>VMKM01000420.1:0-356102 GCA_008360985.2 Macquaria ambigua | reverse complement strand
ATATGTGTATGTATGTATGTATGTATATGTATATATATATATATATATATGTATATATATATATATGTATGTATGTATGTATGTATGTATTCCTCAGAAAGGAATTGGTAAGAACACCAGGGTTTTTAAAACCCTAATTAAAAATACATACATTTAAAAATAACGATGTATATACACATTTGTACACAAATACACTTTGTGAAAAGTAGTGTACAACCATGGATGTATAATACACTAACCAAAGAAAAATGGCGCTGAAAGACAAATGGCAGATTAATTAACTTATACAATTGACCTGAGCAGTAAATAATGTACAATAAACTTATATTTGATTGTCTAATCTATTATATTATACGTATTATATGTTATATTGCTGTACTATGTACTATATTTATTTATGCTGTGTTCTACTATAACTATACTACCTTATGTTACATTGCTGTACTTTATACTTATACTATGTTATAGTTGCTGCACTATACTATATAACATGTTATATCACTTAATTTCACCTAATACTATATCTCACACTATATCATCTTATTTTGGCCTATACTATATCTTGTTTACATTACATTGGCCTGCTTTATATTCTATATTATACTTCTATTACATCTATATATTAATGCAGGCAAACTAGGTTCCATTACTTAATCATATATATTAGTCTGGTGTTTGCTGCACAGACATTCTGTTGATATTAATCACAGTACTGTCACTTTAACCGCACTACTGTAACTTTACCTTATAATCTCTGTCTCCAAATGCTTGTGTATAGTTTCTATGTTGTATTCTTTTTCATACTAGTTTTTATATACCTCTGTTATTTATTCTTTTACCTCTATACTTATTTGTACTTACTGCTGTCATTGTGCTGCTTTAACAACCAAATTTCCCCGCTGGGGATCAATAAAGTAATCTTAAATGTCTGCACAGTCTCTGATGGGAGGAATTCACAAGTACAATAAAGAAAACATAAATGCAGCCCTGATTTGAAATTCCAAAGTATTTTGGAGGTTGACATAAACTTACTAACAGTTGCTGTACTTAATATATTGGCTAGATCCTGTAACTGAAATTATTTAAATTGCAGTTTTCAGTGCTATTGTGTCTTGTCTGAAATGATGTCATGCTGGTCCACCCTGGTAGCCTATTGGTTGAGACATATGCCACATATCTGCAACAACCGGGGTTCAATTCCAGCAGTGGACCTTCATTGTGTAGTGTTCCCCCCTCCTACTCCCATCATTTCCTGTCAACATTATGTGTGCAAATACAGTGAATGAATGATAATAAATATCTTAATTCTTTTCACAGCTGGTCCATCGTCAGTAAGTACAGCTGTAGGCCTAGCTCCAACAGCCTCCATGAGTATTAAAAAATGAAAGGAAGATAAAAAGGCTTTGTTGGCGCAGAGGGATGACCTTAGAATACAGCTGGATCAGCTGTTGGACTCACTTGCTGTAACTACCCCTGCTCCATCAGCAATAAGTGCTGTCCCTCCTCATCGATGCAGTAAGTTTAACATTGTTGTGAACATGTTTTGAACAGCCCCTTGTGCTTTTAAACATTTATTTACATTTCTTAAAATTAAAGTCTCAACTAAATCACTTACATGTTACATTAAAAGGTGAAGTCTGTAATTGAGCATGTCACCCCATGGTTTACAGCCCAGTCAAGCGGAAATTATCTTTAAGTAAATGAAAACGATTTTTATATATCAGGGTTTTATATTATATATATATTATAATATTAAAGCAGACAAACGTAAAGTAAATGTATTTTCTTTCAGAGAAACCAGGAAAGAGGACAAGGACATCCTCCTCCTCCTCCTCCTCATCTTCCTTGTCTTCCCCATCTTCACCATCATCCTCATCTTCCTCCGAGAGGAAAAAGAAGAAGAGGAAGAAGACAAAAAACCTGCAAAAAGATCTTTTGGGAGGAGAAGTAAGTTTAGAATACATTCTCCTGGTAAATGATCGTTCAAATTCCAAAAATGATATGGCAACTCAGCCTAGGACAGTACAAGTCCATCACTGACTGACTGACTCACATTGCTGGCTTGGGAGTTCTTCAATTTGATAAACGGTCTCAACAAGTTGCAGGTTTATAGCCATCTTTTTTACATAGGATGTCAGTCAAGCTGAGCTCATAAAGTTAAAACTAGAAACTGAGGCATTAAAAGCAATCATTAACGGCAGTTTACACTGAATATATTTCCACAATAACACTGTCTTTTTTGTTATACAGTTTCATAATGCTTTTAATGTACATTCTCAGAGGCTTTTGAAATACACATTTTACAAAAATGGTGCAAATAAATTTTCTGCTGCATGTGAAAAGGTTACTAATATATGACTTATTTATTATTTAACTTGAGTTCCTGTTTTGTCCATATTAGATTGTGCTTTTCAGTTTCTAAAGTTACATTATGCTCCTTCTGTGTTGCAACAGACTGGGCTAGCACTCCCTGCAAACTTGGTTTCACTTTACTCTACAAACCTCCCACAATCTCACTAAAGTTTTATTCAGGTATTTTATTATGAAAAATACAACAATAATCACTTCTCAGTGTAGAAGACTTGACACCTTTGTCTTATGCTCAGGGTACAATAAAGACCTAAAATCATATTGGAAATAATGTTGTCTAATGTTCTGAAACGTCACAGTTAAAGCTCCACACATTAATTACAGTATGTTGACAGTATGGGGCTGCAATATGCTGAGATTTCGAATTGTGTAGACTAAAACACCTCATTACCAATTACTCTAATAAACTCCACAGATGGATGTGTTAACTTGTGGGTTCTGTTATCTACACAGATGTGACAATCTATGTATTAAAAGGGAAAGGGGGCCCACATAGTACGCATATGTTTAGGGAACAGGATTTCTTAACTACGCCGCTGTTTGTTAAAACTTTATAAGCTGATAATATGTGAAATGTTTTGTGTTCACTTCTGCTGACCTCACGTTCCCAATTAAAATCATTGCAGCATTTAGTGACTTTGTTTCAAAGCAGTGTCTTGTGGCAAAGTTATTATGTCGATGTGTATTGACCCCATACTGATATAAGCAAACCGAAATACAGATACCTTACAGTTTTAGTAATGAAAAAAACACTTCTCCGTTTTCATCCTCATAGTAACAACGCCCGACCAGGTCATCCATCGGTACAAAATGATCCTAAAGACATTCCAGAAAATACGGAGTGTCGCAGAATCTCTCAGGAGGCATGGGGTGGACAAAACAACCTTTGCATTATCAAGTATAATTGCAGAGGTATGTAAAAGTTATTGGAAATAATTTATAATAATTGTTCCTTTGCTATCACACAGCTTGCTGTCATGCATATTTGAGTGAGCATTCACCATTATTGCAACAATCAGACAAACTTATAAATATATTTTATATTCTGCTACCCCTAACAAGTTAACAGTAAATGAGTTCTAGTGTAAAAATACAACAATAATTTTGACATCCGGCACACTAGTTACATCTTAAAACTTGCAATCACAGGTGACCATTGCCTCAGAGGGGGAAGAATTTGACCTACCCACACATGCTGCAGGTACAAGACTGCAGTCATATGCAAAGACCCTGAAGGCATTCGTGGATGGCTGCCCTAATGTCAAAAGGAAAATAGAGGAAATGAAGAAGGCAAACAAGCTGTTGCCCATCAAAAATAAGTTCAGATGATTTGTTGTGATATATATTTTTATGTTCCTTTGTGTTTTGATATTTAAATGTTTTTACTTTGTCTTTAAACTAGTTTGTGTAATGTTTATGTTCATTGTAGTTTGATTTTTTAATTTGTGGTTCATGTTCTTTGTTAATAAATTGAAGATGGTCAAGTCTTTTGTGTTGTAACATTAGGAACATGGTAAGATGGATATACCTTTGTTCTCGTTAAACTGTATTTATTGTGGGGCAAATTTTGTCATTGACTGCCACAACTGGGAACTAAATAAACCATTTATATTAGCATACATTGTAAAAATGTGGTAGCCTACTTAAAGGGAACGGGGGAATTATCAGATTACAGCCCGCATACTCTGTAGTTACCCTGTAACTAAATGTAACAAGAGGGGGAACTTACAGTATGTCTAACTTACTCTGTAGGCTAACTACTGAGAACAGTTTGTTTCGATTTTACATGTCTCAAAACATGGAAGAATATTACATTAACTGCACACTTTGCTGTCAGAAGAGTATATATTAATCTTAACCATATGCTATATAATTCATACCTGGTGTTTTATCTTGCTATATTTGTATTTATTTCCTGGGATGAAAGGAGGCCGTGCACAGAGCTGAGAAAAGATATGGTTGCACCTTGAGGAGTTGTAATGCTGGTCGAACACAATTGCCAGGGAGAAGACTTTCAACATTTTAATGACTTCAGAATTGTCAACATGTGGTTACACGAAACACAAGTGAGTGACATCTATGGTGGGTGAATTCTGTCCGCCGATGGCAGGCGGAGCCACGAGGCCATAAACGAGCATCCAGTAAGGCAGTGTTTTTCAACCTTTTTTTAGCCATGGCACACTTTTTTCATTGAAAAAATCAGAGGCACACCACCAACCAAAAATGTTACAAAATGACACTTTGTAGCCTAATGCAGTATATATAATGACAATATAGTCTCAATTTATTTATACTCACTCAGTGTGAAACCTGGGCCTGTTTAGATGAACACAAAGCTGATATCCTGGCAGGAATTGAAGAAAGACACACATGAAGCTCTTCGTCAACAGCTCTCAGTCTCTCTGTTTTTAGTTTTTATAGCAGTCCTCACACAGATATGTCGTGGAAAATGGGAGCAATGTCAAAATAGCTTTGTTTGCCAGAATGGGGAACTCCTTGGCAGCAGTCAACCAAAAACTGTCCAAAGGTAGATCAGCAAAGCTTAGCTTTAAACCATGGTTTTGTTTCAGTTCAGTTAGTTCCTCGCGCTCCTGCAGGGACATGTCCTTTCCAACAACTGATGCTGAGCTATATGGGTCCCTAACCCAGTCACGGCATTCAGTGGAGGCTGAAGAGAAATAAAATGACATCTTCTCCTCAAGATTTCGGCCTTGCATTCGTGTGTTCAGTTCATTCAGATGATGAAAAATATCTGCCAGGTATGCCAGCCTTGCACACCACTCATCACTTGCAAGCAGCTTTGCGTAATTGGTCCCCTCATTTGTCAGAAACACTTTAAGTTCCTCTCGCAGCTCATACACACGGGCCAGCACCTTGCCGCGCGACAACCATCGGACCTCCTTATGGAACAATAAGGCTTTATGCTCCGCTCCCATTTCTTCACACAAAGACGCAAATATGCGACTTTTCACAGGTCGTGTCTTTACAAAGTTTACCATGCGCACAACATCGTCCAACACAGGAACTAGGTCTGCTGGTAAAGACTTGGCAACGAGGGCCTCACGGTGTAAAAAAACAGTGCGTAACAATCACATCTGGATTTCTTTCCTTCACTCTGCTTACAAAGCCTTTGGTGCGCCCAACCATGGCTGCAGCTCCATCTGTGCAGACACTCGTGCAGTTTTCCCACGTAAGTCCTCCTTGTTCAAGATATTCCGATGTGACCCGAAAAACTTCCTCTCCTGTTGTTTTTTCTGGCAATGCCTTGCAAAATAGGAAGTTTTCTCTGATGGCGTCTCCATCCACAAACGCACATTGGCCAAGAGTTGAGCATGTCCACTAATATCCGTAGACTCGTCAAGTTGCAATGCAAATTTCTCACTGATCCGTATCTTTTCCAAAACAAAACGTTCGATGTCTGCAGACATGTCATCAATACGTCTGGCAATTGTGTTATCAGAGACGGACTTTGGCTATTTCTTTGACCGCTTCAGGGCCGAGCATCTCATTTACAATGGCTTTGCAGGCAGGTAGTATTAATGACTCTGCCACAGTGTGGGACTTTTTTGTTTTAGCTACAAGTTCAGCAACGTGGTAGCTAGCTTTGAGGGCTCTTTCATTCACCTTTGTGGCTTTTCTCATAAAAGTTGCCTGTTTCTCCGTGTGTTCACGCAGGCTAATAAAATAGTCTGCTTTCTTATTTTGAAGCATGGGTGTTTCGTTTGGAGATGGCGTTTAAGCTTGCTTGGGACCATAGCACTGTTAGATAGCTTTTCACCACACACCAAGCACAACGGGGTCGGTGTCGTTGCATCGCCGGTGAAAGTAAATCCGAAAGAAAGATAGCTTTCGCTGTATTGCCTCGAGCTCACCGTCTTTGCTTTCTTTTGACCGCCACTCATACTCGGGCCTTCATCTGGGTCAGAATTTTGTCCAGGGCCCAGTTCGCATTTTTCCTTTTGAAAAACTTCTCCATCACTGTCACCGCCACCTGTCGTATGCATCACTAATTCTCTTGTCTCAAAGTGACAGGGCAATTAACTACCTGCTGCCACCTACATGCTGCCACCCAGTGATATGGAAGAGTATTACATTCTGCCAGTCACTAGAATCTAGATTACAGCACAGACACTCGACAATGGCATTTCTTTAGACCAATTAAGTGAAATTGGATAATTTCCCACGGCACACCTGACGTTCTCTCACGGCACACTAGTGTGCTGCAGCACAGTGGTTGAAAAACACTGCAGTAAGGAGGTTTGCTGGTGAGGTGAACAACAGCTGAGACAGTCTTCAGAGGCCGGCAGTATCCATGACAACACACTGTCCCCTGGACCTTTGTTCTGAAGTAAACGCACAGATGTACCCCGTAGTTATTTTAAGGACCCCAACATTATAAAGGAACAATGTAGTTTGCCTGTTGTTGGTAATAAGATCATTTTAAAATCCCATTAGATTTATTAAGTGATACAGAAGTCATCACTCCATCTTCCCTGAAACGTGCAGAATTTTGCTCAGTTTTATGTTCACACTGTACCCTGTAATAATAGAATAGGTACGCAGTAGTTAAATAATAATTACAGTATACATTCTCTCTAAGTTTCTCCCAAACGTCCAGATTGTTACTCAGTAGGTCATAAATACTCTGTAATAACAGAATAGATACCGGGTAGTTAAAAAATAACTACAGTATACATTTTTTGTACAATCCCAAATTGTTACCCCCTTATTCCATAACTGTTCCCCTGTACCTACTTGGTACGTACTGTACTGGTACACCGTAAGTGCAAAAGATTACACTGTAACTCCGGAGTAATTACGCTGTACGTTGCGGGCTGTAATAAGTACCTGATTACTTTTGATTTAGCATTCAAGATTTATGAGTAAAAGTTTTTGCTTCAGAGTTGGGGACTATATAAAATGGATGCAAAAATTACTTCGATTTGGGAGACAGTCATGCTCTAAAGCTCCCAAATTATACAAACTGTGGATCCAAATTTTAGGGATGTACTCAGGAAGTATAATGCTGCCTTGGAGTCAGTGACGTAGCTGTGGGCCACAACTTGAGCCTTGTTTTTTTAGCCTGTATTTGTTTCCATTTTGGCAAGGTGGCACCACTAAAAGTATGCCGAATTGGCTATTAACATTTCCTGTCTGCAATGTACCTATGGATGTACAGACAAGTATCACTGGATTATTTTAATACTGAAGAAAACTTAAAAATGTGATGTATTTTTCTGCAGTTATAAGGAGCGTCTTTTTTCTATTTAAGTGGATGTATGGACTGTTGCAGCTCCAACTGCTGATTGTGTTGACAAGTGGCCAAATCAGCGGTCCAAACTGCAATAACTAATTTGTTTTTAGGACACTGGCATGCACCTGTCCCTTTCACCTCACGCAGAATCTTTGCCTCACATCTCCCCTACAACTCTCCCATGCCCCTCCAGGGAGGTGTGCCTGTCATAGTTTGAAAACCTCTGCACTAGAGGTGATTCTTTATCTAATTATTGATATATAAAAAAAATCTTCTCAGATGGCACAAGTCTGTCACAGCTCCACCCTATCCCCTTTCACATCACCCTTGAGGTGAAGTGCTGTGACTTGCCTAAACATTGAAAAACAGCATTATGTTTCACCCTAAACTGCAAATTAGTAAACTGCATAATTTCTAGGAGACAGGATGCAATACGAGAAAGGCACATCACATTTTCAGTATAGAGGTGATTAAAATAATTAATTAATTAATTCCTCTTTAAATGACCAAGTTAAGTTCCCATTTTATTAACTTTATTATTATTATTACTACAGTATTATCAATCACTTATGTTTAGTGCATTCCCACTCAACTCAACATGCATCAACTACAACATCATGAAGCATTCAGCTCTTGGTTTGTACATGAAGAGAACCTGTACTTAAACTTAATAGAAACTTGGATTTCAGGCGTGACATTTTGTCCTCAAATACTGAAAGCAATGCTTGCATGTTTGTGTTCTTTTCTTTAAGCAAATCAACAGTTCATTCATAAGTGTGGTTTTTACTTATTGTAGAATAAGCAAATATCCACTCACTAGAAAATCTCCCAAATCAAACTTCACACACAGCTTGCAATGAGCAGGCGGAGACAGCAGTGGTAACAGTGCTAGCTGTCCCTGCCAGCTGAGGAATGAGAATGTTGTGTTATGGAGTACAATGTGTACTGTCAGTGACGAAAACAGAACGTGTTTCTGTCCAACAGAGGATTTATCCCAGTATGGGTGTCACATGTCAGTAAGAACTAGTGAGAACAGTAAGAAGCTCCTGGAAGCTGAGATATAAACACTGAAAGCTGACATTATGTTCTGTGTGGTTTAAATATTTGTTCTGTTACACTCCCCTCTACACTAGCAATGCTAATTAGTTTAAAGTGTTTAAGTGTGATTTTCCCTTTATGCATTGGGGGCCTAGTGGATGTCATTTGGGGCGCACGGATATGAAACATTTTGGAAAGCCCAAACTTACATGTGTTTAAGTGAAAGCATGACAGAAGCTTTGAGAGCTACAGCTCAGTCTTCAGCAGTGTCATTATCACACTTCCTTTGAGCTACACAGGGCCAAAAGTAAAAAGCAAGTAAAGTTTCAAGGCAAGTTTAAGACAGTGGAGGGGCAACACATAAGGCATCTCTCCATAGGTTTGGAATGACAAAGGGTCTTGGTCACGTACAGTATGAGTGAGATAAAGACCACCCACAGTATCAGATGGGGGAGGAATACCTCATACCACCATGTGGAAGAGGCAGCCAGCCCATCACGCCCTGAAACATATGAGCTGCATTGTTTGATCAGGGGACCATAGCCAGTCGGGATGAATGATGCAGAACTGGAAGGAGAGTGAACATGTACATTCATCTCTGTGAACAGTACACGCCTTGTGTTCGGGACTACAATCACAATCATTTGCCAAAGACATTATATAGCTAAAGGCAGTATATGTTCATCAGATTATACACTTCACATGTGCTCATTAGACAGGACCTCGTCTGTAGTGCCAAAAGTGGACCCAGATACAATTTAAAATAAAGGGGAATATCTCTACCATTCGAACCATATCTGGTGAGTTGTGAACAAAAAATGATTTCTGTCACTGGAATGTAAGATTAGTGGGCTGAGGCTGCAAGGATGACGTGATGTACTTTATCCACGGGTCATTTACTTTGATTCCCCCCTGACTCACCGGGGCTACAATATGAGTAAGCTCATTTTGGGGACCAGAGGGATACATCACAGTTCAAGCACTGAGGCATTATGCGTGATGCGTCATGTTGCATGTCACTGAATTTCTTTTGAAAAATCCTTGCCAGACACTTTGCCAGGATTTCTCTGTGTATTGTCAGATTTCAGTGTATTTTTTTCCTCTCCACCTGAGAAGTGCTGTATATCATGTTTGAAAGCCAAATAATTGAAACCAAAAGCATTTTACTAGGTTGCCATTTCAGGGTTTGTTAGATTGATTTCTTTTTAATGAGAGAAACCTGTACGGGGAAAGTGAACTACCATAAAGTGCCTATGAGGAACACACTGAACCTGTGGTTGCTCCAGGTTTGCCTGAGCATGTGTTTCAACAGTCAAATACTTGATATTCACATGGTAGCATCTACACACCTGAAGGCAGCCCAGTACATCACAGCCACTGAATTATACATGTTTGTACAGTTTCATAAAACACATTAAATAAATATGTTTGGGAGCTAACAGGCACCAGGGAGATACTCTAATACCACATACTTCAGGGTAAAAACAACTTTTCAGCATATTTCACATAACTTCCCTTCACCCCTCCAGAGTTCACTGTTTTATTAGAATCATAAAACATCATGGGATATTTAGGGTAAGTTTAAGGACTCCAAAAACCCTAGCAAACAAATCGTGAGAATACACAAACAGGAATGAATAACGATGGAAGAGTTCAAATGTCTCCAACACTGACTTGCAGAGGAGCATGGAGGCAATCCAACTTTTTTGCTTCATAATCAATGATTTTCTTCCCACGTCCTGGTCTTTTACATCTGTGAGATTTCGCATGCACGTCATGGAGCACAGATTAGGATAAGTGTATTACAAGAAAGTCAATCTGAAAATGAGCAGAAGCCTGTGTCCCGATTAAATGTGAGGCAAAGCCATTTCCATCTTGCTGCTGTGATGGAACAACACTCGACAAACAGCGCAGCAGTGCAGACACCATGAACAAAGGATTCACCTGTTGCTAGTTAAAACGGAGAATGCAGCCGAGACCAGAATTCTTTTAAAGTTTTCTCACTCTGTTTTGACTCCTGGTTGCCAGGGTGGGGATCCATCTTATCGTTAGAGATTCCTGCAACGATGGTCATTCCCTGAAGCTGTCCCAACATCAGTCCTGAATATTCCTCGTGGAAACCTGTCGCTGTGTGCTAATCAGGTGGCTTAGGCAGTGTTTGATAGGATTTCCCTAGGGCTGAGATGAGGGCAAGGACTAAATTATGGCACAAAATCTCTCAAGTGCAAGTCCCTGCAGAGAGCCTGGCAGTAAGACTAGGGGAGCGTTTTCGGAGCCTCTCCAGGAAATTCCGCATGCACAATTTGTCTTTGTAACAGGAGAGCTGGCACGGCCCTCGGCTTAAGGATGTCATGACCGGACCAACTTAGCACGCAGCAGAATTGCTTATTGCGCATTGTATCCTCATTCCTGACACAGGGGAGCCTGGCGTGGCTCACATCCCGGTGATCAGACTCAAGCTTTTTCTCACCACAACCGTTTGTAAGAGACCTGGTGAATTTCCACGAACCTCAGCATGAACTCTACCACTTAACCATGAGAGACTCCTCATTTTGGGAGAGGCCAGAGTCTGATGAACACTAGGGAAGAAAGAAAGAGGAAAAAAGAACGACAGGAAAATGGAAAACAGGGCTGGCACTTCCAGCAGGTTTATTTGAGGCCGTGACAGTGAGCCCTTGGAAAAGGGATGGCGTCTAAAGCCGGGTCCACAGATGGGCGGAGGGTACACAAAAGGGGTCGTGACAAGTAGACATGGCATGTCAAAGCCCCCTCTCTTCTTCTCTGGAGTCTGGGAGATAAAGGAAGGAAAAATCGGATTATTTTACTCCCCGGATCCCTGAACTCAGTGGGGCAGAGTGAAGACAGTGCCTGGGAACAATTTGTCCGGCCATTATCTCAATCCATTAAGGATGAGAACTGCAGGCCACGCTCCGGGTCCGATGTTACATCGTGAAGATGAAAAGAGGATTTCTGAAGTGCTTTATTTCTAGATTATCATCTCTTTTGTACTCTTTCTGTATTTTACTTGCTGATAGAACATCTTAACTTTACAGAAAAACACTCATTATGCACCTTGTGACCAGCTTTCATCCAGGTTCCACCTGCCTCTACCTTTGCACGTCAGTGTGTAGTGTAAGTGAGCATGCATGCAAACACTTTTAGTATCAGTTCCACACAATAAAAACATAAACGCACAATAAACTCATTTTTAGGTTTTAAACTTTTGTTGTCCTTTTCTGATATCAGTAAATGTAACTACCATACTGTGAAGACTTTTCCAGAAAGACACACCGTAATGTGGATCTTGTGATATGAAAGTTTTGAATTATACTAAGATATCACAATGAGAGAAGCCACATTATATTCTGCAGTTTTGATAAAAGTTATTATAAAAGGGTTAGGATTTGTGTTTCAAACATATACAGTACTTGAAGTCTTTTGATTTCAAATCATTTTCATCTTTTGTTTGCTAGATCTCACTTCACAGAGACATACTTTAAAGGCCACAGAAATCCGCTGCAGAGCGTCTGTGAAGGTCATGCAGAGTAGCTGTTTAACTGGGGTTTGGTGTTCCACCAAGTCAAAGTGATGGCCATACATATTGGAAACACAAAAAAGCCTGAATGTGGTTCCTTACTTCGTTGTTTGACACTTTCTGACTTGGCTCCTACTGGGAATCAAGCTGAGCTGAGCCTTCATGACTTCAGCGTGGCTTTGTATCATCTCAACAGTTTCCTGGTCAGTAGAGGACTGACTGACTGAAGAGGAAACGCACAGGCAGTGGCAGTGGGTTTCATCAAAGGACAAATCCAGACCATGAAAGACGACGCTGCATTGTTACCTCTGCCAAGAAGGTTATAGTTTTGGCCCTTTTTGTCTGTTTTTTTGTCTATTAATCAGCAGGATATCAAGACTAAGAGTCTACAGCCATGCTAGCAGCTCTGTGTGGCTATACTTGCTCAAGTCAGCATGCTTACATGCTCACAAAGACAATACTAACATACTGATGTTTAGCATGTACAATTTTAGTTTAGTCTAAACTCAACCTCATGGTGGTGCTAGAGGAAAAGTTAGAGGATCACCAAAGTCAATAGTGTACACCATCTAAGAATCATGAATGTCCTGTCCAAATTTGGACCAAAGCAGTGGACAGACCGATCGAACAACATTACCAACCCTACAACCACGGCGCCAGCATGATTAAACTACTGAACAGATTTCAGCAACACGCTGCAGAAAGTTAGGGCATAGAGCAAGGAAAAGCGCCACCATGTGGCCATTTATGAAGCACTTTACCTTTTTTGCACAGAACTCCTTGGTCCAACACGGATTATCCATTGTTTCCTTTGGATTTCATCCATTCTTCACCACATTTGATACCTAACAAATATCTTTTGTTTGTTCTCAAATTTTGCTACCAAGTTAAAGTGACATCATCTCCTGAAATGATTTGATATGTTACTTTTCAGTTTATTAAGAGAAGATGGTTAGGTCATACAGGGTAGTATGGAGCACTTTTATGTTAGGATTGATTAGATAGCCAGCTATAGCCAAGGGTTTTGGCTCAAAGATAGTCAGCAGTATAAAAGTTGCTTGAATGGTGCTTGTGCTGCTCTAAGCCAAACAATATGCAGTACACGCACTGGCAAGCTCCCTCAGAAAAACAGTATGAACACACACAGTTTTTAAAAGCTCTATCTAGCAAATGCACTCGTGAATGAGAAACAGGAGTCTGGAAGGTCCCAAAAGATCTGTTCTGGTGAAATTGACGAATGGAAATCTCATCCCACAGCAACACGACCCACCTGCAACACCAAACTATCCCACAGAGAGAGCCAATGAACGTGATTACATTTATAGAGTCGAATTCAGCTCCGCTTCCTCTCTCAGGATAGGAGCATGTGCATTTGTAGCCTTGGAAGGGCCATCTCGGTCTAACTTGGCAGCAGAAGGACAAGGCTTTGATGTGCTGAAAGTCGACTTGACCTATGTTTACGGCTTAATAAATCTGGGATGGAAAGATGTGGAAAGGACGGACTGACGCAGGGAGGGAACGGATAGACGTCTTCCCCCAAGACTTGGGCCACAGCGGAGCATGTGCTTTACATTATATGAATACAGCGAGGATAAAAATGTACTTCAACATCAACACACATTAGCGGTGAATTGTAGCTCCACAGAAGCCGACTGATGACTGGCACAGTGGTTGGTGGGCATAAGGACACACTCATTTGTTGTGTAAGAAAATGCAGACCACAGCACAAAAGACCACCAGTTGGTAACGCTGTCTGAGTATGACAAACAAAATACCCCAGTGTAAGCTCTGAGAAATTCCCATTACAAGAGGTTGTGTTTATATGGTGTTTGAGTGTGTTGGCCAGTGTCTGAAGTACATTAAATGTCTGGCCTGTGATGTCATTGGCACTGAAGCCAGCTTATGGCTTTTAAAGCCACCTTAGATCAGTAATTTATGTGTTTAGTACACTCAGTCTTATGTTGCAGGGAGGAAAAACATCTCATGAAATATTTGTAGTCGGCCCGGATAAAACTGATTTAAGGCGTGTGAAACAGGGTCTTGTATGGCTGGTCATTCCAACATCAGACTACATTATGAGTCACTTCGGCACTCCAGGAAACCCTCTATGTTTAATATTCAGTGCTGTCAGTAATGACTCTACTTCTCTTTACTCAAAATAAGCTTGTTTTCAATATTCTGCGCCAATTCCTTTATAAGCCATGTATATTTGAAAGAAGCCCTGAAAGGAATTTGAGTATCAAGTGTTTGCTTTAAAAGTCTCTGATATATAAATACAATACCGCTTATTCAAGTGCTCTGCTGGCCAGATAGCCACAAAGCATGATCATGCAAAATCAAAGGATTAGCTGTTGGCTTAAGAAAGTCCATGAAAGCATATACACGCACAAAGACCTTCACATCCCAAGAGTCACTTTACTGTATCCAAGTAAAACCCACATTTTAAAGATGTGGTACTCTATGAAAACTGACCCTGTATTTATTGTAGTTGCACTTAATTATATCTGAAATAATATATTTTGAACTTAACAAACAACTAGAAAATTCCTTTTTGTTTAACCAGACACACTGTTGTCTTCCTGCAACAACTCAACCTCTCGCATGATTTCAGAGCGAGACTTTCTGTTTCTGGTTAAACAAAAAGGATCTTACTCTTTAACAAAACGGTCTGTCTCTGTAGGGATCCTTACCATAATGTTATCAGACACTTAGAATAACAGTCTGAGCCTGTCAGCAGCAAAAACAAGCACTTTTAGTGGACGTACTTTGATGGGCGCAGCTGCCCCAAAGGATTACGTTGCAGCCATTGCAGCCCATTTTGCGGCTGCCGGCTGAGGCGATCTACTGGACCAATTCCAAAACTTTTTGTACCTATTAGTTATTTAGACCCCAAAATATGTAAAAATAGAGCCCAGGTTAGATTTTCAATTATATTCTTAACTGTGATTGTGTTTAACTCTTTGTCACGTACATTAGCTTTAACTATAATATCTATACATTTATGCCAAAGACATACACAGTACTGTAACTCTCTTTTTAATATTCAGAATCGATGAAATTCTTTTTCTGATTGGTACACAGGTTCTGACATATCAGTGTGTGCTGTGGGGATGATGAACAGTGAAACCAATATGGACAGGAGGAGTTATTAATTATTACAGCAACCAATCACTTTCAACGTACATATGACATGTGAGTATTGTATTAAAATAGACTTGAACAAATCTGAACCTATCCTTTAACATGACATATATACAATATAACCAACCAGCTGAATATCAAGGTTCAAGGTTCAGCTTTATTGTCATTATAATACAAGACTGCACAATGAAATGCAGTTGAAGCCCCTTCTACGCTACACACACAGAAGATGTATAAACACATATTCAAATTTTGAAATTTGAAGAGAATAAAACAATAAAATAGATGCAGTGCAATGTATAGAACAGTGTGCAATCTACAACATGTATAATAAGTAGAGCTGGCGTTCATGGGAAGAGTCATTTATTCAGGGTGGTGTGCAGAGGATGTTGTGGAGTTGAGAATATTTCATCAAATATCTTGTAAAAAGAAATGGTGTCAGATTTGTATGTCTGGTTTGAGCTAATCTTAGATTTGTTTCTGTATATTTGTCATTACATTGTATATGGTGCTGTGACTATCACATCATCCTAAACTGATTAAGGTCACGGCACCATGTACTGTGTGTTTGACTCCCAGGTGTATAAAAAAAAGTTCTACTGTTTAATCTCAAACCCCAAAGATTTTAAATAGATTTTCCATTATATATAAATGATACTAAAAGTGTACGCACATATACACACACTGACACACTCATACACACACACACGCTCCGTTCTGCAGCCAATTCTTCATCATGCCAAGCCAGGCAGGGCAAGGAGCCAGCTTGAGTTGGTTTCTGCTCCCTGCAACGTGGGCCTAGTGTCACTCACTGACATATCCTGCAGAATGTTTTCACAATACAGAGAGCTCCCAATAGATTTTCTGAATAATTCTGTTGCATTAAAATTCATAACAATGCATCACTGAAACAGCATTTGCAAGACCTTCCACACACAGTAAGTGACAGCTTTTTACAGTCTGCAGCCGAGGCTCACATGGTTCTGCTGAGCTTCACCATGTGGGCTCACGCACTCACTTAGCATGTCCGTGGCAGTTGTTTAGAAAACATAAAAAATAATATTCAGCGATGCCTCGTGACAGCTGCCTGAGCCACAGCCATTTTCTTCAACTTGCATCTGTCATCCAGTCTTTAACTGTGCTTTCTTGGAAAAGGTACCATGGGATCTCCTTGCTGGATGTAAGAACTGATCTTGTGGGGAACATTTGGCACAATCAATCTTGTTATTAATTAATCATAATATTTTCTCTGGTCACCACAGATGGAAGCCCTTACTTGGGGCTGGAACTTCCATTATCAAATGACGATAGCTGCATTGACCTATTGGAGCGCATACTGTACACGTGTGTGCACTTTTGCTTGTGTGTGTGTGTGTGTGTGTGTGTGTGTGTGTGTGTGTGTGTGTGCTTCAGAGTTTATTCGTCACAGATTTCAGAACAAATGAATCACTCATGGAAGGCGTTTTTTTTTTTTTTGAAACAAGACTGATGTGGTAGTGATGTGAGTTATTTGACGTTTCATCGCTACAAGTTCAAAACAAAGTGAAACAGCAGAGAGTGAAACCATTAAAGCGTTTGGATCGGCCTTGAGCGCTCTGCTCAAACTGTTACATGTTAATCAATCTGCTTGGAAAATTGAAGTCAGAAATAAAATCCATTGGATCATTCAAATTCAGTAACAGTTTGATCGCTGTCATGTGGGTTATTTTTACTTCCAAAACTCTGTCAAACATTTGTGGTCTACAAGGAAAACTCCAAGTTAAGTTTGTCCATATTTTTTACAACAAATACCTTTTATCAGCCTTTATTCTATTGAATAACCCATCAAACATTTTTAGAAAAATATTTGAAATCTGATTACTCTTTTCAAGCTTCTCTACTGCAGTTATGACTTGTTAGGGCTCATCTTACAGATAGGTACATGGCACAAGGCTCTGCTCTGTGCTGGTAAAGTGATATTTCCCTGAGGTCCAGTGGTAGAACAGACCAGGTCCACAGTGCACAGGTACTCCCAAGTTTGATGCTATTGTTTCTGACACTATTGGTCCCAGCCCAAAGTGGGTCGAGGACCCTTTATGGGTGGGTCTCGACATGATATCCTGATGTAATTTTTTTTTTTTCATTATTTTACAGAGGTCAAAATGATCAAAAGGTTCAAAATGCCACAGTGGCTCCTCCTTGCACTAGTACTTCTGTGTTAGGGGATTTTCTCCACATGGTTTTTCTCTTTGTGTGAATTGTGTGCCTATTAATCTTCATCAAAATCCCTCCATGACCTGGTAAAGCGGTAGTGCGCTGTCAGTTTGAGTAACATTCAGGGCCTCCACAACCAATTATCTTTAAGGCAAAACCAAAGTCTTGTAAAAACCTAAATATAAAGGCAAACATTTTTGTTGTCGAATCACATTCCTGCAGGTGTACAGCATGGACACTTCTGTTACTCTGCTGATACACGCATGCCAACACCGTTTGCTGCTGCAGCTCCTTCCACCGCCCCAACCTCCTCCTTGTGTGGTATATCTTTGGTATTGTAAAGTTCATTTATGTTTTTTGTTTTTTTAGAGGGGATCAGTTCTCCCAGCAGAATCCTCGTTGCTGCTCAGACTCTATGAGAGCTCTTTCAAATAGCAGAGCCATTTTCGCCAAATCTAACTGTATGACCATTTGCTATCAATGGTAAATTCCTCGATTCAAATGTGAACTTTAGTAATGAAGGGTTCAAATTGGGCCAAGACGAGGGAGTTCTTCCAGAACTTTTCTTTTGTATTTGGTCAGTTAGTGTACTCATAAGTCAATAACTGGTACTGTTAGATAAAAATTCTGAAACAACGTTTTTGAGATGATTTACTGAAGTTGTATAACTCAGAGTATTTTTTCTACCTCTATTGATAGTAAGCGGAAGTAGAATATAATGGTAGTTGATTTTTGCTTCTATGAACATGGGTCCCTGGGACACACTCAATTTCAATTTTGGGTCTCAAGATAAAAAAAGTTTAATAGCCTTTCCACTAGGCTATGTTCATCACTTTGGGTGGCGGAGGCGCCTGCAGAGAAGAGACCTCTGTAAAACCATGCAAATCTTCTTATGTATATATGATATGCTTGTCTGTTTATGAATCCTGCAAGCTGGAAAATATATTACTCTGCAGTTTTTAGGCATTCTAACCCACATGTGGTAGTGGTTCAGTGACTGTTTCTAACAAAATTGATGTGTGTAATGATGCGTGGACAACACTGAAGGCATACCTTCACTAAGTTTCTCCTTCCTTAAAGGCACACTGATTGGTTAACTCAGTGGAGAGAGAGAGAGACAGAGGGAGAAGTAAAACTGTCCCATATGACAGAGATGGAGGAGATACACTGAGTTCACAGGAGCAGATGGACCTGCTGGTAAAACATCTGATTTCAAATTGTGAGTATATACAAATATAAGGCATGGTTCTACAAGTTCTATAAAATCAAAGCGCATATATAAAAATGAAAAAAATCACAAAATGTCCAAAAATATACAGTCTACCTTTTCAACTGGGATTTAGGTGCTGAGAGCCATGGTTCTTACTGTGTTCAGACAGAACGCAGAGCGGATTTTAGAGGTGGCACGATTGCATACAAAGTCTACGGAAAGACACAATTAGCTTACTACTAGCCCTGAACTAGCCCTGTGAGTAGTCACTCCGTCACCAGGCTTCTAGCACTACCTGTTTTGTGAGGACACATGGAATTACTCTTGCTTTACACTCCGTTCTCAAACCTCTTATTGATGTACTGTAAGTGGGACACTGCCTGGCTTCACATTGACAAGCTGCAGAAAAAAAGTTTTTCAAACTTTTTTTGACGGTATGAAAAAACACAAAGACAGACAAATACATTCACATTCACACCTACAGAGTCTCCAGTTCACCTGATCTGCACATCTTACATGCAGACATGGGAGACCATGCAAACTCCACACACAGAGACCCCAACAGGCTGGTGGATTGAGACAACAGTGCTAACCAAAGTGCTAAATTTGAAATTGGTATCACAATATTTAGCAGGGGAAAACAAACACAGAAATACTGCTGGACGAGCAAGCACGGCTTACTTTGTGAATAACCAAGCAAATACAAAAAAATATGTTATTTGCTTTTTGTGCAAGGTTCTGTGATTAATTACAAAATTCCTTTAGAATCCACTCATTATTCACATTTCAGACACGTGAAAAAATGAATGCAAATCTTCCTTCAGCCTTTCTGTTTAAGGAAATATTAATACAAACAGTCATCTAAGAGAGGTCAGCTGGGGTAGTATTTCTTAATGGTTTGTTTCCTCAGAGACTGCCAAAAACAGTGCTGTATTTATAGTAAATTGCAATAATAATTTGTTTCTCCCAACAGAACATATTCCATCTTGCTCCAGTGTTCCATGTTGACTTGAAGTGCCAGTGAAACCAATCAGATTCCTCTCACTATTTCTCATTTCCTATCTCCTCCATTCATGGCCTGAAAATAGCCTCTGAATCATTCCATGGCACCCACATTTGTGTTTACACTTTGCCTTCTTCCGTACTGGAATATTGAACCATACTTGACACCAAGCGCTCAAAAATGTTCCGATAAAATCAACAACAGAAACCAGAAGATGGAGTTTAGAAGATTTGAGGGGAACTCGCTCAAGTACATGTTGTGTTTTATTTCAACAACAAGGGCTAAAGATAACTTTCTGTGCTTAAACCTGCCAGAGAAAACTTGTATGGCATAGTGTGTGGTTTCCTGGAGTAGCGTGATCGTTTTTAAGAAAAGCCAGGTTATATATCATTGCATGAAAAGTATGCTACTCAGACACCACTTTTATTCTTAAATCAGATTGAAACACAATGTTTTTGTGATATTTTTATCAGTACCAGCTCAAGTTAAATAAGCCAAGTGTAACAAAGTGATAAGCTTAAATGCAGTGCCATTGAGCAAGGCACTGGAACCCAACGACTAACAGTACAGCGCTGTGGTCCCACTGCAAAGTTCCCAGATTTGTATGTGTCAGTGTATGTAATCCTCTCTTCCTCTGCGATGACTCCCTCCTGTTGCAGTAATTACAAATGTCCTCTTAGTTCACATCCAGTCAAACAAGGTTTAAGGTTTCTTTCCTTAATTCTCTTACAAATGCTGCAGGAATAACACGGGCAAACATCTCGCATGCGAAATGTCTGACTGTTTTGGCAGTGTGTGTTTCCTTCCACTACTTAACCTTAAATGTTACACAACCCACTTAAGTCTTCACTGCTTCACAAGCAGCCATAACTTTGTCCAAGTGTATATGCCTAGTTTATGTGTTCAGCAGGAACTAAATCTATACACTGCACACCGGCCATGCCAAGGCCACAAGCCCAACATGTAACATAGGTGACAGTATAACTTTACTTGTTATGGTTTGGCCATGGCCGTGTGTGTGCTTAACTGCATATCTTCCTTCAGGGTTTACGAGGTCAGAACCTACAAATTTAGGCTGCACTGCTTCAATTAGTCAGTACGTTTTCTGGCTCAGAGCAAGTCAATTAAACACATGACCACATCCTAATTGAGCTTGTAGTTCAAACTGTTCTGCTCTGATAAATGAGACGCTGAGTAATACAACGTCTGTTTTCAAAGGACTCTGATTCTGGAGGAATTTAACAAGGTGTTGCATACATAAAAGCCTTTTTTTTGGGGGGGGTATAATTTTGAAAAGAGCTTAGGAAAAACAACAGTGCTTCCAGACAGCACTGCATGGTAGGGGCATGTTTTTAATGAGAAATGCCTTTTAAACAAGCAACTTTCATAAGCATCAGTCAAAGAGTTTTTATAAGCAATGACAGTGTCATTATGTCTCTGTAGTTTAATTAAAAGTCAGCACAGTGACAGATTTAATTAGAAAAATACATGTCTTGAAAAGAAAAATGTGTGGATCAGCTTACAGCAGCTGGAGGTCTCCTTACTTCTGCTTGGAAAGTAAAAAGTTGAATTCATTTTCAAGTTTGTGATCATAGTAAAAAAAGAAATACAAGCTGACAAGTACATGACTCTATTCAGTGTCCCAAAATACCTAAACTCTTTAAATAACAAATATGCAGAATGAGTAAAGTTGTGTATTAGGTTTTGGTCTGTTCATTTATATGTCTTCATTAACAGGCATTAGAAAAATATGTGTTATAGCAGAACAAGAAGAAATTATTTTGGCAAACCTGGCACTATTCTGAGATTAATGTAAACAGCATCATCACCACCTATACAACAGTTGCACTTACATTTCAGTACTGTAGATCAGTAGTGTAAGTGCTCATTAACTCCAGGCTGCAGTCCAAAAGGCATAGTTTCATGTAATGGTGCATGAAATTGCCAATAAGAAAGAGCACTGTTGTTTTTATAATTTAGTTTAATGTATGGATACACACAAACACTTTTTTATTACCACACTGCTACACACATTGGTTTCACTCTGATCTAATGACACAAGTTTCCGGAGGTATGTGTAAGACATCACTGTCATGTTTGTGGGTATGTGTGTGTTCAAATGACATTGAGTAATTAGGCAATTCAAAAGCATAGCTCCTGATTGCTTCAAGTTTCTGGCTAAGCTGCTGTTGACACCTGAGTCTGCTCGACAATGAGCATTCCCAAGAGTTCCTGTCTTCTCTGTGTCTAGACGGCTGTAATAACCCAAAGGTAATCACCAAGAAAAGGTGTGTGTGTGAGTGTGTCTGTGTGTGTTAACAGAATGGCACCTATTTGGATTGCGGGGGTGTGAAAGTGTGTACATACCTTGTAAAAACCCCGGGAACAAAAGGGAGGATTGTCATTGAAGTATGTTTATGTAGTTCTGTCTGTTTCTTGAATTTGTCTGGTTCTATATTTAGAGCAAGTTTCCATGAAATGTCATCTTTAAAATCTGGAGGTGCAGCTCTGCCGCATGCGTTGCATTGTTGTGGAATAATATCATCTAGGAGAGACTATGGCTGTTAAGATTAGCTGCTGCTAAGCTTCATAACTCAACAGTTTGAAGTGCATTAATGCATTTTAATATGAAACAAGACAGACAATAGTCTTGAGAAGTTGCTTATTTTTTACTTTGGTATAGATTTTAGAAACATTTGCCAAAATAGATGTAAATGAGATGAAGTGTGTAAAATCCCCCCCTAGCTGAAATTACATTTTACAGCTTGACATCACAACAGCTCATGGGAATAACAGTGAAAGGATTTAAATAGAGAGGAGATGGGAGGAATTCTTTGATGCATGAGTGGTTTCATGGCAACACAAGGGGGCCTAAATATTACATCGTAAAGCTAATTTGGGTACTGCATGTTCTGGTTTGGTCTGCCCCACCCCCTGCTGGGCCCAGGGGACTTGGGTTATGTTGTCCAGATGGGGAATAATAACCCACACCTGGGCTTTGGCCCAGACCCAGACCCCAAACAAGACTCCTGCATGGCCCCAAAGCCTGACTCAGCTAAACATCCACTGAGACCTGTCCCATCTCTGCTGTGGTCTGACCAGAGTCTGCCAACACAGTTAACCAGACAAACCTAAATCTTCTACACCAACACATCATTTCTAGGCTTCAGCACTGTGCTTGAGGCAGTGTTTGCCTCTGCTGCTTATTTATTTATCACTCAATGATGATCATTTGATAGTAAAAGAAAAGAACAGTTAGTGACAAGAATTCACAAAATATCTCCATTCATCAGTTCAAGGAACTGTTTGATTCTGATTTATTTTTCAAATTTTCACCTCACATTATTGGCACAAATTTAACTGGACTGTTTGTTCAGTCTGTAAGGCCAATGACTGTACAGACGTTAGCTGTAAGGTAGCTAACAATATACGCACCAACCGTGTGTGTGTGGAGTGTGTGTTTGTGTTTAGCTCTGATTGTATCTTATCTCAGAACTCACCAGAAGCTCCAGTTCTTTCTGTTATTTGTCTCCAGTCTCTCTGCTTTGGCCTCTGTAGGTTTATGGTTTAGATTCAGACAGTAAGGGATAGGCACAAGCTCAAGTTGAAACATGTTAAACTCTGATGCACAGATGCGTTCTCTCCTCAGTTCACCTCAGCGCCACCTTGAGCTAGGGCTGAGCAATATATCGAATTAACTTGATTAATTTGAATAATTGTTTTTGCACGATATTTAAAATGTCTACATAGTGAAAATCAAGTTGCTAAAACATGCACAAAAAGGCTACATTGGCTACAACTGTGATGTGAATGGTTGCATTGTATGTGCTCCTGCAGCAGTTGGACTGTACATGGGATTGTAGTGATTCTAGGATGTATTGTAGGAAATGGATTCCACTCCAAAATGGCACCCATTCATAAAAAAAAAATCATAATACAGAGTAATAATTTACCTTGTTTGTCGTTACTGGTGTCCTTTTACAGATGTATTTTTGTTTATATTGGTCTTTGGGGAAAATGCTTTTTTCTGCAGCACCGCAAGTGGCCACTGGGACAAATTAGCAGCAAGGCTGAGTGGCAGTGCCTTATCCAGTTTTCTTTACACATCCATGGATTCCAGGTGTCTGCTGACTACAGGTGGCTAGCTAGCTCTGGCTATCTGAAGGTGAATTTAACAGCTGCGTCTGAGAGAGGAACATGACATGACACAACTGACATTTAAGAGCAAAGGTCTGAGGGAGAGGCAGTTAGTGAGCACAATCAAAAGGAAGAGGCTAAGTAATGGAAGTGCACCTCCAGGTTTCTATTATTTATTTGTTCTTGCACAAGCTTCATCTTAAGTATGTCTTGTGTCATTTAATTGTTTTCACACTTCATAAATATGTCATCAAGATAAACAAATATTAACACTCAAATGGCCTCGAAACCCTCTAACTCTGGTATGCCTCTTTATTTATGATCAGCTCAGTTATATTGATTAATCAGCTGTTCAGTGTTACATGTAGATTAATGACAACAGCGCAGTTAGATGTCCTATAACACCTACTGTTTTTGTTTTTCTTCCTGTGGTGAATGGATAGTTGGAACGCACCCAAAAGTAATTCTACTGCCATGCCATTAGTAACTTTCCTCTCTTAGAATCAAACAACAAACTGAAACACAGTCTGCCCTCAATGGCCTTGTACAATAATGTGTGTGTGTGTGTGTGTGTGTGTGTGTGTGTGTTTGGTTATGCATGTGTGCAGTCGTGTTCATTTATGTGCACGTCAAAATTCCATTTACGCCATGAACTACGGCAGTGTGATTAAAAAACTGTACCGGTGCTCTGAAGTTCAAAGACCGTTTCCCCGAAAAGGCACTTTTTCCTCCACCCTCTCCCTCCGTTTTTACACATCCCCTTCCTTTTGAGCTCAGATACATTAGTTTGGCTCTTCCCCTGAAACTGGAGCGTAGGCACACTGGTTGGACAGGGAGAACAAACAGCTCACATGCCTTGTGGCTTCTTGATGGCATACTTTTCAGCACTCAGGTTTTGGAGGGGTACTCGGAGAGTGCATTCCTGGTAATTAATAAGGCAAGCGCAGGTTTCCATTTGGAGTATTTGAACATGCCATGATAACAGAGCATGCACAGTGGGGTGGTGTTACAAAGTCCTGTCTTGTTTTAACTGTGGAAACATTGAGGGAACGGCTGAACAGAAAATTCACAGGTTGAGACGTTTTTTTTGTTGTCTTTTTTGAATACATATTATTATGTAGTTAATAAATCTATAATTGTCTATCTATCTATCTATCTATACATATATATATATATATATATATAGATATATAGATATATATATACATATATATGTGTGTGTGTATATATACATATATATATATATTTTTTTAACATAATTTCAGTCAGACAACTCAGGTTTGAAATGTTTATTATAGCAGCAGAACATAGTTAGAGTTTGGCGTCTAAACTCCGACCTCATCACTCCCCACAGATATATTTACATAGAGATATTGGGGAGTGATGAGCAAATACCTTAAACCCCCCAGTCAGAGCCTGCAGGTGGATGCTGGGGTGGTGTTGGGGCTGAAAGAACAGGCAGCAACACTGATGCAGGGCAGCAGTGGCATTGACAGGCAGAGGGAGAGATGGGACATTTTTGCAGCTTAAATAAACCGCCAAATTGGGAGTGTGTGTTTGGTAGATGATTGTGGAGAGTGAGGCATGTCACGTGTGTATAGCAGTGCAGCAGAGCTGACTGCCTGAACTAGCTTGCAGGCGTCGCTACACAAATGATACAGAAGTTAACTGAATGATCCCTTTATCCTTTACATATATATGTATATACAGCTGAACTGCATACTTGAAAGAAACACTAAATGTGCAGATTGCCAACATATTGTATTTTAGTGTGTTCTCAAATTCCGAGTTGCTTTTCTACAAGTTCTTGGCTTGTCTCTTTCACTGTCACCATTATATCTGCCCACAAGACTATTTGGGGGGGGTTAATTTTATATATATATATATATATATATATATATATATATATATATATATATATATATATAATATTGCTTGTTCACTGGTTCTCCATCTTCAAGTTGCATTTACTTTGAAATTCAAATGTACAGATACCACATTACAGCTTAAGTCCAACTTAACTGTAATAATTTTTGAGTCAATAGTTTTATGAGTCAGTACCTCCTTGACAAATTATCAAGTTTCTTAAGTGTGTAAGCAAGTATGTAACAACTAAGAAAATAGTGTATGTGTATAGTGACCAAGGTTAGTGCAAGAGAAAATCCTCATTTAGCAGGTTTTGTCCCATTTTCTGCTCACCTTGTAATAGCCTAGTATCTCTAACAATTAAACTGGACAATTCTGTACCTCGCAATTTACGTCCAGTGCCAGTGCAGGAAGTAGAGTTTCTTTTATGTAGCATGGTAGAAAGTAAGGGTGTGGAGGTCAGGGTGGTGCATGGGCATGTAGCATGTCTGACTTTGATGCAGGAGACCAGAGTTTGCGTCCTGTCACAGACCTACAATTAAACGTACCGTGTGGGGTTTTTGGCCTCTAGTTGCTCTAGCTGGAGCAGTTTCTTTTATGAGTGGGTCCCTGAAAAAGAAATGCAGCAATGTGCCAACAAAGAGATGGAAGTAGAATATTGCTTGTTATTATTGAGTTTTGGTGAGTAGCACTCAACATAACTTTAGTTTGTTTACAACTTCACATGGCACCTTTTAATGTTTGCCTTTTTATTAATCATTACAATTGGAATTTTAAAAATGGCATTTAGATCACCTGCTCTATTGTAACAATGTACTCTATGAAGGCTGCAGCAGCATTTACACAGACTCCAGTTTTAATACAAAACGTACAGTAGGATAATGATACTCTGTTCCTACCTCTTAGCTGTGCCCCATTCTCATCTTCTTCATGTAGCTAGACGATACACAGGAAAGATTACTGGCATTTTCTTCTATTCTGGAAACACCTATTTCTGTAATAAAATGCAGCAAAAAGTGAATGAATCGCAGCATCATTTTTGTAAATTAGGCGTGGTAATGCAAAAGTATACACATCCTCCTTTGGCTATGTCACTGTGTCAGGGTGCAGTTAGTGGAGGAAGCTGTGGTGTAGTTTTGATTGGAATATCTTCTGTGGCTGCAGTGGTTTGGCTTTCTAGGAAAGGCATACTTGGTGTAGGGGAATTTATCAAACCAACAAAATGAAGCACATTCAGTCCAGTGAAATGGTTATCTCTTCTTTCATCTGTGGGAGTTTTCCCTCACTGCTGCTGTGCTGAGTCAGCTCCTTGATCATCTGCACACCAGTGAAACCAGTGACCCAGCAGGCCTCACTTGTGCAGTGGAATTTAAATGGAGAATGAAAAGGTACATGCCTGTGAATCATTATTCACATGTGAACACACACGCATAGACTGTTGTAAAAGGAAACCTTTTTGGCCTTACACTAAACAACTCCAACAAGTGATTGTGGAGTGGATGTGTGTTCGCTTACATGTACTCTTAAACAAAGAAAAGGAACGCAGCTGTTTTGGCCACAGTTTGTGTCAGAGTGTTTTTGCTGGAGAAGCGTTTGCCTGACAAATGAGCAAAAACAATATTGCATGCTTTACAATACACAAAAACCAAACAATGGTATTATACTTTCTATGCAGTTGACACAATAAATATCTCCATTATAGGTCTAACCCAGCTATGCACTTTTACCAGCCATAACCACAACAAATGATATATTATTACAGTACATTACAAAAATATCCCGATCCTGATCCTGATTTGCATCTGAGAGCCAACAGTGATAGCCAATAGCAGCTGAGATTTAAAGAGTTACTTAAAGCGGCTATAATCTATACTTTTATGTTAACAATGGATCACATGACTACTTGTATGTGAGGGTTTGCTCGTTGGGATGAAAACACACAATTGTCGCCCAACTCTGTAGTTCCCCTCTGATCTACGAAGCTTTAAATTTCTAATTGTCTTCACTTTCTGGCCCACAGACTTATTGATTTGGTTCACTCTCACTGCTCTCATCTGCGTCATTTTCGGTTGCAACAAGACGCTGTTTCCAGTGAAAAACCTCTAAAAGCTGACTATGCTACAAAACAGCAGACAGGCACAGTTAGCGACTAGCTGGGGATCATAGTGGAGCATTTAGCAGCTAAAGAGCCAGATATTTCTGTAACCCAGGTTAAAAAGTTAACAACAATCTATCCAATCCCGGACCACTCCCGAAATATAAATATCCGGGTTAAGTGAGTTCACTTCCTCTCACTCGACTCTGGCTGGTCGGCGTGTTGTTAGGAACAGAACTGAATGCCCAGCGTTCTCAACAGATTCTTTTCTTAAATCCTCTACAGTCAGTGGTCAACTTTTTGTGTTGTTCTGTCAAGTGTTGCCTGGACCTGGGTGGCTTCAAAACTTGCTTTGATGGCGAGCTACCCATGAATCCCCGAAACCTGGATTATAACTGAACCCCTCCCTTCCACCGTGTGTGGTGGGAATGAACTGAACTGTTTTTTCCCCCTTCCCTTCCACTTGGAAGCATTGAACTCTCGACTCTGGAAACTAAAAGAACTGAAAAATGTTTGTGTTTTGTATTTATGTTTGTTCTTTTCAATTATTGCAATACAATATCTTATTTAAAACTTACCTTTGTGTCCTTGTCTGTGGTATTCATACACATTGGCTTCCCAAACATTCCTATCTTCTGTGTATCTCTGGTCTATAAACTTTAAATTCTAATTTAGCTAATCCCACTTGCTACATTTCCCTCAGGGGCTGGTAGAGACCAAAAACAGAGCTAAAAGGAGAGTGAATACTGGACCCATTCACCAGTTGGCCAGAAACATGACTTCAAATGAATGATAATGTTGCTCGGTAACTGCTGGATGTGTAAAAAAGAAAAACAACAGTTTGCTTCATCATATCAACTTCAAAGTTGATAATATGTCATGTGGTGTTTAGAGTTTGTTTCTGCTGCACCCAAGCAGCCAAAAAATTCAGTTATTGCAGGTTTAAGAGCAAACTGAAAAGTGTTTCGCTGCCCTCTCTGGTTAAAAGTTTCACCACACCCTGAGTGTGTGAGTAGTTTGCTCTGTTGCACCTGAAACCATACCCAGTGATGTCACAGAGTACTGACACACCCTGAAGTACACTTCTACACCACTGGAGGTTAGCAAAAGCAAGATTTTTAGCTGCTGTATGTTTTATACTTTTGGTGGAAAGAGAAAATCAGTGTGTACGTGTTAGTAAACTGTAAGGTGAAAAGGTATTAGGGAATTCATGTTAAATTGGTTATTTAGGTAACTGGTACATCTATGCACACAAATTCAGCTGAAATGATTAGTCCATTCATTGATTAGTCGATCATAATTAATCTGCAACTACAATTTTAATAATTGATTAATTTTTTTGTCTTTTTTTTTTTTTAGCAAAAATGGCAATATTTCACGGTTTCCAGCTTCTCAAACATGAACATTTTGCTTTTCTTTGTCTTCTACAGTATGTTAGTAAACCGAATATCTTTGAGTTTTGGACTGTTGGTCAGGCAAAAGACATTTGAAGACATCAGCATTGGCCCTCCGAAAGTGTGATTGGCATTTTTCACTACTTGCTGACATTTTATAGACCAAATGATTAATCAATTAATCAAGAAAATAATTGATAGATTAACTGACAACGAAAGTAATCATTAGTTGCAGCCCTACATATAAATTCACTATATGGAGCTCTGCCCCTGCTGGATGTAGCTAACAAGGAGCACTGCTCAATCACAAAGTGTTCCTTTGGCAAAAATAAGCCCTCGTTTAAAGCCACTATATATGGAATTTGACCATCTCCAACATAAGCACCCCCCAGTGGTAGCATCAAAAGACACACACTGATACCTATTAATTTGTGAACACATTTTGCCAGTCTTGCACTTATTTGAGCTTCCTGTGCACAAACATTTTTGAATTTGTTTTCAACCAGGGGGTTCCTTCTTCTTTTCAACTTCTAATGCGCTCCTCAGCTCAGTTTGAGATACCCCTTATCCACAACAGTCAGTACTACACAGTGAAAAAAGAAAAAAGAAAAGAAGTTCATGTGGGCCTGCTTTCCTGTGTGTTTGACCCTTAAATGAACTAATTAGTCCAAACTGATGTATAATTTCTGCAACATTGATGAGCTTTGTACAGCTCGAAGTCAGACAAAAGCGTTATCTGTTCACATCAGAGCCAGCCACAGTGGAAAGTAAGTAGAACACTCTCCCTGCTCTGTGCTTGCAACTCGTCCTGGATATGAATCATAAAGCTGTGCTGTGTTGATAAGCAGAAGCAACAACGTCTCCTCACAGACACACACATAGAGCATCTGTCTGATGTGCAGCAGTGGAGCTGGAACCGACTGGCCTGTCAGCAGGGTGTGTGATGGGTTACACACCTAGCCAAGTCATCTGCCGTTCCCCCCAGAGAAGTTTGAAGGGAGTGCTCTTTTGTCTGTAACGCTGTTGGACGCACTTGCAGCGCACCCAGCCCTCAAACACAGCAGCACAGCTGGAGGAGACCACAGTTCCTGCAGGGAAGAGAAGAACTGTGTGTGCTTCAACTTTGAACTTTCTGGCTGGATTCTGTGAAGCTGCTACTTCCCCTCTGAGGTGCAGAGGTAATGCTAAGAACCGACGACAGTATATATTACCTCTCCCCCTACATTTAATCCATACATTTCTTTGAGTAAGGGCCAAATTATTTAGCATGGCACGGTGACAGGGTGGAGAACAAAGTGAGGGGCGTGCCCAGACAGGGATTCTGGACATGCCAGTTAGCAGTGGGGTGATATTTGACATTGGAAAAATCCTGAGTGTAATTTGTCAAAGCTGACACCACAAAAAGGCCTAATCTAACACTGTGAAGCCATTTAGCCCTTGGAAAAACAGAGGAACTCCCATAGAGATCAAATTCTTTCCCAAAAACCAGTATTGGTCCAAATCAGCTTGGAAAACTTGGGTGGAAAAGGAGAATGAGTAATGTTCTTCCCCTCAGAGAGAACATTAAAGGGAGAATTTTCAAGAATCAAATTTTCTCCATCTTTCACACCTTTTTTTCATTACTCCCCAATGCTAAAAACAACTCAATAAGTTACACCTGTTATGCTGGTTGTACGCATTGATTTTGATGGGCAGTACAGAGCTCCTGCAGATAGATTTACATTTCTGTAGAATCTTACGAAATAGTTTTTTTACATTTGTAGAGACATCTACACTGTTGACAGCCTACTTTGGACTTGGACATGAAGACACTGGATTTCTCCAGTTTCAGGCCTGAGTTGGTCTTCACACCATTTAAAGGGATAGTTTGACATTTTGGGAAATCAATTATTGGCTTTCTTGTCGAGAGTGAAAAGAAATGAGAAGACTGATACCACCCTCATGTCTGTGCTATGAATATGAAGCTACTGCACCTGGAGAACAGATTACGCAAACAAGATATAACTTGTTAATTGGTGATTTTCAGAGGTGCTGGTAGGCGGATGGTGTTACCTGTGGACAGGCTAGCTGTTTCCCGTCTTTATGCTAAGCTAAGGTTATCACCTGCTGGCTGTAGCTTCATATTTATTGAACAGACATGAGTGGTATCAATCTTCTCATCTAGCTCTTGGCAAGATAGCAGATAAGCACATTTCCCAAAATGTCGAACTATTCCTTTACTATGTTCTGGATTTCAACTTTGACTTGGAATTGAAATGGACTCGAGTGTGATCGTCTCTGCTGGTTACATGGTTCTCCCCTCACTCAAAAACTAATGTTGCTGTGGAAATTAACCCTCAACTGCTTGATTTTGTGGCCAATTTTAGGCAGTTGTTGGCCTTTGTATGAATGTTCATATCAAAATGAGTTTGAGGAAGGACAGGGCAAATTTTCTCCAGTAAATAAAGCTTCAAATAAATTGTTCACATGCTTAGTTGGTAACTAAGTGCCAGTGTGTTTCAGTTTACTTTGATACGGTTGCTTAGGAGCAACCACAGTTCAGACAGACGCCTCATTTGTTCCCAGGCCTATTACAGTGTTCACATGGACAGTGAAGAGCATATTCTCACAGACAGAAAGTGAGCATGTGTGTAAATGACGTATCTCTGTAGCAAGTCTTTCAAAGATATGCCAAGATCAATTTCCATCAAAGGTCCACGGGGAATAGTATCCCACCATCTCCTGGAGATGAGTCAAGTGTATTTTGGAGAGAAAACCACCAAGCAGCAAATGTTTTATCCACAACAGTAGACATCACACAGCCCCTGTGTCAAGTTTACACAGAGGTTCTCAAGGACTTTTCACCCTGAAAGCAAAGTGAAGGTTTCTTTGTCTGAACATCCAAAGCATACAATTAAAAGTTTTAAATTGGTAACATTACAACACTTTGACTACTATTCTGGCATTGCTGTTCTGTTCTTTTGCAAAACATGTACAACCAAAAACCATTTCATTTTTTAGAGGAGTGATTGCTCAACTCAATGAATTCATGTTTACAACCGTATTTCCATGGTTTTGGCCATCTTTTCTATGATTTATAGCAATTTACTCACCAGTTTGAGATATTGAGTATTTTTACCTTTGTTTTCACTTTCAAATATATGATTTAGGTAACTGGACTGCTGTAAATCTGTGTGTGGCAGTATTGCTACATTGTCTGGTGAATAAAATATAATAAATGCTGGGAAGGATTTCCATCGCATGCTCTTCAAGTAAATACATTTTGTTTTGTGGTCTTTTTTTAGGACATGCATCTGTCTACATGCTCAGTTATGCTCACTTTATGACTTCAACAGAGGCACAGAAAATACTTAGAACTCAGCCTGACCTTTAACCCAGAAAACTAAACAATTAGACAGAGTTGTTCTGAGGCTGAATGGCAGAGCTGGACATTTGACAACAGGCCTAAGAGCTCAGTGGAAGCCTGAGAGTGGGCGGTGGCTCTGTTTCCTCTTCTTCCTTTGCTCATCTACATCCTCTCCCAGTGTGAGGTCAGAAGCATGTCAGCAAGCCACGACTGTGTCGTTTGCTGGAGGTCAGCTGGCTGTAACTGGCTGTAACTGAAAACATGCAGCACAAATGAGGCATTTTTTTAAAGTGTGATGGAATGGGCCACCTAATATCATGCAGTGGGATTTCTTTTACTTGCTAGTTGTGTCTTTTAATACATGTTCAGTAATATATGCCTTACAGTTTATCTAAGTCACCTAATAACTGCATGTTACTTAGTTGATGTTATTAAGCTACTTTTTGAAGTCATTTTAGCTAGTAAGTAGAGATGTGCAAGTATACTGGTTTAACTACCGTGGTGATAACAACACCGCCAACAATTTCTGTTACCGTCAATAACGTGATTATCGCTGTTTTAAGAGGACGCCGTGAACACATCACAGCACTCCCGCCTTCATTAGCACTTTTATTTTGATTGGGAGTGACCAGAGAACCAGGCCGCTTGTCTGTCTAGCTCTAACTACTCTGGCCATGACTTGCTATGCTAACATTAGCTAGTCAACCTACTGACCAACCAACCGATATAACGTAAAGTTTAGTGAGCTTAATTTTGACAGGATCTCAAATCGAATACTGCTGTTGTGCGCTTACTGGAAATCGCAACCTTTGACCGCATCTTCTTCTTCTTTTTAATGGCGGATTGCAACCGGGCGGAGCATTATCGCCAACATTTTACCGCAATTGCCGCACACCGAAATACACACCGACAGCTTGTTTGCTCACTTGACTACAATTCAATTCTATTAAAAATAAATAAAAAATGAACGTGCTTTTACTTTTAGCCGTAACAATCGCAACCGCGGCCGCCATTTTCATATGTTGGTGGTCCTCCCCTTCCGCTACGTAGCCAAGATGGCGACCGTTGAGGGTGAGAAGTGTGCAGCGTTCCACACTCAACTTTCTGACCGTTTTGTGTACATCATCTGGGTACTTATAGTACACTGCATTTTGCCATACTTGTCAGTGTGAACGCACTTCTGCACTCAAAATATTAAGTGTAAATACGGAAGTACGTGATTTGAGACACAGCATTGTCGTTTCCCCCTGTTTTCAGCCTTAATGCTAAGCTAAGCTATCCTGCTGCTGGTGGTAGCTTCATATTTAGCGTGCAGACATGAGAGTGTTATCCATCTTATCATCTAACTCAAGGCAAGAAAAGAAATAAGAAAGCAAATAAGAGTATTTCCCAAAATGTCAAACTTTTTCTTTAAACTTTTAACAACCCACGTGCTTTTGTTAATGGTGTTTTAAGTGTGTTTGATGTTACTTCTTTTACAGAGTCCAACAAAGCTGTAATATACGGTTCACTTTTCAGTTTGTTAGGTTTAATAAAATCTAATGCAATTATGGTGTGAAGTAAATTTACAATATTTTAGCACTAATAGTAGTATTCTAGAAAAGTGTGATGACTATCTTGTTAACACCATTTACTGAGATATTTTTGGTCACAATAATCGTAGCAGGAATATGTGATACCAACACATCTGTACTAAGTTAGTAAGTTATGGGCTTGGGTACTGTACACTTTCTACAAAAAGTACCTCACCCTCTCTGCATGTTTTTCATATTAGAAATACTCTGTAAACCTCAGCTGTATTTTTAGTTCACTACTACTACTTACTTAAAATCATGTTTAATTTCCTTGAAGATTTTTTTTATGTTTTATTTTTTGTTATTATGGAAAGCGAAATAACTAATTTCATCATATCTTATTTACTAGATTGATTTGAATGTAACTAAAACTGATTTTTTTTTTTTTTTTTACTTCATTGCTCCGACCCAGTACCCACCACCCTCCCTACCCACACACACACACACACACACACACACACACACACACACACACACACACACACACACACACACACACTTCTGAAACCAAACCTACGCCCTTGGACTTCCCCACAGAGTCATCAGCAAGGAGGCCGATATTACGCATCCAATGGCTGACGGAGGGTCATTCTCTCTCTTGGATACCTCCCTCATTGAAGAAGTTGTGCAGTCTCTTTTTTTCCCCCTCAAAAAAAATCCATCAACACTGTTCCTGACCCATTTTAATCCATGTGCTGCTAACCCACAAAGCCTCAGAGGGCGCGTTTAAAGATTCAAAATGTTATTGCTGTTTCAACCACTGGCTGTCAGTAATGTTTTCGATACCACTCATCATAATAGAAGAATGACAGAAGAGAGCAAGAACAGTGCCATGTTTTACCATTCAGCCATAGCTTGGCACCACTATCATTCAACAAAACTCAATTTAAACTGTTTTTTCAGCTGCAAGACACAGTAAGCATATTTTGTATCCAGCAAGCAAAATCCTCATTCTTATGCTTTATTCTTCCTCCAACACTATGTACAGAATAGAGAAATGTTCCCAAGATGAATAAATCAGAAATTAAGTACTTCACTGCATAACTCCAGTGTGCGCTTTCACTTGGGAAATGGGATTGTGGTTTTGGGCATTAGCACTGTTATATATTTCATCCAGACCCACTGGAACTTGCCCATTTTAAAACCTTTAACCTTGTGGAAGGATACTGCTGGTAGATGCAGTTGTGTGCTTTGGACACATTGTAGGGACCCAGGTGTGCATTTTGTAAGTCATAGACATCTCTGTTTATGATTTTTACATATTATTACATATGTTATTAGACTATATTTACTTGAATACTTACATGGAAGCTATTTGGCTGCTACACAATTCTAAGTAAACTTCAAGGCTATTTAGATGAATGGACAATACCAGATGGCAGATTATGGGCACTGTGAGCTAGAGACTGAGAAAGACAAACCACAGACAAACCTGGCAACTCAGTTCTGCCAACAACAAGACCAGAGATAGAATTTAAATACTTTTTTTTAATGTCTTCTTCAACGGTTCTCACTATTACTGTTACCAAGATAAAAGGAATATTTGGACATTTTGGCAAATACTCTTACTTTTTTGCCAATTGTAAGATGAGAAGATTGATACCACTCTCAGATATAACTTTCGGCAAAACTTTCACTTTTTAATGATTTGCTCTTTCATTATAGAATATTACGTAGTAGTATAGCACAGTATAGCATATGTCGTTTAGTACAATATATAGTGTTGTATGTATATATCTAGTAAAAAACATTTTCCCAGCATTTTTCAACCAACATTGCATGTTTACATTGCCTAATGTAGGCTAAGTTCAGTTGGATTCTCTTAGCACTGTGGTTGTGCTAATTAATTATCCTGTAAATTGTTCCTTGATCTCCAACCATTTTCCACTGAGGTGAAGGATAAGTGGTTGTGTAAGTGGTGGAAGGAAAAAAGATTTTGACAGTTCAGATCCACCAGGTGAGTCATTTAATCATCTCAACCTCTCCCTGTAGATCACTGATGAGTCCAGATTCCCGGCTCAATCTCTGCTCTATACTCAAAATGTATTCATTTAGAGCTGTGTAATATAGTGTTCTTTTTTTAACGTTCTCTTATGTTTTGTAATGTTTTCTTTGACATTTTTTTCATATTCAAATGTAAGACCTTTCACTTCACTGTGAGAAAAGAACCTCAGTTTGGTTTCTAAGCCGTTTACTGCAAACCACATTATTCCTTCCATTAGCCTCATCATGAACCTTCACAGCAATAAACTTGATTGACTAAAGTGGTGCAAGCCGAGCCTGTTTATTACAATCTTAACTGAGAAGGATTAAAAGTGAGCGGTGTGGGTTACTTCAAATAAGTGCAGCGTGTCCACGGGAATTGAATTACAAAACCCCTTCTCACCTTGTCTGGTAACCCGAAACCCAAACTTTACGTTGAGTAATGTGGAGCTGGCACAAACAGATAATCTCCCTCCTCAGAGTTACCACAAACCACATGCTGCCTGCTCTCAGGACCACATGCTCCCTTCTTTAACTTTTAGCCAACTGAACGTTCATTCCCACCTCTCCTGCTGAATAAGATGAGCAATTACACAAAACCCCTTAGTGGTGGGAGCAGAGTAATTTACAGTCATGACAAAGATGAACTGATGGAGGCCTAATCTCAGCTCCAGAGAGGCTTAGTCATTCAAGCCTCCATTGCCCTTATTTTCTGTCAGCTGGTAAAATAAAATTATCTATTCATATCATGTTTCACCATGGTCTAATGTGGGAGTTGGGATTGGTATCTTTCTTAACCATGAGTAATCTTAGCTCTGAATTACTGTTGTTCATCTGGTGGGAGGCCTAAGGAATTGAGAGGTCACCCGTGGGTCAAACTATGTGGCCTCGTATGAATTTCTCCCTCATTAATTTTACTGTGGGCCTTGCCCTCCTTGTCACCCACTCTGGCCTTTCTTGGTAAAGTGATCCTATCTTCTCGTGACATATCTTGAGCACAGCACAACTCAAACCGTATAAATCATAGAAGTGTAGCGCTCCTGTCAGTTTCAGTGTTTCAGCCTCCAGCATGTTTGAACTTGAATGGTTCTTCTGTATTTCTCTCTCTCTGCAGGCTTGTAGATATGAGACGGTTGAATTGTGGGTAAATAAAAACATGGCCAGCAAATATTTATCCATGAAATGTGGTGATACCACTATGGGTGTTTATCAGAGCACAAAGGATTTTTGGCCAGCCTCTAAATTGATGACCTTGTAGAGATTAGAGGGATTTCAGTTTATCCAACATTGTGTTTTCGTCTCAGGTTTCTCTCCAGTTTTTGGCTTCTTTATTGACAGAAATCATTTGGTTCTCAACTGAGATTGACTTGCAGGACTAGTGCAAGAAAATACACCATTTGTAAAAAGATATATTTTATTTGAAAACGATTGTTGGTTGGTGATCAATTGGGGGATTTAAAATCTCAGAACCTCTGAAAACCAAAACAGATTACATTTTCTTGATGTGGCAAGAATGAGCTGCAAGAGTGAAACATTCAGATGTTCCAACACAGTGCACCACATCTGTCCAATTTCTTCTTTTCATTAGTTTCCCTTTAACATCAGCCCAGTACCTATACACTTGCACATGCCTTAAAAGTTTCGCTTGGATGAGTAAATGCTGCACTTGCCTTGAAATGGAAACTTTGAGGGTTGTGGGTGATAGCAAATCAAAGTATCAATCTGGAGAGTTGATTTTTGTACGGTTTCTTCTCCCTCCCAAAACACAACCTTCATCTGAGAGCAGCAGCAAATCCACCCATAGTGCTTGCATCCAGGCCTCTCACCCTACAGTGGCATGCTTGCACGCATCTGAGATGCACTCATGTGGGAGTGCAGGCATTACTCTCTCTTCCATTACTTGCAAAACACTTTGCTTTTCCATCAGTAACCATAGGAATTGTGCATATTATTATTTTCCATAATCAATCAAAGGCAAAGTTAGACTCCAGTTAGACTGTGTGCTCCGGCCTTTTGGGGGTTTGGGGATTTTCCGTTCCTGGCTGAGTTAAACTAATTAGCTATTTATTTATTCACATCGATCACATGCTTTCTACCAGCACCATTATGTTCCTGTGAATTCAACACAAAATAAACCCGGATTTCTGGGAAGGTAGGCATGGAGTGGCCACATTATTTAATTTCCTGTCAAACATCTGTGTTTTTAGATTAGACTTGGTGTTTGCTCAGCATTATTCTTCACAAACAATAAGAAACAACAGAACAAATGGAGCAGTTGCCAAAAAGACACAATAATCCATTTATGAAACTTCTGAGGGTTTATCAATTGGTGGTAACCATCTATTCTCTCACTCCTGCTCTCTTTCTCCCCTTTTTGTCTTCAAATGTTGCAGTAGGAGTTTGTGTTGGATTTGTTTTGGATGTTACGCTGTCCTTGCCGTGTTTTGATATACCGGATCTCGCTGTGAGCTGCCCTCATGTTTCTTGAACTTCACACAGTTGTCTTTCCCAGGTTTTATAAGTTGAAGTGTCGTGGGAAAACCCACTGACCATCCTTTCATCTTTTCTCTTGGCATTTTCTCTCTTATTCTTTTTATTATTACACCTTTTAGAAACATTGTCCACCCTTCCTTCCTCTAGCTACCTCATCCTTATCTACCTTATCTTTATTCTTGTTTCCTGCTCCATCTTTTGTGCCTTTTTCTTTCTGAGTCATTCTCTTCTTTATCTCCATTACTTGCATGTCTCCATCACACACCACCTGGAATAAGTAGAAAAATGCACATGTTATGCCATGCTTCTACTGGGGGGCATGGTATTGAGTTCTTAGTCTGTGAGTCATTCTTTTCACTAAGGGATGATGTCATCCCCAAATGCTGTTGAAAAGTTACCTGATTCAAGGCATTCACCCGTGGCGGACTCCATGATAAAAAACACTGTGCAGTGTTAGGACTGTCTTTAAAATTGCATAGCCCTACTTTTCCCCCCATTCCCATCTTTTCTGCCATCTCTCGCTCTCTCTCTTTCTCTCCTACAGTAATGGCCTTGCTTCCTTCACTCACCAGCATGTTATATACTCCAAGGCCAGATGGTCTGATTTAGGTGGCATGCTGAGGGGACTGAAGGAATATGAATATTTCACTCCATGGCTTATATATGTGTGAGAGAGGGAGAGACTGAGCATATACAGGCATGTTTGTGCACCAGAATGCATGTGAGTCTATGTGTGAGTCTATGTGAGGCACAGCAGACATAAGCGATTGCCTCATAGACAAAGCCTGTCCCCTTGGAATGACACGCTATACCCAACTATAGAAATTCATTCTCTCAGGCTAGTGGTGGATTTCTTACCAGAAGTAGACTCATTGCTGGGTCAAAGTTCATTTCACACAGCCAGCTGGTACATGGGCCATGCATGAGTTCCTTAACAGCAGCTGTGTTTACATCCAGATTAGATAGATACAGGAAAACAGGCTGCAGTCCTGCCACTGTGTCTTCTTCCCCTCTCTGGCTTTCATCTTACCCCTATGCGGTATATTCCAGAACAACACCTTGCCTTGAAAGGTTTATTCCCTTCAAGCACCTTGACTTTACTGAAATGATGACAGGAAGCGTCACTGTTTTATTGTCTATGTGCTGTGGCTCCTTGGCCGTCATTGTTCGAAACACCTGCAGTATGTGTGCACATAACTCAGAGATGCTACAGTTTCTTTGATTGTGCAAACAGATAGATAGATCTGGATAGCACTGGAATTTTTGCAGTAATATTTTTTTCCTCATCGCCTGATTGACACAATTTGCCACAAATGTCAGATCACTGTTTCTCAGAGTCCTAACTGAGTCATATCAAAACCATAGACTGCATCTAAAGATGGACGACATGTGAAGCCAAAACATCTTGATCGCCCCCTGGTGGCTGGCTGTAGTATAGCTCATAAGCCCCGCCCCCTCCATGTTAGCGGATGGGACATGGGCCAAACTGAAAAATCAAAGTATATGTCAAATACATTTGAATTCATGGTTTTTGTCATTTTAGGTAGTTCTTATCACACTGATGTTTGTTCAAGTGTTCATTTTTCTGATAAGTTTGGTTTTAATTACTTATTTACGTCAACTGTGAGTGTGCTTGCGATTGTTTCAGGTGGATGTATAGGCGGGAACTCGACACCCCAGCTCCACCACGGATCACTACTGCACAGACTCTGGCTCCAAATGACTTCACCAGCATAAGATGGCAGTTCCCATACCTTGGATATTTTGGCTTTATTTTTATACAGCGGGAGGAAGTGGAGACACGTTGTCCATCTTTATATACAGTCTATGATTGAAACACACAGACATGATACACTACGACAGAACCCACTCTCAATCTCTGGTGTTTTATAATTTCTGGTCTTGGATCATAACCATCAGACCATCAACTTTTTCTTCAGCATCAATTGTTATATGTTAAGTGTGAACAGGAACTGCTAATAGCCAAAGCAGCAGGACTTTTCATGATGCAGATTTGCTAAAATGTAAACAAATACGCAAAACTACAGGAGGTGTAGATAGTCTTAAGTTTGATATTGAGACATTTAGCAAAGTTTATCAAAAGGAAAGATTTGTTGTTGTTGTTGTCTATTTCCATTATTAGCTTCCAAACAGTTCCAAACAGTTACACAGCTATTACTTACATAAAAAAGAGGTTGGAATTCTCAAAATGAATTTTAAAAATCCACATAATGTTCCTTGACTTTACCATAGATGACAAGAGTTCTCTTTCCCCTTGGAAAATTTTAAAGCCATCCAGGCAAGAGTGATGAATGTCCTCATAACCGCAGTAGATTTCAGAGCTTAGCAGAGCAAGCGCAATCAACCCAAAGCGGCTCAGAAAGCCACTGAGAGGTGAGAGTCCTGCCCTTAGTCTGACAACCGAAAGAAGTGTCATTAAAAACACTCACTATGTTATGGTTAAGAACTTGAAAGCATAGCAAGCATGTTATGTTTATTATGCACTGCAAGGAAACACAATTTGCGAGGGGTCACGGGGAAAACGCCGAGCCACAGATTGGTCTCAAACAAGGGAGAACTGAGGAGGAGAAACGTCTGAGGATGGCAGAAGCAATTAGCTTCCTCGGGCTACTCGGAGTTCAGGCGTTTTATATTTCCAATTCACCCAGGCAATGAATGAGGAAAACCATCACTCCCTTTCAAATAAAGTTCACCCCTTGTGCCATTGACACTCATAAAAGGCGTGCATGACTCATATACAATTAGAAAAAATCTGATGGTTTCAAAGTAGGACAGAATGTTTGAATGTCCATGAACAGAGCCCAAGTCGTTGTCACCAATTTATTAACTCCAGCAAATACTTATTACACCCAAAAGGCAGATGCATGTGTTTCATATTGAGGGGTCCTCACCCTTCAAATGTGTGACCTCACATAATTATCCCACAACAAGGCAATAAAGGACATCTGCAAAGATACAATGTGATTTTTGTAGAGCGCAATGTAAAGGGATACTGTGTCCACTTAGGGGCCTATGAGAAGTCAAAAAAGTGTTGTCAAAGAGGATATGGAAAATGACTGAAAAACATTTTCAAAAAACACTACTTTATTTTTTCTGTATGTCACTGTTTTCCTCTTTGCCTCTTTTTTCTCCCTGTAATTTCATTGCAAACCTTCGGTCCATGCTGACTCCCTCCTTCTCTTCCTTCCTTCTTCCACTGCCTTCAGCCCCATTCCCTCACCACCACCCCGAGCCTCTGCAGCCCCTCCCCCGATCCCCTCCGCCCAGTGTGTTTTACTTTTCCAGCTGTTGGTAATCATGCAGGTGCCTGATTGGCTGACAAGCCCAGCTGCTGGCTGATGGGAAGGCCTATGCACGTCCAGCTGTGGGAAGGAAGATGGACTCTAGTCAAAAGGAAAAGGTGACAATCACACCCCCCTCCCACACACCCTTAACACACACACGCACACAGCCAAGACTCCAGTTGGAAGGAAGGGATTAAAATGACCAACTTCCCCTTCCCATCCACCCTACCGCCTGTTAATCATCATCAGTATCATCATCATTAATATTATTTTGCTAAAATTCTTGCGGGACAGAGCAGGCTTGTCAAAGACTGGGGTAGGGAGGGGATGGGGCTTAGCTCAGCTACCATTAAACATGTGACCTCATGTTGTAGGCAAAGCATGGCTTTGGTGACATGCAGTGTGTGTGTAGTGATTGTGTATGTCCATGTCTTTGTCTGCATCCCTTACACATGGGCATATGTGCCTGACCATGTGTGTGCGAGGTCTGAACAGAGCCAAAGGATCTTAGGCAGAACTTAAAAGGCCTGGCTGGTCTCCCACTGTCAGTCCATAGGTGGGCTACAATTCTTCCAACATCACTGCTTCATATCTCTCTACAGCCCGAGAACAAATAGTGAAGCTTGTGGGAGGGCCCCCTGTGGCTTTCTTACCCAGTAAATTCCATTACAGGGAACACACATTGTTCCTTAATATGGCTTCAACACAGTCTCATAAAAATTGCAGAGTGCATGTTGTGGACAAAAGTAATATAAAGTCTATTCCCCCACCACGATGTACTACATGACAATAGAATGAATTGGACTATTTAGCAACACAAATATTGCCTGTTAATTCTAAAGTTAATTAACATTTACATTTATTTAAAGCTCCACTAATCAATATTTTCTATATAAATGAGGTTTGAATGTAATGTGAAAGGGGCCATTGTGATAAGAACCCACAGAGAATTGAAACCCAATCCAGAAACCCTGCTCAACTTTTTAGCATTTGTTAGTTCAATGTTCTGGAAACCCAGCAGCAGTAGATAGGTGTTTTAAACCAACAAGTTGCCATTAATCCACTGTAAGCTTCCTGTCAAGCACCAAAACAGCAGACAGCTAGCGTCTAGCCGGTCAAACATCTACAAGCCCAGACATTTTTCTTAGGAGTTGGTTGAGATCAAAACAGAGCTAAAAGGAAAGTGAATAGGGCACTCGTAACTCTGGTGACCAACTGAGTGAATGAATGCTAATGTTGCTCTGTGTCTGCTATATGTGTAAGGCAATTGTTAGCTAATGTTAGCAATGTAACAATGTTATAATGTTAAAATCAAATTAAAGCAGCAATAATTGATATTTTCTGACCTTGTGAGGGCAGCGGAACAAGCTGTGAACACAACATTGACATATTATCACTGTATAAAGTTATTGCCGCAAATGAGTTAGCACAGATTTGCCAGCAGCCACGGAGCAACATTAGCACATTTGGAGTCATGTTTCTGGCCACCCGATGAATAGAAGTGCGACTTTCACTCTTCTTTTAGCCCTATTTTGGTCTCCATCAACTCCTGACAAAATAACTGTCTCTCTAGTTACTAAATGCTCCTCTCTCTTTAATAGCTAGTCGCTTATGTAGTCACTGCGCAGACTTGAAATGAGGAATTTGCAGCTTGGAAATAGTGAAGTACAGAAGGAAGTACTTCAAAAACCCCTCTGCTCCTTGTTCTTCTCACAATGACTTGAAGTCAAGCTTACTTTGCATTCTTGTTGTAAGGCTGTCTTGTCACTCTGTCTACCCATACATTCAAAGAGCAGTGTAATGTAGAAAACCAAGACCTAAATGTGTAAACCTAAAAAGTGCAACGGTCACACTGCCATTCCTGGTCTAGTGTTCTCGTTCCTACTTGTGTCCAATTAATAGTTTCCGTACCATACCTAATGCTCCCCTCAGTCTCCAAATACAGCTGTCAGATTTAGACAGAACAGAACACACCCCACTCTTGTCTCCATGGAAAAGTTGTGCTAATGTGTAAGGTTTTAAACTACTTTGTCAGTATTTTTTCATATTTATTTACGGTAGATGGAATGTTAAAGGGCTAATGTTAGGACATGAATGAGCTGCATTTTGGATGACATCCTGCATGAGTGGTATCCAGTATTACACTTGCAATGCAGCTTTTGTTCTGTCCCAACACCAACCAAAATGATTTTGTCTGTCAATTCTTAAAACTGCATTAAATGAAACTGCATTTTGACCACATAAGGAGAGAAACGACTCATAGAAATTAGCCTCAACATGCTACATCGACTTATGAAGCTCTTTCTTACAGCTCATTTCTTAACACATTGAGCAGAAATAAAGCAACATGGGCATCATTTTGCTTGTGATGGGTCTTGGGCCTCTCAGAATGGGTCATTGTATTGATTAAAATAATAATAATAATAATACATATTTTTTTCTTTGATGATTTTGATTCAAAATGTTATTTTATGCATGCAGCCCAATTTACATTTGAGATCGGCCCAATTGTATATTTTAATAAACACATTCTCCCACCATGATCCCCTGGATGTAGCCAGAGTAAAGGTCAAGTGAGGGCGGATACCGGAAACTGAGCGGGTATGATGTATAACGTTACGCCAGCGTTGCCAGAATAAAAGAAAGTGAATCGGGGAACCAAACGACCAAAGCGGGGAGCAGAGAAAAAGAGAGGAAAAACGAAGAAAGCGCTGTTGGTTGAGAGTGGAAAATGTGCAAAAATTGTTTTATTCTTAAAACATGCCACCGCCGGGACCTCCGTAGGTGTAGCCAGCATCAACGACAATGTTGCTTCAGCTAGCAGCGCTAACGTTAGCGTGGGCGACGACACGGACATTGCCAGACCAGGGAGACAAACAAGACGACGAGGGAAACAAACACGAGGAAGAGGCCGAAAATCACATTTGGATACTGGACTTGTGGCAGAAACTGACGATAAACAACAAAAAGTGGATTACCGGCGGAGCCGGAGGCAACTGAAGCAAGAGGGGGAGCGGACCAGCAGGTGCAAGTGTGGCTTCAGAGGATGCCCCATACGATTTTTTCAGGCGCCCAAATTCCAACACACTGGAATTGTTTACAATCACCACCTATTGGCACATATTGTCGGCTGTGCAGCATTTAATTGCTTTACTAAAAGGACCAAAGAGACCAGGTAGGCTGACATCACTCCACCCGTCACTATAGAGTATATGAGAGATTTATTTTTTACGTATGGGTCAACTAAAACTATAAGTTTACTAAGTTAGTAAACTAGGAAACTATACCTTTAGCCACCAAGTAACGGACCAGCTGAGTCCTAAGTTGCTGATTGCTAGCTCTCAACAGCATTGATCAGTTAGCTAAGATAAGTTGTAACCAGCAAACATTGTTTTAATGTTAGCTATGCTATCTTAGAGCTCAAAGGTAACGTTTAGTAACGTTAACGTTATAACAAAGTTATTAAAATTACCCTAACATTTGACCGCTAAGCAGCTGAGTCCATGCCAATCAAGTGCGTTAAAGTAAACACGACACGCTAACGAAAAGCGCTGGTCTTCACTCGTAATTCCCATTTAATAAATCACCAGGCAAATCAACACTACAGTAACGTTAGCCACGTCCTTGACAGCAACACAAAACACTAACCAACCACACAATCAGCTAACACATTGTTATTCGAGGCCGAGGAGTCGCACTTAACGTTACATGTTCACCACATCTAGCTAACCCAAAAATAGCCGCTTTGAATCCAGCAATCAGTCATCATACCAGTATATTAACATCACTTGTTGTCTGCTTACCTCATGTCTTTACACGCTTTTCCTTTCAGTAAAACAAATAAAAAATAATCCATGTGTTGATCAGGTTGGAGAAAGGAGATTTGTACTTAACAGACTTTGGACTCTTGCAAAATTTATGTGAAGAAGTGCATCTGCAACTCCACAGATGGGGATGCAAATATGCAGGGACAGTACAGGCTACTAAGTTAAGCTAAGTTCATGTGTGGTACTATGCCCATGCTGTCAACCTGGTTATGGCTGAAACTACAGGTGTTGTGATAGCAGAAGCATCATTATTTGGTTTGGTTAACGACATTGCAGTGTTTATTCGTGACTCATATCAGCAAATAAATGTTTGTGAAGGTGTAAGTCAGGACCTCCAACACCGAAGGATTTCACTGATAAGTGAAACAAGATGGTCTTTCAAGGATGCTGCACTGAAGACGATATTAGGATAAGACAATGCTTTGTATGTGGCCTTCGTTGAGACATTGCTCAAGATTCAGGATAGTCCACACATTAAACCAACCGTGTAAAAGCACACGCCTTCATGGAGTCACGAGACAGTTTTGACTGCACAGGTGTTACTTGAGTGCCCATCGGATGATAACAGAAACACATCAGCAACCACAGACAATTTTGGGAAATGGGCAAACAAAAGATTTCAGGGCAAACAAAAGAAGTCAGGAAGAAAAGCTATGCCAGGGGAGTCTGGTGATGCAGAGGACACAGCTACAGACTCATTGGCAGCCTATAGGATCCATGTCCACAACATAATTCTCGATACAGCATCGGAATGTATGCATCGCCGCTTCCTGCAGCACAGGGAACTTTATGCTGATCTAGCGTGTCTGGATCTTCGTAATTTCCCAATGATAAAAGCCAATGGACCACCCCCAAATGCATTTCAGGACATAAGTAAATGCCCAACAGTTGAGAATTTCAAACCTTGCCACACACTGGGACACTCTGAAAAAGTCTCCACTGAATGAATACACTGTCAGACTTTCACAGCCTGTTGCCTCAGAGATGGAGGAGGAGGACAGTCAGATGGCGATAGATCAAGAAGAAATGGATCTGGTGAGCAAAAGATGTGCATCGTGCAAGAACTGTGCTGCTGTTTGCTCCTGCAGCAGTTGAACTTGCTCGCTCATGTGTATCACACAATAGGCTTGGCCTACAACTTTTTGTTGACCCTCTCCTGCACACAAGTGGCATGTAAAAGAAGTTTCTCCACACTGAAGTTTATCAAGCATCGCCTCAGGAGCAGAATGTCCCAGGACAATTTGGAGGCCCTCATGCTGATGGCGACAGAGAAAGAGATCCTAATGAATCTGGACTCTGACGATGTGATTGACAAGGTTGCAAAGCTTGTTAACTACATGAAGGTAAGACACATTTATTATTATATACTGTGGCTGTGTGCAGTGCTATTTTCATATTCTGATGAAGGTGATGTAATATGCACTGTGGCTGTGCAGTGCTCTTTTCATATACTGATGAAGCTACTGTAATGTGCAGCATTGCTCTTTTCATGTTTTGGTGGAGCTGTTGTATTGTGCCTTAATGTTGAGCCGAAGTATTTGTGCTGGTTGTGTCTTTAGTGGAGCGTATCATGTCGTAACACCTAGTGCTCTGCCGCTCTCAGATTGTGTTAAATCGCTGTCTGCATACGTGAGCAACTGTAGCAATTATAGTGTGTGTTGTTTGAGTGTGTATTGTGTGTTGCAAATTACTGCATTGTAGTCAGTATGTATGGTTTTATCTCAAGCTTTTTATGTTGATGGACCATGAACTATCTTTATTCCACAGATGTCACAATGTTTGCAGTAGGCATACAATGCAGTAAAATTAGCCTAAATGAAATGTAGGCAGTAGTGTTCCAGTCAGAACAGCAGGGACGTCCCAAAAATATTTGGCGTGCATGCCTTGACCTCAGCCCCAGATGGTCTAAGATTAGCCCCAGACTTTGTCAACTCCTAGGACCTCACCTGGTTGGTAGGCAGGTCGATTAACAGCTTTACTGTGTTTTTCTCTTTGTTGTAGAAAGTTGTACTAATTTTCCAAGACCAGTTGTGTTATGATCTTCTTCTCTGTTTCCCTTATTCTTCATTGGTTGACAAGCTAGCAAGGCTACCAAAAACTAGCCTACTGACACCTTTGGTTGTGTCTGTTGGTCACGTGACCCTCACCATGCAGGTCTTAGCAGTACATCGAGAGTCTCCCCTGGTTTGATGGGAGTGGCTCCCTGTGGTTTTATATCCAGAATAAGTTGCTGATTCTCAGTTGGATTGGCAGTTAAAGCAACCCTTTTATTATAGACTATAGGGAGTTATTTTACTTACTGTTAAAATCAAGAATATTGCTTCTAGAAATCTGCACTAAACCTGTACCAAGCAGGTGATATGCAATAGTCCATCATTAGTTATAAACACCAAAACAGCATTGCTCAAACATCCAGTGTACAACAGTTCTACAACCAAGAACTGCAAGAAGGCACATTACAAAAACTCATTATGCTATTCTGGATTCACACTCTCAATGAAGTATAACCATGACCATCACTACAAGCCAAAATCTGATTGCAAATTGTTCAAAACTATTTTCTCCAGTCATAAATCCAGTCTGTTTGCAGATGTTAACTTTCCAAAACATAAGTCATGAACCAACAGGGAATTAGATAAGTCTTGCAGGGAGAGTTAGTGTTTTGGCTATGAAGTACTTAACAAATGTGTTTTTAACAACCTTCTAACAGCGTCTTAGCTGCAGGACCTTTCTTTGCCATTACTGTTGCTGTCCCATGACCTGAGCACTGTACAGTAGTTAAGTCTCTTTGAGCTGCAGCAGTTTGAGAAGAGAGAGTAAGCAGACACAATTTTGATTTGAAAATGAGAAATTTGATATTTGAAAAATTGTAATGTATAAATGTAGTGACCCTCTCCTTATGAGCTGCAGCTGTCATTAAACTCAATGTTTACTTAGTAAGCCTATTAAGCTCTTGAAATATTTAAGTCAAAAAGATTTCTTGCAGTGTGGGTGGACCTGGTTGGCAGGACTGTCATGGGCACCGCTGTACAGAATTCCATGTCTTTAAACCCTTAAGGTACAGTATGAACTTCAAGCAAAGAGGCAAGAATTATCGTGTAATGCAATTTGACATCTTTAATGTCTTTAATAAAATATCATTTAACATCTTATGAATGCAGCTGACAGAGAGCAAGTGAATAGAGGGAGAAAGGGATGTAAAGACTGGCCACCACACCCTTGGCAGATGTTGACAGAGTATATGGACTGTATGGGTGTGTCTTTCCTATTACAGTCTATTGATCAGTTGTGTTTTCCCAGACTTCATTCATAGAAAAATTGGAAGCAGCTGCACCATCTGCCTCCTCTGTTAGCAAACCTTTGCTAGGATGTGTATACAGGACATATTTCTGGAGTTAGCACAAAAGTCTTATTACCTACCAAACTTAGGACAGATGTCAGCAATCATTTTTCCCAAGTGTATCCTCGTCAAGATCATAGTTAAACTGAAGACTAATGAATAAATAAATAAGTGTAACCTAATTAGTTAAGTGAGTAAGGGTATGACCTTTTTAATGCCTTCGAACTTTGTTTCTGTGTAACATTGTGAGACTTTAAATTTGACTCTGCCTTGGCTTTTAATGCAAAAAGTGTCAGTCTGATGATCACATGCTCATATTGCCAAACCAGATCAACAACCACCACTCCACCACACGACCTCACTTGGTCTTTTCTCTTCTGAAGTCTACGACCAAGCCTGGCAGCTTCTGCTGGCAGGCTGCGCAGAAGTAGCGCGTGTTGCCATGATGTGTCAAACAGTGAGACAGTGCCATTGTCTGAGCCGAGCAGGCTTAAGAAAACAGACATCTACCTCCCGCTGTGGCCCGCTGTTTGGGCGCCACAACACTGGTTACCAATTGTGAGTTCAAGCCCATCATATGCATCATTCTACTCAGTCTCTTACCCTCTTTCGGATGTGGAGAAGCTGGCCTCTCCTGTTCTCTCCTCACAGAGCCCATCAGAAATAACTCTGTGCTTTGTTATGATAGCTTTACGGCCTTGGCAGTCTTCAATCGGCCATATATGGATTATTCATACAGGACTGAAGCCCTAAGACTTCTAAGCTGTAGGCAAATTAAATATCAGGAAATTTCTCTTTTTGATCTTGAGATCTGTGTCAAAGCTTAGAGGGAGTATTGGAGTATCCCATGACTGGCAGTAAGACTATGAAGATTAATAACAGAGTAGAGACAGGCTGAACATTGAGGCCTCTAACTTAATCAGGTTTTAGATTAATATAAATATTTTAAGAGCATTAGGTGTAATTTTAGGGTATTAGAGAAGTAGAACTCTAACATACATCTTCTTTTCAAGGAGCTGTAGCATGAAAATACATCTGAAAAACTCATCCGTCCTAAACAGCATAACTTTTTTCGTGTCTGTTTCTTTTTATGCATTCCAGTTTTATTGCATGTTATCATCCGTCATTGGCAAAATGATCAAAGCAGATAAAGTATGGATGATCAAAAGCATAGAAGAGAATACTTTACTGGCCACATTGCAAAATAAAATGATGTGCTTTTGATACAAGACACACACAGTGATGGTTCAGTGCTAGTATGACAATGTATGTAAACTTTTTTGACGCAGTCCAGTCTCATTTGATGTGAGATCCTGTTCTCATTCTCGTTCTGGCTATGACTCACTGGACTGAGGTCAGGACAAAAATGTTTTCTCCTTTTTTTTCTTGTTTGTTTTTTAACACTCCATACTTCGAAGGTCCGAGGTTCACCAGTTGCTCTGGGACATTCTAGACTTAACACGTCTCATAACGAGAGAGGACAGGCTGTCTTCGTAACTACAGGAAGGAAAACTGGCACCACCAGTGACTTCAACCAGCTGCGAAGTGATTAAACTGAAGGGGACTTTTATAAGAAGTGATTCAACTGAAAATGGCGTTTTTCCATGGTCAGCACAGTAAGAGGCTAAAGTTTTTCTGTCTGGATAATAAAGTGCCATTTTGCTCAGTGAGGTGGCATTTAGAAAAACACACAAAACCACACATTCGGGGCCACTGACAAAGCTGCACAAGTGGAAGGATCACAGACCTCAATGAAGGCCTTGCAGTAAAGCCAAATAACAGAAGGTGTACAAGGTTAAGGGGAAATTTAAGAGGTTTTCCAGGTTCCAGAAGACATGTGGGACATCATCAACCTTGACAGCATATTTGGAGTGAAGGGTTTAGCTATATGGATACACATTGGCACACTGCACCTCCCAGACAAGAACAATTTTAACTCAGGAGAAGCCAGTCTGGGCTGACCTCCGGCCTGTTAGGAAACAATTTGAGATTGAACTGCTCTTAAAGGGCATAAGAGGACCAACCTGATTTGATCAGATCATTCTGTGTACCACAGCTCCAGCTCAATGTAAACACAATTCTGAGGCTGGTGACAGCGCAGGGGCAAGCAGAGGGAGGGCAGCTGCCACTCTCGTGAACGCACACAGCTATTTGCTGCTGCATTCAGAGTTTATGATGGTTCAACTTTTTCAATTTGCTGCTCGCTTTGCCTGCTGTGTGACCATGGCAACCACAGAAACCACAGCGAGGAGCTGATTTTACTGGTACCAGAGAAATGGTATTGGAGCCACATCAGCTTCAAAGTCTGATTAAACAGTCTGGGACAATAAACAACATTTATGATACTAGTTAGCAAAACTTGCTATATCAATCGTGTCATTATGCTAATCATTTAGCTGTGTGATGAGATTTTATACTAGGTGGATAGTGGATAGCCACCTGTGGTATACAGGCTGGTGGGACTGGAGGTAGTCGGGAACTGTGGCACCGGTGTTGAACCCTGCTGCTGCCGAGTCAAAATACAGAACATCTGCGTTGTCAGGCAGCAACCGCTCGCTGTCTGGAAGCACCTTAAGAGTCTACAGCCATGCTAGCTGCTCTGTGAGTCTGTAAATTAAAAACAAACTGAGAGATAGATAAACCAGTATTGCTCTAATTGAAACGTTTACCTGATGGTGGCACTACATGAAAATTCAGGGGATCACCAAAGTTCACAAAGACCATGAATATCCGAATTAAATTGCATGGTAATCTGTCCAGCTGTTGCTGGAATTTCACTCTACAAATGTCGACGTCATATTGGTGCTAGAAGAAAAGTCAGGGATCACCAAATCAAGTCATTAAGACTCCTCTGGAGAAGATGACTGTACCAAGATTTGTGCCAATTCATCGTGTAGATGAATTGGCACAAATGATATTTCACTGATAATGATATTTCACTGAAAAAGTGAAAAATTAGGTCATTAGGATACATCCTCTGGGTATCTGTATCAAATCCATCCAATAGTTTTGAGATGTTTCAGTCTGGACCAAGGTGTTGGAACACTGACATCCCTAGAGCCATGTTGCTACGTGAAAAAATATATGCACCCTCTTCAAGCCCATTTTCTACTGCAATAGGATTGCTTGTACCTCTGGTCAATAAAATTGTAAAGATAAGTTGGCCACCTGTGTGTACATGTGTTGCAAGGGTGCATAAGTTATATTACACCCAGATTCACAAAATTGGAGCGTGTGTTTTTTTTTTTGTTTTTTTTGATCAGGACAACATATTGGTCTCCAAATGTAATACAGAGCAGTGTGAAGCCTGAAAAGAAAAAATAGAGCAGGTTTCTCTAATATCTTAAACATATTCCCTCATTTACTGAAGTTGATTTTTAGGGCCTTACTTATAATAGAGGAAGCAAACAGTTAAAACAGACATGATACATGTTGATGAAGTTGTTGATGGCAGCATACTTGTAGGATCTTCAGATGTTAATTTTCAATTGGAGACGGAGCCATCTGTAACGACTGTTATTCAGAAGAAACATAGTCTTTTTTGACGTCTTCTCGCTTGCTTATCTCCAAGAATCTCCTGACTCAGTAGTAACCCAATCCATGTTTAATTTACCCCTTAGTATTAGGGAGTGATTGTTTGTACCCTTGCGTGCTGTGGGTTTCTCAGAGGCAGACTGTGAGAGCAGTTGCGGATGCCAAGTTCAAATCTCGCCAAGTAGAAAGTCATAAATTAACGTCCATGCAATGTTGAAGCGGCTCCATGCCGATTTCCATTCTGATACATTGTGGTTTTATTGCTTATCTATTCCTTGCCCCTGGCAAACATTTTCCCAATAATATTTACACCAGTCACGTTCTGGCATGTGGGTCTTTTTCCTCTGTCCTTCTCGTAAACACTGTGTTTGGGTTAGGGGTGACACTGGTGATGAACTGGAGGATTAACTGGTCACTTCCCAGGAGTGCAGCTCTCACGCACCTTTTAAAAAGGTAGAAAATTTCCAGATTACCCCCATATGGAGACTGGTAAAAAAAAAAAAAAATAGAGTGGCTGGCAATTTTATAGACCGCATATTTTGGCTAATAGAAAGTCATTATTAGTTAGCTTGCCAGGTTCAACAAACGGGAAATTGGGTGTTACCATACAGTCACAATGCTGATGGTATCTCTGTTACACATTACAATCAGTAACATCAGTTGTGGTGAATGTAAGTACATCATTATCTCATTACAGATCTGTCTGAAGTTCAGGGGAAAATGTAAACTGAATAGCTAACATTGTTGGAAATATAGAGTAATGTTGTTGTACTGTACATCCATGGGTGTTCACCAGCCTCACAGGCAAATACAAAGTTCTACTTTACAGACACACAGTCCAAAAGTCAAATACAGTGACGAATTGTTTTTACAGGCCTTTTTCTTTTCATCTGGGGAAAGTTTGTTTAGGCACCAGTGTCTCAATTAGGTACTATGTTTTGATAAGGTGGGGCTCCAGTAATGTCCTTATTTCAACCTTATCCTTTTTCAAATGATTACGTTTCCAGCATAGAATAAAGCGCTAGTGCGCCTACCTCCTTTCTTAAACCGACTATCTCGCCTTCAGGAATGAAACCTGCCTTTTGATTTTTTCTGTGTTATACCTTGGATGCCAGCTCCTGCTTTTAAGACTCCCTTGCAATAGCAGTTGACTCCTTACCTTCCCACACCCCTAAAAAGCAAAAGTGCTTTGATCTTGGCTTAATTACCAACCTAAATATGTAACTGAAAAGAGAGTGTGGCATAACAGAGAGGGACGGCATGGGAAGTGAAGTCTACATGAATGGAGTCCACAAAGAGCGCGACGGGATCAATGGAGCTGCCTGTTGGGTGGAGGTAACATAATCTGGAGGTTCTTTTAAAAGATCGGCCCAAGCCCTTATGATTGACTGTGCACTAACCTCGGGAGAAATTTTAGGGATTTGGCCAGTGAAAACATCACTCTGTGATTATAGAGAGAAGGGACAGACAGGGGAGAAAATCAGGGAGGATATATATTGTGCAGTATAGCATAAGCAATAGATGGCTTACCCTAGACAGAAAACTCCACTTAAACACAAAAGTGATGTCTTTTGAGACTTGAAACCCATCCAAAGTCTCTGCTTTCTTTTATAGTTAAAGCATGGTAGCCATTCATGCCAGAGGGTTCTGCAAAAGAAATCAGGTTAATGTCAGTGTAGAATGGGGCATTTTATGCATCAAGATGAAAAATCAAAGACTGAAAATAAACAATATTAAGCTAAAGATTTTCATACTGGTTGCAAAAGCTGCTTTTTAAAAAAATCACATGTGCCTAAATGTGAATTTTTTACATGTAAAATGGTGTTTCACATGTGATAATTTCACACTTACGATCTTGGTCAGCTGTAGGACAGTACATAATGTCCAAAGCATGCTTTCCTGGGGAGTGTTTCTCCCAGTGAACTGTTTCCATTGCTGTCAAACTTGGAAAAGCCTGTCTGGTTTGAAGCCAGACTGACAACAAGCTCAGAAAAATGAAGCATCCATCACTTTTCTTCACAAGTTTCCAAGTAGCTGTGAGACAATGCTTCACATGAGACTACAGGGATCACAAAAACGGTAATGTTGACATTTATATAGGACTGCCAAGTGTTGTGTCAAACCCTAGCATGCTTTTAGCTATAACATACGGGTTGTTATGCCAATTAGCTCATCCAACCGCAAAACTTGCCCCATTAATGGAAAAAGCTTTCAAAACATGGACTGTAATTCAGCTTGTGATAGGGAAGCCCTTCCAGAAACCAATCCTAAACATTGGGAAGCCAAAATGCTGAGGCCAAAATGGTGTTTTATTTGTTTTCAACAGGTGTCTGATCATTTTTCATGTAACCTGATTCAAATCCCAGACTGGACAACAATTGGCAGGTCAACCTTTAGTCAACAGTTCAGCACAGAGGACATCAGGATTTAGCCCTTTCCAAACATCCAGTAAAAAGAAAGAATTTCAGTGTTTTTGTAACACACCTCTTTTAAACTCATGCTTGATATCCAGTATAATTCTATTAGGACCTTGAAGGAGGCCAACTTTTCCATTGCGGCTTCAAACTAATTCTAAGTTGTTTTCCTCAGATACATTGTACAACTAAAGTGTAACCAAGATCCTGAAAACATACCAGTGACGCTTTCAACCAGCCTGCTCCCTTTTAAAGGAAAACACTTTTTTAATAATTCTTAGCAATAATTATAATCTCATAATAATGAAAATAACAATATCATAAAGACACCATGTTATTTTTGTTCCATGGTGACCTTATTTTGGTATAAAGCCCATTCTGGGTGTGTGCCATGACAGCGTGATGAGTATGCACTTACCAACCAACATAAAAGCTGCTCAATTTAGACAACAGTAGAGTTAATCATTAATGGCAGTGCACATAATGCTTAAACAAACGGTGACAGCAGAATTGGTTAGACGAATGTGCTTATTTGCTTTCTTACTGAGAGTGAGAGGAGAAGATCAATACCACTCTCACGTCTGTACGTTAAGTATAGAGCTGGAGCCAAGAGGCGATGGCCTAGTTTAGCGTAAAGACTGAAAACAGGTAGAAACAACTAAGCTGTGTCTCAAATCGCGTACTCCTGTTAGTACACTTACATGCAGTATTACTGTGTACACTATGTACTGACTTGTGTAGTGCATTCATTTTGACAGGGTAGTGTCGTCTTAAATCGAATACTGCTGTTGTGCGCTTACCGGAAATGACGATCACAACCTTTGACCGCATCTTCTTCTTCTTTTTAATGGTGGATTGCAACCGGGCAGAGCATTATCGGCAACATTTACCACGATTACCGCACGCCGAAATATCTGCCAGCACGTTTGCTCACTTGACTTCAATTCACTTATATTAAAAATGAATGAAGAATGAACGTGCTTTTACTTTTAGCCGTAACAATCGCAACCGCGGCCGCCATTTTCATACGTTGGTGGTCCTCCCCTTCTGCTACGTGGCCAAGATGGCGACCGTTGAGGGTGAGAAGTGTGCAGCGTTCCACACTCAACTTTCTGGCCGTTTTGTGTACATCATCCGGGTACTTATAGTACACTGCATTTTGCCATACTTACCAGTGTGAACGCACTTCTGCACTCAAAATACTAAGTTTGAGTATGCAAGTACGCGATTTGGGACACAGCGCTAGTCTGACTCTCTGCAACGTTTAAAAATATGGCTACCAACAACTCTAAAGTTCACTAAGTAACATACTAGTCTAGGAAATTACTGTTCAACAAGAAATAGTTACAGCACAAAACTCCCCCTTAAACCACAAATTTCCGCTTGTGTACGTATTAAACAAATTAAATACAACATGTTAATTAGTCAGCTAGGTGTTGGTATTTCTTAAAGAGAGCTAATAGGCCAGCAGTTTCCCCTTGCTTCCAGGATTTATGCTAAGCTAGTCAATTGCCGACTCCCGCCCGACTCTAGCTCTGTATTTACCACACAGACATGAGAGTGGTGATTGTCAGTCTTCTCATGTCACTCTCAGAAAGACAGCAAATAAGCATATTTCCCAAAATGTACTCCACACTAACACTACAACTACAACTAAAAAGTTGTGGCTAAGTAAAAATAATGAGCTGTGTTTGTTGTCCAACTGATGAGTGGTTTATGACTTTAATACATTTGTTACTGACATTTTGAAATCAGAGGGTCAAAAAACCCTGCACACAATTATTTAATGTTCTCTGACCAGCTTGATTTTCTTTTTATTTTGTATTCGTAGAATATGATGGATGGAATGACAATTCAGCTAATGTTTGCCCCTCCAATGACTACCCTCCTCTGACAGAATGAACTGGAGTCCAGCCACACAGCCTTAATATTCAGCTGTCTCTGGGTGAAATCTTTGTCTAGGTGCTCTCTCTTAAAAGCCCTTTCCAGGCACTTTATTAATGATACCATAAAAATAATAGATGTTCTCCTTATAAAAATGTCACATTCCTACTCAGTCAACCTCTGACCTGTTAGGGCTGGATTTTTAGCCATTTAATCCCTCTGTATTTCCTGTAATATGTGTATCATCAACCAGCTTTAAGAGATGGGTGATACAGTACAGCTGGCTTTGGCTCAACACCTTGTCAAAGGTTTATCTGTTGTTTTAATTGCTTGACATATAGCTGCTGTCATGTTCTGCAATCTCTAGTGGTAAATAACCGGGTAAAGTGAGCAGAGTATTGAGAGAGAGAGGGAGAGTGTATTGTGTGTAATCAATGTCATTATCATGCATTTTAGAGCCTTTAAGCCAGAATTTGCTTGTGCTAGATTCCTTATATTGTGTTAAGGGAAATTCAGTAGTTTATACCACATTTACAGGTGGTATTAACATGCAGTCTGTATCTGTTATGTGGATAATGACATCTGATCACGGACCTTTGTAATTACACCTGGAATTAAGAAGCGTTCTTGTTATCTTTATTCTGCCCACATTGTGATCAGATCTCAATATACAAAATACAAATTTTAAACCTCCAAATACAAACCTCCGTTCAAGGTTAGCAATGCGGCACTCTCTTGAGAGACTGCTAAAACTTGCAAGGCAAGGGTCACAAAATAAGACAGCCAAAGGTATGCATAGGCTTTTTTTTTGGTTTCCTTGCTAACTATGCTAACAGTACTTACACTGTAAGAAGATAATCAATGCCAGTAGAAAATCTTGCTAGCACCAGTAATGGCTTTTCAAAAAGCTTTGCACGTTGTAGCAGTCCCTTAAGGCTCAAAGTGATGCTACTACATGGGCTTTATTTCCTTTTCCTTTGCTGAGTTGTTGGAGCTTTTTGAGATAGCAGGAAGAGGCCGAGTTAGGTAGCCTTTCAGCTTGTTCTTAAAGGGTAACTACACCCTGAAATTCTGCTAGAACTATGCCTCACAGGCAGCATATTTCAAAAAACGCAACAGTGGAGTGAGGAAGCAACAACTGTGGGAGGTGTGGCCTCATGGCTACATAGTGTGTGATGCAGGGGGGTCAGGGGACATGTGGACACGACTGACCACCGATCAGTGTAGCATGGACAGTGATGTAGAGCTGGTAGTCTGGTGGAGCTTTGACAGTCACTAAAGCACATTTGTGGCCCTTTGAGAGAGTCGCTGTGACCCACACAGCAAAACCTGTATTATAGCTGAGCTAGCGGTGTGCGTGCCTGTGGGGGAGTGTCAGTACACAGTTGGAGCTGTGATGTTTATAATGGTTAACGTTACTATTACCGTCAGCCCTAAATATCTGAATACAGCATAGTTTTTTTGGTGGGCCCATGTGTTGTGACTCCTGCCACTGAATAGGAATAAATCTTGTTCATTTATGATGTTTTTCCACTGGCGTTTATCAGGTTTGCTGATGCTAACGCTACCAGCAGCAACAGAATGTGTGAGAAGCACAAACTGGGCTACGGTTAGCCAGTGTTCAGCTATTAGACCTCAGACTCTTGCCTATTTCGTCACGGTTAAAGAGGGGCAAGAGAATTGGGCTGAACCAAACTTTCAAATCCAAGCAGACACATACAATCCCATTTTGAGCAGAATAGCTTTCCCAGGTCCCTTCTTTGCCATTCTCTACCTGTCCACCAGATGCCCTCTGACTTTTCCAGCTGTCCCAGTTTTCTCACTGACTCTGACACCAGCCACTCCCTCCTGCTCTGCAGTAAGCCCTTTTCCCTCCAGTCTCAGTCACCTGACCTTCCCCGCCCATCTGCTCACCTGTTTCCACTTTCAATCGTCAGCCCTGCAGTATTTAACCAGCCCATTTCCACTCACTCCTTGCCAGATTGTCAAAGTTGTCTTGTTGCTTTGTGTCCTTGCTTTTAAGCCTCTATTATCTGTTATCTCTTATCTTGTTACCTGAACCTGAACTTGAACCTAGGCCTGTATCTTCATCTGGTACCCTGTCACCTGGACCTGTACCTGAACCTGCCTGCCTGTAAACCTCACTTTGACAATAAATCATTTAACTGTCACTGAGATCTGACCATAATGAAAGCTAGACCACTTCCAGACATGGTTTGGGTGAGCCAGTCACATTCAGATTGCAATGTTGGGCACACATTTAATGAATATTCTATTGCATTTCATCAAAAATATTGAGTCTCTCGATTACAGATATAGTATATTATTTGAATCAATGGCTTCAAACTGTAACAAGTATTATTCTGTTTGACAATCCCAACTAAAGGTTGGGAAATATTTTTCCGGGGGTTTCAACTGTATCACACATCGTCTTCATCAGTGGATGGAGTGTGCTCAGTTGTCATGGAGCTCATGGTGGCTTTAAGCATGAGAAGTCCTAAAAGTGCTTTGGATTAAATCGTAACTATTGAGCTCACATGTCAACAGATCAATTTTCATGACATCTGGGCAAACTCCATTCGCTGATGAAGACCGTGTGACACTGTTGTAAGCTCTGGAAAAAGTGGACCTTGACTCAGGATTACTACAAATTCTGTTTAATGGCTTTCTCTTTGGCTCTGAAGGACAAGGCTTTCTTTTAAGATCTGTGACCCTTTCTTGGACTGCATAGGCCCTGATAAGGCCCAAAGACCTAGCCTGAAAAAGGGATCAGTAGGAACCACTGCAGCTTTTATTGACAAAACTGTGGAATGCATATACTGTGTGTGTGTTTAGAGATGAGCTCCTTTTCCTTTTTGATTTTATTGTATTTTATTTTTCTTGACTTTATTCATTAAATTCTGTCAAAGTTCTGCCAAATATTACAGTTTACAGTTATCCAGCTGAGAAAATATGCATTTTTGTGACTCTGGCACTTGTGTTATTATACTTATTCTCAATAAATAAGTATTTAACACAGGCTAAAAAATGTTTTTAAATGTTATGTGATCATGAACGTCCATATGCAGTGATGGTACACACAGCCTTTAATGTCACGAGTGTTATTAATGTCAATAATATCCCCACACACTGAAGTTCATTATCATTACTCTCTGTCACGCTGATCTTTGTTGCCTTGTCACACTCAGCAGATTGAATACAACTCATGACATTTTCCCCCACTGCATATTTCATGTAATGAGAAGGAGAGACTCTGATCCGGGTGTCGTCTGTGTAAACAAACTGTGCATGGGAGTAGCTTGTTAGCCAACATCACTCCCCAGTGCTGCTGATGTAAGCAGAGCTATTTTCCAAATTTTCCAGGCTCCCTGCTTGCATCTGTTTAGCCTTCAACGTGACCACATGACAGAGAGTCAATATTATTCAATATTCTTTGTAATGACTTTGTAATTTCAGCGTAATGACAATATGTAGTCTACAACAGTCTTGATTCTTGCTTGGGATTTTTCCTTGTCCTTGAAGCTTTAAATTGTGTGGGAATCAATACCCTTGTCCCACATATTCACAAATGATCTACAATAAGCTGATTTGTTTAGCTGCACTTAACCATTTATGTAGCTTTATTCTCTACTTAGAAATGTGTTTTTTGAAGTAGCCTAGGTAAAAGCATCCTTTTCAAGAGTGTTTAGCTATTTATTATTCATTCCTTGCTCAGTCAAAATTTTTGGATGGATAGATAGATAAAGAGATGGATTTAACATCAAAGCAATGACACCTTCACAGATTCAACCTGTCAACACATTAAATGAGAAGGCTTTTGAGTTATCACAACTAGGTTTGTGAGGGGTATATGGGTGTGCATCTGTGTGTCTGTGCGGAGGATGTTTCTTCTAATACAAATATATGAAACATTTTTGAAATGTGTAGGAAAGTGCTGGTTTAAAGGTTTAAGATATGGGGCTTTTTAAAAAAAAAAATTAATTTAGGGAGTTGAGGGGGGTATTTCACTACTATTCTCCTTTCTCTTTGTTTCGTCTTCTGAAAACCCATCTTTCATCCTTCATTTGTTTTCCCAGTTCTCTCATCGTTCCCACCTCACTTTTCCTTTCTTGTTCAGTTCCAATTCATTAAACATTTTTGGCACTGTAGGAACTTATTTTTCCATTACTGAACCATTAATCACATCAGTCGTTCTTTCTCCCCACCGGCATGTGGACACCTCAGCCCCTTCCCTTCCCATATAATTAGTCTTGTTTGACAGTTGTTATCTTGGAAAACGGCAGTAATAGCAAGTGCCACACAGAGAAGTATATGAAAGGGAGAGGAAAATTGAACGACTGCCATCTGAAGGCACATGCTGAATTACAACGACCCGTGACCCATCACAGGATGGGTGCAAAGTCAGTGAAAGTTTTGAGCCCTTGTAAAAACAGGGCAGAGCGGATGAGGGAGCAGCTCAGCAGTTGGTCCGATTTTGCAAGACTTTGGATACGCTGCTGTAGTGGACACTTAAAACAAATGAAACGCCTGTGAGTCATCCTGGACCATGGATAGTTAATGGTGCAAAGAACACTGGCCATCTGAAACTGTTCTTGTGAGTGAGTGTGTGCGTGTGCATGTGTATATTTGAGTGTCTTTGTATTTGTCTGTGATTTTAAGCCAAGTGTTGTAACACTCAAATTAAATACCAGTGAAATTAAATGATTCATTTTGCCTGAGACCCTGCTGAGGTATCCTACTTGGGCTCTGGACCCTAGCTTGGAAACCACTTGCGTGGTGCAACATGCTGAGCTCTAACTAAACTAGAGTGGTAATACGCAAGAAAGCTTTTCAATGGCATCAGGTCAATTACGTGAATTAACCTGAAAAAGTCCAACCTCTGGTGCACTGGGTTCAACAAGGACTGTCAGTCAGTTATATGCAGAAATGCTTTGACTGAGGCCTGGGGTCCATGTGGAATGCGGTAGCGCTATTCAGACTGGAGGCGGACCATATGCTATGCTGTGCGTCATTGTAGGCTAGCATGTCGCATTTATAATGCAAACACTTCCTTGGGCACACATGCAAAATGCATGGTGATGGGAACACTGAGCAAAGACTATAGGACACATTGTTTTGTTGAGGTGCTGTTAAGGCCACTAAAGGGCAAGCATCTTTAATTGAGGAACAGTTACACAATAATTGCCACTTCTTGGGTGTCTGACCTTTGCGTAAGACGTTGATGAGTTGTGGTCTCAAATAACAATACTCTACTCTGATGTCACCAACAGACAATTGCCATTCAAGATGTCATCCATTCTTTTAAAAGTCTTGAACTGCAGAGATTCTACTGTTTTTTTATTGATCCATATTTATAATAACTGTGGCTTTTAATTCCATTTCTTTGCTTTCATTTGAACACCATGCTTGGAAACAAAACCATGCAACACATTTTTTTACTATCTTATTTTTCAGAAATTCTTGTATTTTTGCCATTATGCTTGGCTTAGACATCAATGGCCATGTATAGGAACATGAGCAAACCTCCACTGGAGACTAGCCATATAGTTCACGTGCAGGATAGAAGGACTGACTTGTTATGTGCTGGGTAAAACCTCAGCCAGACGGGTGCGGTGTTTCCATAATACTGCCGCATTTTCACTGAGACTGAAGGCGACTGGGTAGCGGGGCCACCCATGTTGTGCCGTGCCGAGGCTTGTGCAGTACAGTAAACATGGCAGGGGCCTTTTGGACCAGCTTCTCAAGCCCCTGGCCAAGCTGTCTGTAGTGGATGCCAACCAGAACTGACTGAAAAATAGGCAGATAAGTTAGCCTTGCCAGTGTATTCCAAGGGCTTGCCCAAGTGGATGAAATATTCACAGCACTGCCAATGGAGATGAAAGTAACTGCAGACACGTCATTAATTTGTCATGTTGTCCAGAGGAAACCTTCTCTTTATTCTAAATCATGGGTTTGTCTTAAGAGATCCCAAAATGAGATAGTGATGGATTTTCCCAATAAAGAGGAATTACTAAGGGCAGTGCAGCTCCAATTCTCTTAAGAATAATAATAATGATGAAATACACTGGCGATTCTCAGTTAATACAGAACTAAGTGAATCATAGAAGTCTGACAAAACCCTCTTTAGCCCAATCATAACCAGACCTTGTATTTTACAATAGCTGAAAAGCGAGCCAACAATTTTCACTTGAACATGAAACAAAAGTTTAGCAAGTGTAATCAAAGTAGGAATTTACCTGCAGTTACTTTGGATAAAGATGGGCACATTCATTATAAATGAACGTGCGAGCTCCAGGGCTCCCATTGGCCTTCTTTCCTGTTGTCACTGCCACCCAGTCGGCGTGGGAACCCACACAAGATCCAAACTCATGTAATTTCCTGCCTTTTGTAAACACTCCACCGGGAGCAAGATATTACACTGTACAATCGTAAATATATTGGTCACTGCTTTCGTCAGAATCTGTGTAGGTGAAGGAAGCGGCAACACATCATAATGGAACTCCATTAAAGAAAAAAACACTGTAATTGCAGGTATCTTTTCCTATTTCCCAGTAATTCCTATATGGAGTGTGAATGTTCTCACTGTGTTCTTGTAGGTTTGTGCCGGCTGCTCCTAATTCCTCCCAAAGTCCAAACACACATTAACATTAAGGTTCTGTATTGGCTTGTGTGTGTTGTATGTGACACGTACAGTATGGTATGCAACATGTAAATAATGTAGTATGTGTGGCTTGTATAACATACTTATGTAAAGCTGTTTTAGACATACAGACATATGATAAGCAGCTAATAAACTCAAACAAGTAATCTTTTTATTTGTCAAAAGGATTTCAGGCACTTGTGTCTTTATTTTAGTCACAATAATACATTTTTTTACCGGGGGGTAATAGTAAATTTATTTATGTCTTTATGTAAGATATACTGTTTCCACCACACTGAAAAAAGCAATGCTATCCACAGCCAAAAGCATTAAAAAAATGTAACCTCTTGTGCAGAATTATTTGCATTAAACTTTTTTTTTTTTTACTAAATGTCAAATGGATCCTTATATTTTCTGAATTATGACGCCTTATGGAGCAGCGTTGGCCTTGTACTTGAAATATTTCCATAAACTCTCTTTGCTTTTGCTGCTGTAAATTGTTCCTTTTCCACTCTTGTCTTGCCCTTAAATCTGAGCCTGCACACCCTCTGGAAAGTGACTGTTCTGGGGTGGGTCCAAAGGCAGAAGCCCCTGGGACAACAAGCCTTAAGCCATACCTCCCTTAATATTCTAAATAGCTATCATTATCTCTATAGTAAAACAAATCACTTTCTTTGCCACTGCTCTCTGGCAGCATATCATAAGACATTTAATATAAAAGTTTCATGTTTGTATGAGGAACGAGAAATTTAAATCATATAAAGGACCTATTTTTCATTTAGAGATGCTCTGGAAAGTGACCTCTATGCTTTTTGTGCATTGTGATTTATGCTTCATATTCTTGAACAGTTTCAAGCTTGCAGTGTTGCCTGATTCTTGGAGTCCATTTCAACCTAGTCAAGTTTACTGTAGTTGATCTCTAAAGTGCATTCCACAAACTCAATAAGTACAATTCTGTGACAACCAGTGGTGACATGGTTTCTTTATTAACTACAGTCTGGAAGGTTGTCATGTAGGTCTTAAAGCAGCTTTTGCGTTATGCTTGCATGTCAAAAACCCATTACAGCTTTATATTGCTTTTGACACTATTCTTTTCCTGCCTGTTTTAATTATAAATCCAAGTCATGCATGACATACACCAGAGTCCAGAAACAAGAGTAGACTTCTCATTATTGACTGGACTCTGTTTTTTTTCACAACAGCTTTTTTTGTGGGATAATTTATTGGATTGGAATTTTCAACGAGAAATACTATGAGGGCACGGTTTATTCATAAGGATTAAGTTTCCCAAAACTGTGACCTTTTAACACAGGATCATTTGTTTCAAGTCGCTGACGCATCAATGGAAATTTACAGTGTCTTAGATCTGCAGAAGAGACATTATACACACAGTTTTTCAAATGGTTGATGATAGCTTGTTTTCATCTAAAGTATGGCAATTAAAGCAGCATTAAATCTAATTAACATCTTTGATATACTAAACAGTTTCCTTGATTGTGGGGGCATGGGTGAGATTTGTGGGTACTTAGATTTGGTAAGCTTATCCTACAGTATAATTGCTACACTGTGACGAAGATTTTGTCAGATAGCATCAAATTAGCTTGTCTTGCAGTTACTTAACTACAAAATCCAACTCTTTAACTTTTAGCTTGCAATCCATGCCCAAAGGTGTAATTTTAAGCAGGCTGGACAATAAATGGGGAATGATAGCAGAAAGTAATGCAAATGCCATGGACACTACTTTTTTTCAACAATGAGGTTCGCATTTGTGGTTTTGTGGGAAATATCTAGAAAACTATCAGATGGATTAAGATGGACGGTGATGTCCTCCTCAGGATGAACTGTAGTAACTTTAGTAATCCATTAACCTTTCATCTAGCACCATCGTGGGGTGAAAAATTTTATTTGTCTGCTACTTTGGTATATGACCAAATATCAGCCTCAGCTGTACTTTGTGTTTAGTGAAATTGGCAAATGTTAGCACGCTAACATGCTAAACTAAGATGGTGCATGCTAACATTAGCATTTAGCTCAAAGTACCACTCTGCCAAACCACAGCCTCACTGATCTGCTAGCCTGGCTATAGAATCGTGTTCATTTAGGGATCCTCTAGAAAATGGCCTCTTTAACTTAATTGTGATTTGGGCTTCATATTCTTTGAAGGCAATTCACACTTGCAGTGTTGTCTGATTCTGAAAGTAGATTACTTTAAAGTTTGGTGAACACCTAACAAAAAAAACATTGCATTTTCTAAATGCTCCATATTGATTTTCAAATTGGAGAATAACTTTTCACTTGCTTGTGTTTTTGTCCATTTGCTTCTCCTTTTTTTCAAGTGGCAGTGTCTTGGCTCTATGCCAACATAGACATAACCACATGAAAAACAAAAAGTAGCCTACAGTTCATGACACAAGAGATGCTGATGCAACACCTTCAGTCCTGTTGCAGTTTCATTCAAGTGTGAATTACAGCCAGATCTTTCCATCAGATAACATGATTTCACATCATGATGTATGTATGTTGCTCTTGTCAACCGTATACATAACTTGGCTTGGAAACTTGTGGATGTGGTGCACCTGTAATAGCAGTTGCATGGTTGACTTCTCATTTGAAAAGAGGTGCACATCACTCATCTACAGATATGCCTCGTAGTCGGTGCTGCAGTATAGTTTTTTCTAGCCAAGAAGTAACTGTTTTTATTGTTCAGTATTTTGGTGGCGGAAATGTCAAATTGTTAAGTAAAATGTATTACATGTCTGAAATGGCACGTTGTATAGTAATGTTCCACTGCTGATACTTCAAACATTTAAAACATCTAAGTATAAACATCAGCCTCAGTCCCAAGCATCAGGGTGGAGCGGATTGTCTGGGTGCAAATCATGCAAGTATAGTGCTGTCAGAATGGTACAGACAGCATTCATCACATTCCTCAGCAGATGCCACAGACGTAAGACAAGCACGCCTTAAATGCAGTGGGGCTGAACCTGGTGCAGCCAAACCAAGGAAATCAGAGCTGACTGGGGCACTGACAGAGAATGCTTTGAGGTGAAAAATACTGTTAAATGAACAGAACTCTTACCATTTCCTCATCTGCTGCTCGCACCACCCAAAATGTATAAACAGAACTGATGAATATCTGTGTTGATAGATGCAATAGCACGCATTTCAACAGCAAATTAAACTGCACATGGCAGTATGGAATGTACTCATATTTAAGTTTCCTATTCTGTAGAAGTTCCAGGTTGGTATTACAGTAGGCCTACAGCATGTAGCATTTGAGCAACTGTTGAATATTTTGCTCTTTGTGTGGTACTTGGGAATCATAAATTATACTTTAGTATTTTAGAACAAAAACTCAGTGTATTCCAGTCATGAGCATATTTCACTTTGACTCTTTATAACCTTTATTCCCAGGTGCTGAGATACATTTGAGTTGCTGTGTGCTTCACATGCATGCAGGACATTGAATGAATTTGTGTGCACAGCTTGTGCTTAAAGTTAACCAGATGTTTATTATTCTTGGTCAACAAGAACTTAATGTGACTGTGTATGCTTTAATTATTTATTCAATGAGTTAGCAGTGTTGTTCTATATCACATTTGAAACCGTTTAGATTTGTATAAGCATGTGCAGTCTGTAGAAATGTAGTAGGTTGATGTCAGTGCTGAGTTTTTTTTTAGGTCCATAATTCATGACTACTGTTCAAAGTGTTTCAAGTTTAAAAGAAAGCTATGGAACTGTGTACTATCAAGAAGTACTGACAAAAATCCAAAGTTCTGCAGGACAAATCTCAGTCCCTCATCTTAACATAGTTTGTCAGTACGGGACATTCCCAAGAAGTTTAAATAGATATCTAACCTAAAAAAAACAAGAATAGAAGCACTGTGAAAACATGGAATGGATTTTCTGCCATCATGGATGGGGAGTAGACATGCGGTTTGTAAAAGAAAACAACAGAGAATGTTGCATGTGCAGTAACTTCCAGCTCCAAGATCTGTTCTTGAGGAACCAAACAGAAAATCTTCAAAAGTGGCTTGGAGTGAACATATGCGTCTTTTTCACATTTCATTTTTAACATTTTGTCTCTCTTTTCCTGTTCCTGCCTACCACCGGGGCAAAACACCAGCAGGAGAGGGATTGTGTTTGATTGTGGTGGACCAAAACCCAGACTACTGACCAATACGTGTTTTGAATCAAGACTCAAAGGATCAGATTTAAAGTGATGGAGTGGAGAATGGAAGTAGGCAGAGCCCTGTGGGTTGGCAGCCATAAAGAGTTGTGAAAGATTGTAACCAGAGGACAGCCAACTGGATGGCATCTGTGGTCAGAAAGCCATTGCCTTTATTTCCTTGGATCAAAGGTAGCCAGTTCTCTAAGTCTGTTTAGAGTACGTCTGCTAAAGCTTGAACTTGGCAAGTTTCACCTGGAATAATACATTTGATTTGTAATCCACCTTTCATACAAAAATGCAGCTTGATGCCCTTTTCTCAGTATGTGGACATTTCTGAACCACAGCAAGCCAGTTTTTTGTTATGTGTACCCTTGTGGGTCACAAGTATGTAATTTTGAATAGATGAAGACAAGATGGAATATAAAAATAGCTTGTGTCTATAATCCACTAGTGACATGTGGGGAAAATATCTATATTAGCCTCCATCTTACTGCAAAAACTGTTGATGTGAGTGGTTTTTGTATGTAAAGACTTCTTATTCCTAAAAATGCAGTCTATCATCAGTGTGCACGATATGGCCTGCCTTAATGAGAAGCTGGTTCCTCATTATCCTATAACGCTGGGTTAAGACTACACGATATCAGCCCGATAATAGCCCTACCCGACAGACATAGGGCTTGGAAATAAAAATGGGAGTCAGGCGCAACAATTGAACGTTTTATCCCACGCAGTGTATCATAGCGGACAACAACCAAGGCCGCATCTGGGATGCCTCACAACGTCCCAACAGAAAGACTAGCGTGTCAGAGTTTTTTTGCCTACTCTCGCCTATTATGACAAATTCCATGACGTGTTCTGTGATGTCGACCAGTAGGAGCACAGAACGCTCTTCTGCACACAACTGTAAACATGGCAAAGAGAAAGAGTAATGGTGTTTTTGATGCTGCTAGGTGGAACTGTGAAACAGAGGAAAGGTCACCTTGGTTTTTTTAGGTTTTTCTGAACACAAGACAGCCAGTATCATGCAAACCGCTTTGGACGCCATTGTTTGTTTACATTTTTGTTCCTGGAAGGCACCTCCTTCCCAAAGACAATCACACAGTTGTGAAAGACGGCAAGCTATGATTGGTCGGGAACCAATTTGTAGTCTGCCATGTCTCTCTTGGCACTGCAAGAAATTATGACTCTATAATCACCTAATCTCACACAGTGACCATCTTAACAGACAAAAATATTGTGTAGGCAGTGAACTAAAGAACACATCAAGTGTAGTAGGATTGAACTGTACACACACATACAGCTCTGGAGCTCTGGTCCCACACCGGAGTTGGAGTGAGAACTGTGACTCTTAGACCTGGGTCTTTTATTGTTTTTTATGTGTACACAGTTTGTTTTTTTAGTTTGTTATTTTCTAATTGAATCTGTGGATAGATCTACATTGTAACTTGAACTTACATTGGGTCCCACCTGCTTATTACCTGGTTTACTGCTCAGTACATGCAGTCGAAATCTACAGCTGTGTCCTGTGTTTCTATTTCACTATGGTCACCCATCCTCTTGGCTCCCGTCGAGTCTGGTCCAATCCTTACAGTTACCTTTATTATTCATTTCTCACACTGTACTCAGTGGTAACACATACTGGTTATATATGGGTCTTCTCATTTAATGCTCCACCAGAAAGTGAATAAGCATCTTTCCCAAAATGAGTTACTGTTCCTTTAAAATGTGCAAAAATACTGGCAAAATGCTATTATAATAATTCATTCACATTTCTGGCCTTTGCTTAAAATACATTGTTCTTGTGCAGTAAAATGGTATGGCAGTCACACTCCTTTTTACCAAATTTTTAAATTCTGATTTCCATGATTTGGTCAGTAGCTTAGCTCAGTTAGCCTAACTACAGTTCAGAATGGCTTCTCGAACTCTTCATGCAAGTTTTTTTTTTCCCAGCTGGCATGGCTGTCTATGTCTTGCTTGTGTATTCTAAGTATGCGGCTCATGACACCAGAGATCCGGCCAACTTTACCCGGGCTTTTTGACAACACCTGGCTCATATTTAACTGGCCTATAAATAGATTCTCCTCCAAATGCAAACCACCTGGATGGGGTCAAACCACTGTCACACGCATCCATTTCAGTGCTTTCTAGAAAGGACAATGTAAGATGTGACAATTATGGTATATAGTGCGTTACATAGTTTACATGTATCCACCGCAGCCTCAGCCACACTTGATTACTGTCAGAGCCATATGGTCTGTGAACACTGAGCACACACATCCATTCTTTCTGATGTATACTCCTACACCGCTCACTAATGTAAGTTAAGTAAAAAAAATAACTGCATTTACTCTGAGTGATTTTTAATCGTCTTGTAATGGTTTTACTGCTTAGTCCGGTATAACTGATGGGTTTGGGTGGCCTCACTTACACATGAAATGTCTGTGTTTGGTTTTTAACTAATTGCTTTCGCATGACTTGGTCACAGGTGTCAGTCAGAGACTTTTGGTAAATGTTTGGCATGGTCGAGTAAGCAAAGTTTCAGGGCCTACCTGGAATAGTTCAGGCTTTAAATAGCAGCAGGGCGTTGCCCATTTCCTCCGCCGGCTGACTTGATGCAAACACACATGAACTGATGAATTACAAGTTGACTGGAAATTATGAAGACTTAGAGAAAATAAGAGCAATTTTGCAGTAATTGCCATCAAGCTGTTAGGTCTTCCAGTGCAAAGGCTCTTGCGTGTTGGGAGTGCAAGTGTGGTGGGAGGCAGGTATTTTTAGAATCAAACTCCTCTGTTCCAGTGGCATGGCACTCAAGCACAACATACCTTCTGTGTTGTGCTTTCCTCCTTAAGACAAGTACTTTCCCTTCTATGTTTTGTGTGTTAGGCAGGCTGCCAAGGCTTTGGCTTCACAAAGGGTCACTGAGCAAGAGCTTTTAATAGAACTTCCTTTTGCTGACTCAAAAAAACAGAGTATCAAATCCACTGTCTCTACTAGGTGGCACTCTTTTTCCTCAGTTTAAAGTAAGCTAGGACAATCCTATCAACATTTCTCACTAGCAGGGTATACTGAGTATCTCTAACTACAGAAAATGTGGACGTTTTTGCTTCAAGGTCCTTAAAGGTACTATATGGAGTTGTATGTACTATATGGGTATGTACTATATGGGTACTATATGCTAAGCCAGCTAACGTTAACATTAGCTGGCTAACCTTAGCATAGCTTAGGTTACAGTTAGCTAGTTGAATGTGTTACATAATTTACAGATGACGTAACACATTCATGCAGCAGATCTGACAAGCTGAGCATATCTGGTACGTACATGGCTAGTTTGTTGACGTTAGCAGATGCCATTTCTAAGCCAAAGTTAGCTAGTGTTGCACACTGTTGGAAGGGTTGGAGCTGAAGAGAAGCAAGTCCTCCTTCTTTGAGGAGGCAAGGCACTCAGGAGCGTGCATACACGTCACATCCTTTGGAGTCCTTTTAAATAGGAAATCAGTCCACAAGCTGTTATAGGAAACTGAGGATGTCGGGGAAGGTCTCATTTTTTAAGTTACATTACAATCCGTTCACACATAGGCAATACAAAGTGATTAATACATGTAATGCTACATATAGTACCTTTTTAAAGATGCTTAGATGTTTGTTTTTTTATAGAAGGAAATGGCAGTTGATTAGTTCCAAACTTCACACTGACCACCGTCAGTTAATGAGATTGATGTTTACTGAAAGAGCAACTTGACAAGTCATTTTAGCTTGAACACGCCCCCTGTACAAATTCTAGAAATACATCTGGCGGTCATTCAGAATTCATAGAACCATAGTAACATATGTAACTCTCATTTTAACATCTGCAGCAGAGGCATAGAGAGTGTTGGGGAGAGTGTTATATTGCCCCAAACACTGTAACACCAATCAACACTGTAAACTACGAGCTTAAGCGGTGTGGTGTTCCATGGAACGTCATAGTTTTGTTTTTTTACATATTTTTGGGGAATCTAGTACAGACTGAATTTTCTCTGGAAAAATGAAAATAACTTATGTTGTAATGAACATTATAAAATGGGATCAGGATCAGTTCATAGTTTAATAGAGTGAGTGTACACATAATTTGCTAACTCAAAAAAGATTTTGTGTTACCCTTCAATGGTTAAGCACTCAGTTAACTGTATTTAAAGGCCATCTTTCGAAGCAAAAACAAACCATATTAACAAACTGCAGTGTATTCATAGATCATCTGCTAAAACAAACATATTTATATTTTATAGCAAAAAAACAGAAAAAAAGAAAGAAAATACATTAATTAGTCTACACTGATATGACACACAAATTCATAGGGGCAAAGAGAACGTTACTTGTTGAATCTGCCCAACAAGAATTTCCTGTGGTGCGCTTCAAACCGGTGACTTTCTTTTTTCCAAAGCTACCACAAAACTTTATGGTTAGGTGTTAAACCCCCCCAAAACATAAGCAAACATGTAAACAGTCCATACATTTTCAATCCAAAGCAGCAGCGCTCTCTGTTTTATATGTGCCATTGTCATGACAACCTCGAGATGACAGGAGCTGTCAGTCTACAGATTAACTCAATCCCACTGAAAGCAGTCATGTCACTACACTACTTACTCTTACTTGAGGTGCACAGAGGAGCTGACACACACACACACACACACACACACACACACACACACACACACAGAGACAGACAGACAGACAGACAGTAGCAGCAGACACAATTACACACACAAACCTGACAATGTCTTTATTTTGATGTACGTATGCTTGAGATGATCCATTTTAACACACGTGCACACACACAAAAACACACAGGTGCTCAAGATCAAACACATGATAATATATAGGTCAGTATGAGAAAACGGACAGCAGACACAAATGGCATGACATACACCTACACCCACCCAACCATATACAGTAAAACATGCATAAAATACACCCTGTCTCACAATCCTGCCCACATTAAACCACACGTCAGACAAGTCAGTTTTACTGTGTTCCTTATGAATCATTAGCACTGAACTGTTACTACTTTCTCGGATTCTCTCTCTCCCTTTTCCTGCACCGCCTCTCTGTCTCTTTTGTTTCTTTATAGATAAATCAGTTTCATATCCTGAACTGTTTAACGTGGTGGAATTTCTTATCAGATACAAATATCCATGCAGAGCTCTCAGAAAAGATTATTTTTAAGTACACAGAGCTCTAATCTCTGTTTTGTGTTGAAGACACCAAGAGTGGACGTGGTGATAGCAAAGTTTTACATGGGCCTTAACAAAGAGTAACGCATTCCCAATGTCATTGTGAGCACCCTTGGCTGAGGATTATCCCTTTAGCCCACCGATCACACAGTGATTAATACGCCTCCTCCACATTGCGGGACCACCTTCAGCCAAAATGAGCACACTTCTTGGAAAAGTTTGGGACAGCTTCAACCATCTGTCAGGCAGTTCCATGGAAGCATGCTCTGACAGATATCTGTGTGTGTGCTTTATACAAGTACTTACAAGTGTATTTGAGCATGTGTGTGTCTGTGTACATGTGATTGGTTGTCTTACTTGAAAGAAATGGGATGTTGTCCTAGTTACAGTCTTATTAGTCCAAACAAGTGTCTACTGAGGTGTATTTAGTTTTGAAGGTGTAGTGTGATGGAAGTGTTCTCTTTTCAATTAAAGTCGGAGAACGTCCCATGTGACAAGTTATCAGACTTATACGTTTCACTACTTCAATCACTATGATGATGATGATGTGGCAGTAAAACTATCAAACCATTCAGAGAACTATCTGTACTTCGGCAGTGATGTACTGGTTGATACCATCAATCAGCAAAAAGAATCAACATGCTACATGAGAGAGATCGAAGGGTTTATTATTGGGTGTGGGATTTTCAGCCGTAGGGCTTAAAAAGCATCAAGCAGTTCTAGGAATACATAATGAAACTCATCCCTCTTGAATATCTGCTTTCTACAGTGCCAGAAGGCAGACCTAATAGGACTTGTAACATCTCCAGCCGTTGCAATTAGAATGGTAGAATGCATCTTTATAACCTTGCATAACACGTCTCTCATTTCTATGATTAACGTGATAGTTGGAAGAGATTGTAGCTGAAGTTTTCTTGCTTCCTCTGATATAGGCATGAAAAATGCTCCAATAGCAAAAGGCTATAATCTCGACTTTCAGCTTTAATTGTGTGTTTACATCCACGTACACACCCCATAAGTGCTCATATGTGCAGTCAACATATATGTAAAGCTGAAACAAGTAGTTGACTCATTAAGTAGCGGAATGACAGGGAAAAGCAGCAAATCCTCACAAAGGAGAAGCTGATTCATTTTCTATTTATTTAATTGTAAATTAAATATCTTTTGGGTTTTGGACTGTTGGTCAGACAAAACAAGCAATTTGAAGTCGTTACTGTGGGCTTTGTGAAATTGTACTGTATATGTGAGCTATTTAACATTTATGTTGTATGTGACATACACTTATATCCTTTATCTTTGACTGAGTGTCCTCTGTCTGCGTGTAAGCGTTACACTCCAGAAACATGTGCCACTTGTACTCCTTGTACTGCCAAGTTTTAGCCAGACTTTTGCTCTCTCCGGAAGGCTGCAGTTGAATTCAGCTCCTGTCAAACATGGCTTGTCTTAATTACTATGTCTAATAAGGTTCTCTTCATATCTAGCAGGAATATCGTTGTTTTAACAAATGCAGACTAGCAGGGTCATTTAAACTCTGAGTCTACAGACAGATTTTCTACTCTCAGGGAACTCAGGGATGGAAGAGTGGAGGTACACTGGAAGGAATGTTCGCTGTGCACATGTTTCTGCCTATAGTGGAGAGGTAAAATGGGAGAAAGGAATGAATGCTAGTGTCCGCCCATGAACCATGGCCCCTGACTCTCAATGCTTCAGTGCGATAGCGTGCACAAAGAATTTATGCATAAACGAGTTAGAGACAGGGTGGGTCGGGTAGAACATGAATAAATTGACAGACAGACAGACATATGACTTGCGAGTTGCTGTGGAGCCGTTTGTACAGCCTCGCCTTTTATTGGTTTCAGTTTAAGCCCAATCTTTGAATCTACACACTGGTCTCATTTAGCCCAACTCATGCTAGGTGTGGCACAGTGGCAGGCGAAAGGAAACCAAAACCAAATGGGCCCTGGGCTTGGCCCCTTAGCTGAAGCCGCCGTTGGTCCCTCCAGGAGCTGGCTGCTGTCTAGTGGCTGCCCAGGAAGAAAGGAGTGTAAATCAGGCTACACAGGCGTGGTCCGCCGCACAGCTCACCACTGCACAGCCAGCCACATTGTAGATTGGCAGAGGGACAGTCGACAGACACAAGCCTCGTATCCTAACGTGCCGTGAGGGGTTCACAGGAGGTGGGAGAGTCCAGCTGTGTGTGTTACTGTTTCTGAGGGTATACGCTGTTAATGAAGAAAGACACAGGACAGGGAGGGGAGGGGGTAACAGCAGCACAAGTCTTTTAATGTGCCAGTACCATTGGAGGTTTGGAGCACTAAGAAACTTCATGAGGCGAGCAGTGAACATGCAGTCTGGGATGAGGAGGAGGAGGAGGAGGAGGGGAGGCGACTGAGTGCCCTGCCAGCCCTGAGATTTAAACCAGAGCTCTTGAGTTTGTTGACTTTCTCGTAAGAAGGCAACAGCCATGCCAACTCCATTTTAATTCACATGGCTACTTTGCATGAGAGATGGTGAAAGCGTACCTTTTAGTACTTTGTAAATGAGCCATTTGTTTTAATTTCACAGTTAGTGCGTGTGTGTGGTTATGTATGTTTTTGCTCTTGAATGTGTCAACATGTTTGTCTGCATAGAAATTAAAATAGAAACAATGCACAATAACTGCTTTTTCTCCCAAAAGAAACAATATGTTTGTGAACCGCATGTAGATGATAGTTGTATCAACCTCCACTGTGGTTGATATTGCCGCCAAGTTTAGTTAAAATGATGCAACACTGAAGTATTGTCTTACCTCTTTAAAAACTCTGGGTGCGGGTTCAGAGAAGATAACCAGTAGCTACATGTTGAATGTAGCCTACAATATAAACATGCATGAGGCAGAGCAATAAGGATGTGCACCAGTGACAATAAACGTGCAAGTGCCAGTGCAAGAGATCACAAATCACCCAAGCATATCTGCATTTTGACTGACAGTTGTAACCAAGAGAGGATAAACTTGTCAGTTCATACATATTCAAACTGTTTAATGGAAAATCACCTACAGAACTAGTTTTCCAAAGGCAAGGGACTGAGTGAAACCCAGTTCAGAATCCTGCCTCATGACAACCTAGCAGGTGACTTCAGACATGTTGTCATGGTGCCTGTACTGTGTTACAGTTCCATTTTACGAAATCAGCCAACAGTCATACCAAAGCCTTGGGGGCGGATGTTCATTCGGAGGGATCTCTCACAATCTAGCTGGTCGATTTTGGGACGTGTTGGTGGCACCTCAGATTCTCCAAGGTTGGTGTGTCTTTAAACCAAGTTTAATTGTATAACTTATGTACCTTACCATACCCTCCAGCCCCCAAAGGTCAGCCACTTAAGAGACCTGCATTTCCAGTAGGCATACCTAAAGAGACAGATGCCTTAAAATCGAAAGTAGCAGTTGCACTAAAGTTGGAATGTTTACAAAAGTATCCTCGTGACCACAAATCACTGGTGTACAGTGCATCCGGAAAGTATTCACAGCGCTTCACTTTTTCCACATTTTGTTATGTTACAGCCTTATTCCAAAATGGAATAAATTCATTTTTGTCCTCAAAATTCTACACACAATAACCCATAATGACAATGTGAAAAACGTTTGAGATTTTTGCAAATTTATTAAAAATAAAAAACTAAGAAATCACATGTACATAAGTATTCACAGCCTTTGCTCAATACTTTGTTGATGCACCTTTGGCAGCAATTACAGCCTCAAGTCTTTTTGAATATGATGCCACAAGCTTGGCACACCTATCTTTGGGCAGTGTCGCCCATTCCTCTTTGCAGCACCTCTCAAGCTCCATCAGGTTGGATGGGAAGCGTCTGTGCACAGCCATTTTCAGATCTCTCCAGAGATGTTCAATCGGATTCAAGTCTGGGCTCTGGCTGGGCCACTCAAGGACATTCACAGGGTTGTCCTGAAGCCACTCCTTTGATATCTTGGCTGTGTGCTTAGGGTCGTTGTCCTGCTGAAAGATGAACCGTCGCCCCAGTCTGAGGTCAAGAGCGCTCTGGAGCAGGTTTTCATCCAGGATGTCTCTGTACATTGCTGCATTCATCTTTCCCTCTATCCTGACTAGTCTCCCAGTTCCTGCTGCTGAAAAACATCCCCACAGCATGATGCTGCCACCACCATGCTTCACTGTAGGGATGGTATTGGCCTGGTGATGAGCAGTGCCTGGTTTCCTCCAAACATGACACCTGGCATTCACGCCAAAGAGTTCAATCTTTGTCTCATCAGACCCGAGAATTTTGTTTCTCATGGTCTGAGAGTACTTCAGGTGCATTTTGGCAAACTCCAGGCGGGCTGCCATGTGCTTTTTTACTAAGGAGTGGCTTCCGTCTGGCCACTCTACCATACAGGCCTGATTGGTGGATTGCTGCAGAGATGGTTGTCCTTCTGGAAGGTTCTCCTCTCTCCACAGAGGAATGCTGTAGCTCTGACAGAGTGATCATCGGGTTCTTGGTCACCTCCCTGACTAGGGCCCTTCTCCCCCGATCGCTCAGTTTAGACGACCGGCCAGCTCTAGGAAGAGCCCTGGTGGTTCCGAACTTCTTCCATTTACGGATGATGGAGGCCACTGTGCTCATTGGGACCTTCAAGGCAGCAGATATTTTTCTGTACCCTTCCCCAGATTTGTGCCTCGAGACAATCCTGTCTCAGAGGTCTACAGACAATTCCTTTGACTTCATGCTTGGTTTGTGCTCTGACATGCACTGTCAAGTGTGGGACCTTTATATAGACAGGTGTGTGCCTTTCCAAATCATGTCCAATCAACTGAATTTACCACAGGTGGACTCCAATTAAGCTGTAGGAACATCTCAAGGATGATCAGTGGAAAGCTCAATTTTGAGCTTCATGGCAAAGGCTGTGAATACTTATGTACATGTGATTTCTTAGTTTTTTAATAAATTTGCAAAAATCTCAAAAAAACCTTTTTCACATTGTCATTATGGGGTATTGTGTGTAGAATTTTGAGGACAAAAATGAATTTATTCCATTTTGGAATAAGGCTGTAACATAACAAAATGTGGAAAAAGTGAAGCGCTGTGAATGCTTTCCGGATGCACTGTATATACACAGGCCACAACCAGACCCACATGCAGCAGCGGAGGAACATGGGAGCGTCATATGGCTCTGATGCAAGAAGACAAAGACAACTGGATGACATCAGTGGGGTCTACCACAAAGCACAGTGATATGGCAAGTTCATTTTGGAAAAAATCACTGCTAACTGCTGTGTCTTTGTGAACTGATCTGAGGTCAAAGTGTCTGGGAGATATGCGATTGGCTAAACAATAAAGGGAAGACAAAAGGACAATGAAAAATTGAATAGCAGAACAGATCTGAACTCAGTGCATGGAAATCCATCTGCCAGTTAGCACAAGTTACACAACACAAAAACGGCACAAGATAACATGAAGATGCATTTAAGCAGCTTATCAGTAGAAACCTGAATCAGAATCAGGTGTATTGCCAAGTAGGTTTTCACATACAAGGAATTTGCCTTGGTAAAATGATCCATAACAATAAACATAGCAAGTAGAAAATATAAAAAAAGATAAAACAAGTACTGTAAGTCAAGAAGCATACATATAACATTGAAAATTTAAAAATGAAAGAGCTGTACAGGTTCTGCAGGGATATGCAAAGTATTTACCAGGGAATGTGCAAACGTTCACAAAATGAAGTTTAAAGAATGTTTGTAATGTTAAAGATAGTAGTCCAGAAGATGTGCGTTAATGTAACGCATTGAGTCAGGTGTGTAGACGTTATGTATATATAATCGTAGTGTGTGCAAGCTCAAAAATTGCTTGACTCCCTGCTCATATGAGCCTCCTCCACTTTAATATGGTTTGATGTTGAATTAGTGAAAAAGAGCTGTTATTTGCTGTTTCTTATCCTAATAGTGACCCTTGCACTCCTCTTGGTTCTGTTCTGTAATTAACTTTAGTTGACTGTGAGCTAAATGATTAAATCACTAGGTGTAAACTAGTCCACTCTGTGAAAACTCATGGCCTAGCTGTAATAGATGAGCATGCATAGTAAACAAAGCATAAGTAAATCTGTCCTAATTCATATTATTCAGGCAGTGATACAAGAAATGACGTTGTTCTTGGCTTGAATTACTGAAATGGTGTGAATGTAGATCATCATTTAAATCAACCAGTTTCATAGTGTTTTATACCTGGTATTAACATGTGACCTGCATTTAGATTCCTTATCTGGATAATGACAGCCGATGTATGGATTTTTGCTTTTATACCTGGTATTACTAAACGTTGTGTCTCCATTCTTCTCACATTGTGGGAAGCAATGTCGTTCATTTTGAAATAATTTTCGAGGGAAGACTTGCTAGCTACTAATACTACTTGAAGCTTTTGTTTGAGGAGGCGGATATAGGTCACCTTTCAACTTCAACTTGCTGATTTTCTTCTTAAGAACGTGGTCCTGCTGTACAGATTGCATTTATAGCTGGCTCCGATCACAGTGTGAGCTAGACCACCTCCAGATCTGGCTGATCCAATCGCATTCTGATGTGTACGGGGTATTTACCTGAAGTGTGTGACGGTATAATTGGTAGGTTTTTGAGAAATGTAGATTGTGAACATTTTCAGGCAGGAACCCAACTAAGACAGGTTAAAATATTTGAATGTGTACTGGCAGCAAGATGTTCCCATGTTAATAAGGTGAGAATGCTGAGATCACTTCTTGTGAAACACCAGAGCAAACAGAGTAAGATCAATAAATCTTCCTCACACTCTGTATATACTTTGATTTTTCATGTATTCTTCCCATTTCACATGTGAAATTGGGGAATGGGTGTTTCAGTGAAATATTTTAAGCATTAGCATTTAAAGAACGCTTGCTATGTTTGTGTAACCATGCAAAACATCTGTGTGAAAACTGCAAACCTTTAGGTAATAAAACTTATTAGAAGCTTACCAATGAGCTCTTGGTGTGTCTCAGCCTTTTACACAGACCAACAATTTTATAATCAAATCAATTTCTCATTATGATGTGGGTCTATTTTTGATTTTTGTGCCAAAAGGTTAACACCCCTGTCACAGCTTCCGCCAAGAACTAAATGAATGTTTCTTTGTCTGCCAAATACCACCAAAGGGGGCTTAAGCAGGCCCCATTTCAATTGCCTTCCATTGATGTTAACTTTTTGCCCCAAAGTTATTAAAAACTGAGGACTGTCTACTTTCATTTTATGATATGGAGGTCGTCGCACATGCCTCTCTTTTTACTACTTTTTAATAGCGCTCACAATTCAAGAGATTTGAGATTATTTAGAATTATTAGTTTTAGGTTGAGGTGCAGTGCACACATGCAGTACATAAAGTGGCTTATAATAGCTTTTCAATTAGAATGAGGTTATAGTGATGAATAGTGGTTGTTTTACTGATGGTTCTTCCACATTTCTCATTAGTCTGAAGAAAACAAAACAAAATCTTGGCCTTGTGGCTTTGGTGAAGCGTTAACTTGTCTTATGTGCAAGAATGACAAGTTTATTGGAGATCAGCACTGACATTATTGGAGTGATAAGTCTGCATACAAGCTGAGTGATTATCCCATTGATCTCGACCTTGAGAGACCATTTCTTCCTCAATCACAGACACGGTCTACTGGCAGGCCACAGCTTGTTAAGCCGAGCTCTGGACTGTCCTCAGATTTGGACTGTATGACTTCTGCGGAGGACCATCCGGTTGGGCCAACTTTCTGTCAGCAGCACTAAAGTTACACTGCGTGTCTTTGGCCCTTGCTCGGCTTCACCTTAAAACCTGTTGGAGAGGAGGGGGGTTTATACAGACCTCCCTGCTTGGTGATTCTGGGAACAATACTGTGCATGTTCCCATGTGTTTCCTTCTTAGGTTTTTATAAAAGGTTCACGTATAGACTAGGGTGTACGTGTCCATCCACATATGTCATTTGAATACACCTATAAAAGACTAGAGCTACACCTGAACAATGTTCAGTGTCTGCCACATTTCTAAAGAGACATCTTTGTAAACTTAAGAGAAACATGAGTGCAGAAGACTCAAAGCCCCAAACTGCATTGTAATCAGTGTTAGAAGACAGTCTAGTAGATAAGGCTTGTGTAAATATTGTCTGAGTATATTTAGATTGCCATGTTGAATGAAGGTACCAGCATACTAGCAAGCTTCAGTGTTAGTGTAAGGCTGGTGGAAGGCAAGCATGAAAGCCCTATACAGAGCCTTTATGGTTTAAAGACTGCTTTGTGTCAGTGACATGATTGTTCAAAGTCTCTCTGCTTGCCAAAACATGTATTACACTTGTTGAAATGAACACATGAAACATTTATCTTCCCAAGATATGTTAGACATGCTCTTGCATGTACATGAAGTAAAACTCCTGACCTAGTCTTGAAAAGCCTTGTCAAAGTATCACAACCTGCCATACAAGTCTTTGTAAAGAAGAAGCAAAAGCGGTGCATCATTCGGTTCTTGTCCAGATTGTACATTTTACATGTGACAGTGGACCATATATTAAAATGTATGTAAGAGTATGTTATCCATTCCATTCCACTGAGTATATCGACTTCAAGGCTCCCTAATGGCATTTTTCCATACAGTTGGGATGCCCAGGCTGAGCCATACTATTGGAGGTTTTGGAGCTCCTCATCTAATCAGCTCACTTGTGGCTGTTTCTCTTCTGTTTGACCATTCGTCCCTTACAATATTTAAAACTGATCTAGATAAAAATGTTCATAACTTTCGGTGACGACGATGATGACAAAATCATTTCCATGGTTTCCTGGTCTGAGATGCAGCATTCTTTCTCCTTTGGTGTTTCAGGGCAGAAAGATGACATGGTTTTCTTGAATATTCACAGGTGAAGCTAGAGGGTTCTTGGACGGTAATATTAGAAGTTCAGTAATAAATTACAGCTTCCCTTGAGTTTTAATGATTGTAAAAGCATTGCTTTTGAAATTGCCAATGGGTAAACTGACAATTTCTGATTTAGAAAGCTTTGTGACATTCTTAGGTCTTTGCCCCAATGTCATCAAGTACCTTTTCATTAAAGTTATTTAGATTCTTGTGTATTATGGCTATCGGAGGTCATTCCCCACTCAAAGCAAACTCATGAACAGCTCAATGACATAACGTTAAACTTATTATCTCACAAGACAATTGTAACTTTCTTTGGCTTCAGTTTTGTGCAGCTAAGCCCTGCGAGATCTTGTGAAAAGCTAAATACCTTTCCTCATCACGTCATAGGATTCTAATATGTTTGCATTCCAACTGTGCAAAAGAGCAACCATTATCAGTAATCTGGCTCTGGCTCGGTGTCTGGATGAGGATGAAGTGGGTGTGTGTTAGGGCAGTGCCGGTGTTCAGCCCTCTATGGCCAGTTTACAATAGAAGCTTCACTTTTTCCAAAGTAAAGAAATGTCAAAACACTTGAGTTTCAGAGGTGACATCAGGTTATGTTTTCTAGCTAGCTACATTTAAAGAGCATTTGTCAGTGCTAGAAACAATAGTTATTACTCAGATCTGTGATGTCAAAACCTAGAGCTGCATGAAGACAAACATTGAAACGATTATTAGGAGATTTATTTGTTGAACCTGCAGACTGTCTGCCTGGGTGTTTAAAAAAATCCAAATAGGCTTTATTTTCCATTATTACATCTCCTGGAATGGAAAATGTACCCTAATTTCCAGAAAATCTCTCCTTCTGTTTCCTGTCTTTTCCAATTTGTTTTGTATAAAGTCACTCCAGATTTTACATGCCGATAACATCCCGGGTTTTCTGTGTTGTAGCTTTGAAGTAGAGTTGGTCATATTCAGAAATATCAATTACGTATTTCTATGTCCTTGAGTATAGATAAGATTAAGTAGTATTTTCCATTAGAGCAGTCAGTACTTTCTCTTAGCAGTCTATAATGTTTGTTTGCACTGGCTTCATTGTTGTGTTTGTCTGACCCCTGCATGACCACACTGGAACCAAATCCCCTTTGACCAGAACTGCCATACACAAATGTAATTATGGTCATTTGCGTTTCGATCAGATCCTATCTCATGCATTCTCAGCTCATACATTCCCAATTTTGTCTTGTGTTTACATAACACACGTCTCAAACAGGAAAACATCCTGTGGCAACATGACATTTGAATATTTCATAACATTTACTTCAGTTCATAATTGTTGTGATTAAAGAGTTTTATTTTACAATAAAAGGTCCACATTTTGAAAAAAATCCAGCAACTAAATTATTCCTGGAAAAAGGAAATGAGATCTTATAAGATTAAGTTGTTTTTGAGGATACAGTGAGGTTTTGGAAACAGTGTCTAAAGCCTTTCATACTTAGGTAGCGGCTACTACTGCCAGTACTATTACTTTTCATTTAGACCGCTACACACTGTACAAATTCACAAAGGATGTGATCCACGTACAAACTCAACAACTGGATATTAAGCAGCTGCCTTCATACACGTTCCCTGTCAAGGTTTTCCAGTATTTCACAACCTGGTTCTTATTGTATTTTTGGCTAATGCACTGATAGGCATGGCGTTCACCATTGCCTTCAACTGGTTATTTTAACAACAATAATTCTTCATGGGGTTAATTTAAACTGTCATGATGACTTTTCAGTTTGACTTTGTGCAAGCTAGATCCCATTTCACAGTAAATAAAATGGCAGGTCAATCTGAAAGGTCAACCCAGAGATTGTAGCCTTCTGCTATGCAAAAGACAATCACAATGAAGTATGTGAGCGATAACTCCATGTTTACCTGTACTGTTCAAGTAACTGGCTTTAATCGTTTGGTAAAGCTTGAAATGTTAAAAAGCCAGTTGTAGCAGTTACATGAGAAGATTAATACCCCTCACATGTCTGTATGGTGAATATGAACGGCCGGTTAGTTTAGCTTAGCACAAAGACCAGAAACAGGGGGAAACAGCTAGCCTGGCTCTCTGAAACGTTATATCTTGTTTGTTTAATTGGTACAAAACCAGATAAGTTAAAAATGGCACGTTGTTGTTATACAGGGGGGATTATGTGCCAGACTAACCTCATGGTGATGATAAGACTACAGTAAGTTACTGTGCTCGGCCAGAAATAACCAACCACAACAAGTAAAATCACAAGTTGTCGTTTTTAGAGTTTGGTTCTGTACGGGTTAAACAAACGAGCAAAAACACTATCATATGATTTAACATGTGACAGGAAGGTGGGAAAACTAGATTACTTGCTGCTGTTAAGGAAAAGGAAACATTGCTGCTACTTTGAAAAGGTTAAGCAGTTCTGTTTCACGCAGGCCTGACTACTCTCCACTGCAGGCAGGCACTTTGATATGTCTGTGGGGTATGAGCCTAGACCTTTTGTATGGACACCATGACCTAACTCAAAGTCAGCGATTTGAGGAGAAGCATGTAAGAGGGCTCTTTCTGTCCTCATAGTACTAGGGTTACAATGCATTCTTCATTCTATTTCATAAAGGCTTTCCAACAGTTTCTATAGGTTTATTGAGGCAAAGGCAGGTACTTACCCCCTGCCATGAAACTCACACAACATAAAGGATGTGTCCTGGTCACATGCGAGCGGACCACCATTACAGACTTCCAACACTGTTCTAACATAGCCTGGTTGACCTCACATAAGAGGCTGGCATCAACACTCCACTGCACCCAACCACATCAACGCAATCAGGGGGCAACCAAAAACATTGCTGCTGGACACATGCAAAGATGAAAGAGCCTGCTTAGATCCCTGTGGTGCAAACACCAGCCACTGGAAAAAGTACTCATGTGTGAGTACTTTTTCCATCATCAGTCTTGCATGTTTTTAAAAGCCAGAAACACGAAACCACTGCATAGTAGATCTGAATCTCCCCTTCAGAGTAGCATTTTTTCATGTTGTTGTCCAGGTAATTTCACTGTATTATCTGATGGCCATGCTTTTCAGGGTACTTTCCAAAGAGTCTTCTGTACTGGTCTTCCGGTCTGAATCGTCATCCCAAACCTCTGGCTTTGTCTAAGAATTAATGCGTCTCAACCTCTGTAGTTCACTTTGTCTTTTCCTCTGCAGTTCCTTTCATATGCTCAGTGGGACCTCACCCAGCACAGGATGCTGAACTTCTTATGTCCACCTTTCATGTGGTTCCAGGCAACAGGGAAGGAACAGGACGACACACACACACACACACACACACACACACACACACACGCCACACACAAAAGGACAGGCAGATAGAGAGAGAGAGAAAAAAAAGAAAAAGAGACAGATAGCCATACAGTGAAAACAGATTCCAAGGATAGATTTCATTGTATGTGTTTGGTGGCTTGAATTTCTGACCTCTGCAGCTGCGAACACGGTTGCTTCTTGACTGTTTTGGTGCTGTGTAGGTCACGGCTATGACTTAAACACTGTCCTCAATGTTGTATGTTATGACCAGATGTCTAGAAAGTAGAACGTTTTTGTCTTTGCCATGTGTTCATACCGTAGCCAAAGCCACCCTGAGGTTTCAGTTTTGTTGAAAGACAAGAACCACTGAGAAACAATGTGCCAAATGAGACACAGTTTGAACATGTGAATGGCAAAAATTATTGCAGGAATGAAAATAAAGGATAAGTTATCATAAGTTATTCTTACTCCATACACTAACATGGCGCCCTGACACAAAAACAGGATCAGAATTTATTTTTCCCTCCATTTTGTCTCCCTGCTCCTCTCTATTCCCTTGTGTAGTCTCTACACCACTCAATCACATTCCCTTCCCATTGCCTTTCGCCAGTGCTTCAGCTCTGTAATGACAATCCCAGATGTGGCTTAATAAATACTCTGTGGCCTGACGATTGAACCATAGCTTCACTCAAGGAAGTTCACTGGAGATCCATGTTTCAAGGCACCAACAGATGAGCCTGCTCATTCTGAAATAAAAGATCTTTTTACTCTTCGAGAATAGAGCGTGCAGGAGGGGCTGGGAGAGAACCATACTCTCTCTGCATGCCTGGAGAGTATGGTTCGCATTAGGGACACATCATATTTCATGTCTTTTTTATCAAGAAGATGGTCAGGAGTACGGGCTGTGTGGAGCTAGTGGGACCGCAAGCTAAAAATACATTTATGTGCCACAATTGAGGCTGCAGTAGTACGCCCATCACATGCATTGAAATGATTTAGTGTTGATCAACGTCAGCAGCATCAGCAGGCCTAAAAACACACAGTGTGTATTTACATGGTCATGTGTTATATAAGCCTGATGGGTCCCTGTCAACACTGACCACGAGTGGCAGGTCTGGAATAAGGAAGCATGGGACAGTAGCTCGAATTGTAAGACAGAGTCAAAGAGGCTGCACAGAGGCAGACATGCCTGTCGTTGTGTTTATTGAAGCCTTTTATAGATCAGATATTGGTGACTCTTGGACCATTTGTTCATGGTGGTCATAGTTTACAGTGAGCCACTGTGTGATTTTCCAAGAATGTGTCTGTTTTCGGTAAAATTAGCTTTCTGTACCCCTCAGTAATGCATGTAACTGACTCCTATGCAAGCTGCTATTATCTATACACTTGTAGGTGGGCTTCTCTCTCTCTCTCTCTCTCCAATGTCCTCTTCATGAATACTGAACATATGAGGTGATGTCTACATGCTAATCAGTTGTATTACCCAGATCCGCTCATTTATCTCTCTTTGTTTGTTCCTTCTTCTCCACCTTTACTTTTTTCACACTTGGGCCTCATTTCAGAAGACAAGCATTTAAAAACCAAGGCAAGCTTCACAGATGGCAGAAAGATGCACAATATACACACTCTTTTATCAGGATCTTTTTTTACTCATCCATTTCCTTTTTAGTGGTTTCTGTGTTCTGCCTCTGCCTCTCTTTTTTACTACGTTATTATGCTGCGTCTATGCCTTCCACACATCAAAATGCGTCATGAAGTATGTTTGTAGCATTCTTTGACCCTTGACACTAGACACTCTGCTCACCTGGCTAAATACACTGATATGAACACACAACAAAGATCAAACAACAGAAAGCTCAATCTGCAGCTCTCCAAGCCTTAACTGCATCATTCCCACATTCACACATAACCACACAACACAGGTTTGTCCCCAACAAAAGTGGGGACTATGGTAGCCTTAGAAAATATTTTACTGCTATTTCAAACTCGAGGGTGGATACGGGATCTGACGGGTAGGGCCAGGTTTAGACAAAAATTTAGAAATGATGTTTGGGTTCAGGTTTAGTTCAGTCACGTCATACTTGACATGGTGCTTCCTGTTCAGTGCTGGAGTTTGTTATTTACATGACAGTGCATTAATGCAACACACAGGCCATAAATATTCAAAGGATGGAGGACATCAAACATAATTTGTCATCGGGAAAGTCTGAGAAACTACCGAAAACCATGCAGGGAATTTGATGGTATTCGATTTGCTTCAGCTTACATTAACTGTGTCATGCTCGGGTCGGGTTCAGACATAAAAAACAGAATGCATGTCGGGTTCGGGTCGGGCTCATTTACTACTCTCTCTGACTCGGTTGGGTTCGAACAGAAATATACGGCCCGAGCCGCACTCTATTTCAAACACACTGTCATGCAGGCAACAGTGCAAAATTCAAAGATATTCAATTTACAGTGATATAAAACATAGACAAGCAGCAAAACAGCAATGTGAATATTTGACATTTTTGCTTGATTAAACTGTAATCAATTATCAACATTGTCGCTGAATAGTGCAGTCAGCCATTTGTGAACAATAGAGAGCAGAAAAACTCCAAAACAAACCCTCCAACAATGCAGGTGTGATGTACCATTGGCCGCTATGACTGATCCTTTAGTAAACAAGTGCCTACTTTCACATCTAACAGACACAAAGGCACATTATCGTGCCTTGAAGTCCAAAATTCACTGGCCTTTTAACTCTGGTCGACAGCTGCCTTCAGTGGTACTTGGGTGAGAATCAAGCACACAGTTTATGTGCCTATACAACCAAAGCATTGTGCTAAAAGCTACAGCACCAGGTTTACGTGTAGATTCTCAGAAAATGATGCTGGGCTTGATAAATGGAAACTGCAAATATTTCATCAGTGTAATTTGTAGGACACAGGGTGGCATTATATGTAAGTATAATCAGTTTGTAAAGGGCCTTGGGAAGAAACTGTTTTATGAACTCTCCTCGTCCATCACCTCTAGCTCTTCTCCCTCTTGGCTGTGAAGTACGAGAGCACATCCATCTTTCTGTCTCCCTTCTGGCTGCCATCTCTTTAACACCTCTTTAACACCACCTGTGACTTATTTCACCTCCAGCTCTGGACCAGTTTTTGAACGCCACCCACTGCCCGGCCTGTTGCTTGATGGCCTGCTAGTTTGGGTCGCAACTTCCTCCACGTGCAGTACAGCAGCGGCCAATTGTCAGGCTCACCGTGTGCCATAAGTACTGAACAGTAAGGAAGTGTTACCATTTACACCTCTGAGAGGGTGGGATTCATCCTGCATTGATTTATGTGTTGGGTTGAAGTGTTACCCGACCCAACTTTTGAGTATAAAACACTCACCCCTGCAGGCTTCACATCAGCTGTGGTCAGCTTGGATTTACGGCTGTTGCAATGGATTCCAATAGTGACCAGGTTTCAGGTGAGAAAAAAATGGTATCAAACCACTAACTACTTCTGCAGCATGATCATCTTCTCCATTGATGACATCCCCCAGGGACAGGGTGTTTTAGGGCATTTTCACACCCATAGCTGATTTGCTCTGGTCCGAATCAGTTGATGAGTTTGTAGACGTGGAGCGTTTTCCCCTTGGTTTGGTTTCTTTTCACACAGAGAAAAATCCAAGCAAACTAAAATGCATCACTACAAACCACATGAGAACGTTCACTCCGCTTATAGGTCAGATGTGTCTGAGGCAGGAGCAAGAAAGTAAATACAGGAAGAAAGTCCTGTGTTCTGGACTAGTGCATGTTTCTGTGAGAGAAACATTGCTGGTTCATTCTCCAGCTAGCTCCTACTAATAGAAACAGTTTGCATGCTCTGCCGCATCTCAGAATGCAAAGCACACCTGGCTACAGGAGCTGTTTAGCTCAAATTTGCGCACCAGTACACCTGGTAGTTGGGTCGCAAATGCAAATGCACTAGGGTTAATTTAACCAAACCAAACAGGTTAGGTATGAAAATGCCCTTAATTTCAAAGATACAGCCATGCTGTCTTGTAAACTCATTGGATTATAGAAGGTTGATGTTAAACTGATATAAAATTGTAGCTAGTTATTGTGTGTATTTGAGTGTTGGAGTGAGTGTGTTCTTAGTTGGCCTGGGGATTGATTCATGTAAGGTGACTAAAGATGTTTCCATTACATTTGCTCACATGCGTGTCTTGTGTTGGCCCACACCACAGACAGACCTCTGCTTAACAGAAGGTGTGTCTCTCATCAAATCAAATCAAATCAGCCAATATTTGTCCTTAGTCACCATAAAACAACATGAATAAGAACCCAAGTGTGTGTGTTTGACAGCCACTCAGGCAGCATACCATGTGTATGAGGGCATGTTGAATTACACTATGATCTCAAAGCCGAATGTGTGCAATCCACACAATTGCACAATGGGAGTGCAATTCACAAAGAAGGTTCAAAAGGGTGTTATATGTAATAAATCACACCATTGTTTGGTATCCCCCAGTTACACGAGAACCAACACAGTGGATCTCTGTCAACTGGTGGTCAGTGCCCTTTCTGCCACTATTTCATGTGAGCAGTGAAGTTTGTCTTCAACTTCGCCTCCAGGGTATGTATAGAAAGGAGGTTGTTTTATTTCAACATTGCTGACGAGACAAAAAGGATAAATTAAACGAGGAGAAATGATAGCTCATCTTCGCACTGCAATATCAGTCCTTTTAAGGGTGATTTCACTCGTTTATAAATATGTCAGGGGTGGCAGCCATGCGTGCAGTTACAATAGTTTGCGCTTAACATAAATACGCTTTGCGTGAAAGGTTGATTTTGTTTAGGGGAGACTTTCAAGTTGGGGTTCAAATGTCTCATGATCTCATACTGTACCTGGCCTCAATTTACAAACCTGGATGCAGTTAAATGTATGCGTCTGTGTCCCAGCATGTGTATATGCATGGAGAAACGTGCATGCATGCATATACATGCGTCTTCTTGTACATCTGTTTGTTAAAACACAAACTCTGACACCCTCTTAGGTAGAAGTCATAGTTTACATGTGGGCGTGTGTTTGTGTACAGCGCATACACCAAAATGAGTAAAAGAAAGAGGTGGTGGTGGTGGGGGGGTGGATAAAAAAATTTTCCCATGGAAGTGCTGTGAGCTCTACGGTGCCCTCAATTGGTTTGGTCGCTCCTGTCAAGCTAATGAGGTGAGTGAGTGAGGGCGGCCTGGTGGAGGCAGAGGTCAGCCAAGAGCCAGTGCTGCCTGCCAGGCTGCTGTGCTGTGAGGCTGTCGCCCAGGGCCCCGACTGCAGCTCTGGTCACGGCACAGCCCCCTGGCAAGGCCTGGCACACAGCGCGCCATCTGCCACACATGGACACACACAGCCTGGCAAAGGCAGATTTACACTCATGTATGTTTGGGCCACTTGTCCATGTAAAAAGTATATTGGCACATGGTGTGGATCTTGAAGGCTTGAAAGAATGCACGCGCGTGTATACACACACACACACACACACTATTCACTGTTTGGAGAGGTTTCCTTCTCTAGCCCCCACAAGACCGCCATGAGGGCGGACTGCCCCCACCAGCTGCCAGTAGAGCACTCAGAATGGATGCTTCAGTGCATGCATCAATATGAGCAATTCTTTTAATTATGGGTGTTGTGTGGCTGGTGACGCTGTATTTCCTGGACATGGTTCCAGTTATTGGGTCATTCTCATAGACTGAAACCAAATCTGTTCACGATTTAATTCCTGCAGAAGTTAAAATCTATTTTCTATCTATTTTTTTCTTTGTATGTGGTGTATAGTTTGTGCATGTGTGTGTTACTTTGGTTTGTTTTTCCAATGTTATTTAGCGGTCGATAGGCATACTTAGTTGTACAAATTGGGCCTATCCACTATTGGAGCCACATGTTGTGCTCAGATGGCGTGGAGAACAAATGTCAGATTAAACTCCATAGTAGGGATATCATATCTTCTATGCATATTTGCATAGGAAACTGTATCCTCTTCATAATACGGTTTATTTGGCTAGAAATATTACTTTGGAACATTTATATACTAATCAGTAATTGTATTCCGTTGCCTCTGAATATAGAACAGGCATCCAAACAAACATTTTTTCCAGTTTATTTTAATTTGAAGTAGACTTATTATCATCCCCCAGTGTTTTTTGAGCAAATAGAGCCTTAAATTCCACGCGGCCCCACACTCAAAGCCTCTGCAGCCTTTAGAGTTGCAGCTCTGAGCTGAAAATGAGTCGCCACACCTGCTGGATGTTGCAGCTGTGGCTGGAGTCCACAGAAATGGAGAGAGGTCAAAAGGTTGTCACCTCTCCCCTTCTCAATCTCCCCAGCAGCACCCCCTCGCCCTTAAACCCTCGGGGTAGTGTAGCAGCACCTGTATCACACATGTGTACCTCAACACACTCGCATATACACACAACTGAACTGTGATTTGACCAAGGGGGTCAAGGTCAGGGAGCAGATGGGGCTTTCTGTTGTGACCTTTGTGTGGACAACAGGGGCTTGATTAGCCCTCTGCTGGCTCCTCCCTCACTACCTCTAACTGGACTTTAACCAGTTACAACTCTGCCTCTCCAGTTACTCATTAGGATGGTAGACTATATTCCAAGCCCCTGATTTTTACATGCAGACAAAAACGCTATCCATGTAAACAAATTGTCTGTTTGCCATGACTTTAAAGATATCTTGTGGAGTTTTTGTAAACAATCAGGTTTCCATCTAAATTTAGAGCAAATTTTAACCAAATTTTCAAAATCGAAAATGTGAATTAATACAGGTTTCATGGAAAACCTGATGGAAATATGACATTTCAGTTTGTTTCATGTATTAATTTGAGAAAGGTTACAGTCTCCTCATTGCTCCACACAGATCTGATCGTGTGGTCTGCTGCAATTGTTTGCCTTTCTGTTGGAACGGAAGCTTTTGAGGATGTAAACGTCACATGCTTCATGTATGTCATGATTAATTCACTAAGTCTGTTTCTATTGCACTTTATCGCATTTTGCTTTTATTGATACACCAACTTTTACATAAAAACCTTTTTGCAATATAACCCTTTTTTTTTTTTTTTAAATTTCTGGCATTTCCTCACGTTTTTTTGAAAATGCTTAAAAAAAATGGATGGAGATGCACTTAGTGTTTCCTTGAGGCCTAATAAATGTGTTGAATCGGCAGGACTGTGTACGTGTTTGATTGTGTGCATGCACAAGATACTTACAAAACAGGAGCCCACCCTGAAAAACACTGCTCTACAGCGCTACCAGTGGTCAAAAACTCCATTGAGTACCCTTTAATACAAATCCCAGAGGTTGTTTTTCTATATCTAAGTCTTTTAAATTAATTTACTACCCACCCCTTTGTCTAGTGTTCTATAAAAAAACTACTGTGTGCCATTAAGGATGCTATAATCACATCGAAAGTCTAGGCATAGGGGCTTCAAAACATTCTAGCTTATAGCCCACTATGGGGGGCATTCTTATGTGATTATAACATCTTTCAAATCATTCCTTAGACATAGGTATTTGTTTATAGAAAATGAGACAATCCTGGTGCAGTCTACTAGTTGGTCTCAATGGTGGGTGAGGCAGGATGCATTGCTGTCTGCCACAGTGTATTTTGCGAAACTATCATCAGGGTCAAAAATGATGTGAACTTCCTGTCATTTGAGAAAAACATGGGTGTATTTGTTCGACTGGGCAGGTCAGATCCCCTGGTACAGGTGGCTGGCCTTAAGGAGGGACTTTGTCAGTCAACCAGCCTGGAGTAGTGGCTTGGCATTCTGCACTGACATGAAAACTTTGTATTTTTGTGTGTGAAGAGCTGTATAAATTTGCAAAAGTGCATGTATTTATATTTAAACACAGAAGGGTTTATTTTTGTCCACACGATTTATCCCATTTACTGTCCATGTGCAAGTTGCTGAGAAGGTGAAACCATTGAGAGACGATAACCCTGTGTTATCGTCTCTCAATGGTTTCACCTTCTCATCGGAGTCACATAGTTCCCTCTGTCCTGAAGATTATGCAGATCCTTCTTTTCACATATTTTCTTTAAAGCAGCTGCAGTAGAAGACACTGTACAGACACCCTTAATTCACAGTCCTCATTATGTGTTTTTGTTTTTGGGCTGACTCTTAGTTTTAAGCAATGCCATTTGGGAAAGATATCAGCCTACTGTTAGCCTCATTGTTAACTTAAAACTTGACAGTTTGTGTCATATTTGGATGGTGCGGTACAGTATGTAGCTGCATATCTCCAGAACCTCCTGGGTCATTCAATACTCTATGCTGAGATTTGTCCGAGGATTTTTAGGTAAAATCTCTGGATTTTTAAGTGTGGAGAAAATGGAGGGGAAAGAAAGACATAGAGCTTGTTAACTTAATGAAACACTCAGAGGATCAGTTGTTGTTTTACTGCGGTGGGAGCCAGAAGCCGAGCCAGCAAGTGGTTTGGGTTCATGTCAGGGTCTCCTCTTTCACAGCATAAGTGCAAACGTGACAATGACGCCAGCTTCCACTGTGAGTGGCAGACTCCTTCCTCATCTGGCTTATGATTGGAATTGTCATAAGAACAGGTGTCTCAAGCAGCTATTGGACCTTATATTACACCATGTATTGGATTATTTTGTCATGTAACAGAATAAATCTTTTTGAATGAAATTTCCTCTCAATATTCATTTTAATGTGAATGCAATGTGTCATTGCATGAATTTAAGCAACATGACTTTTCAGACTCCGATATCTATTATACTCAACACTTTGAGCCCAGATGTTGGACCACTTTTGCTTTACCTCTTGAGTGTTGAGTGTTGATGTGAATTTATGAGACACAACCTGACAAAATCTGAGAAGTTATTAGATAACTTAACTGTTGGCTTCAGTTTAGTTCAAAGTTTGGACATTGATTGTCTTTTTAAATGACTCTCATCCAGATGTGATCCAAACTGATATAACTGGACTGTAGTCACATCTCACGTCATAGGCACCCCTGTGCATGCAATGTTGTTAGAGGAGGGATTTGGACATTACTCACAGGCGGTGACAGACATAGACAGACACATGCACTGGCACGCAACAAATGCGGGAAGTAGACTACGAAAGAGAGAAGGAAGAACTCAATACCAGTGACTGTTTACAGTTGCCACGATTACAGCCCACCCCTTCCACACAGACACACACATCCCCACAGTCCCACCAGGCAAATGCATTTGCCAGCGAAGATCCGGCCTGAGCGGGAGAACACTTTCCCAGAGATATCAGTGACGTACATATGTGAGGAAACACGCTCACAAGCACGCACAGACACAGACACACACACACACACACACACACACTCAAACTGATGTCGTGTCAGTCACCGTTGGTTTTCATTGTTTTCATTTCTTGTTGGATTGCCTGTTTATTTTAGCAGTCTATCCTCAGGGAGCCAACAGTGGACTAGTGAGCCATGGAACCCCAGAGTGTTCGTTGTGCTGCCCACCCCCTGTTGCATCAGAGTTTCAGGACGTCAGGACGGGTATCTACATATAACATCATTATCTGTGTGTGTCTAGTATACAGTATGCATAACCATATATGTGTTGTATTCAGTCTCTTTGTGTGTAAGTTGGAAAGCTAACGACCCAGACATCACCTTCTTTAGCGTCAAGTCAGGAAGTTCTCCAAGGTTGGACTAACACAGTATCAGCAGCCTGCCCTGTTCGTGGCATGGAACCCTGGAACGAACTTGGCCATGAAAACCTTTGATCAGAATAAGAACTGTGATAAGCATTTGGGGATTTGGAGTATAGGGAAAGGGAGTTGGTATGTTTTAAGGCATGATGGACAAGCGGAAGGGAGGGCGAGAGAGGATGCCAGGGCAGGTAGGGTTGGACAAGTTCATACTCGGGTTCTGGACTGGGCGGTGATCAGAGTCTAGACGCTTTGTAGGCAGGATGAGAGGTTAAGTCTTAGCTTTCCAGCTATGAAACCAATCTGCCCATCTCTTGTTCCTTCACTTTTTCACCTCTTTTTGTATTTTCTTCTCCTCACCTCTGACTGTAATCAAGGAATTTGGATCGTAGCTTGCTAATTCTGCCTAGAGAGGGTAGTGTGTTTTGGCAGTGACACAACAAACTTCTAATCTTGTTGTATGAGAAACTGTACAGTTACAGGCTTGGACAGACCTTTTGGAAACTACTAATCATGTACTAATCATATGTCTTTGTAAATTCTGACTGTACAGTTAGTACAGTCAGAATTTATGTTATTTATTTGACTGTGCAGACCACTTTCTTTGAACAAACCCTGCAATATCAACCGAAGAAATGACTAATGTTGGCCATTATAGAGAATAACATAGAAGGTTTATTATGGATGAGAACATATAAGATGACCAGAAAAATCTGCTGTCATTTAAAGCATTATATTTCCAGAATAGGCTTACTGAGAAGATATTACACATTCACACCTGGAAACTATGCAGTACATCTGACACCTCCTACTGTAGGCGACTGAGCTGCTCTACTAGAATACTATGAACACAGATGCATTTTTAGTTGTAGTAGTGTAAGTATTTTAGCCATTGTGGGATGATAGCTGTTTTAATGTGTTGTCCTGCCCCTCCCTGCTAGCTTTGTGTTCTCTTTCTCTGTGATTCAATGCAGGCCTTTGCCTCCCCATCTCAAACTTCTGTTATGCAGATACTTGATATGACCAGCCACCACGGCTGATTTGCCAGGATGAGAGAGAAATAGGCCATCCAGCAACGCTGTTACTCTATCCAAAATGGACATGAGATATTTGTGACTGTATTCTATGCTGCTGTTTCTCACATTGAAGATCACTGGCTAGCATGTGGCGATTTTTTACTTTTTCCCTGCATTCAGTAACAATTTATTTGCGTTCTCTTCTTGAAAAAGAGTCTCACACAAGCCTACATAGCTCACATTTTTTTATCAGCTTTTGCACACCCTTAATGTTATATTTGAAATACATATATTTCATGACTATGAGTCCACAGCCATGCCAGCAGTTCAGTAAAGCTGTACTTAGGCACAGCAGTGCTTTGAGCTAAACACTAATGTTAGCATGCTAACATGCTCATAATGTTAATATGCTGATGCTAAGCAGGCATGATGTATACCATGTTCCCCAAATTAGCCCCAAACACAGCTGAGGCCGACGAGGATGTCAGTTTTGCAGCTTGTTAGTCATCAACCAAAGTTGTGGACAAAATTAAATTTAGACCAGATGCTGGTGCTAGGTGAAAAGTTAAGGGATCACCAAAGTTGTTACAATTTATCCTGAGGGGGGACAGGAAGGTGTGTACCAAATTTCAAGGCAATCCATCCAATAATTGTTGAGACATTTCACTCAAAACCACAAAGGTCAGAGGATCACCAATGTCATTAGGATTCATGCTCTGGGAACATTGAATGTCTGTACCAGATTTTGTGCCGATCCATGCAGTAGATATTAAGATATTTCACAGGATAAGAAAAAGCTTTGGCCTGCGGGTGCCACTAGAGGAAAGGTCAAGGGATCACTAAAGTCATTACGATTTATGCTCTGGGCACCCTGCATATCTGTACCAGATTTCATGGAAATCCATTGGTCCTATCAATAGTTAAAAGAAACACTAATGTAAACATGGTGGTGTAGTAGTAGTAGTAGTAGGATTTATCATCTGGGAATCATGAATATCTGGACTAAAATTCACAGAAATCCATCCAAAATTTCCACTGAGGTGGACAATAAAGTCATTCTAATCTAAAGTCAGTAGGATTCATGCTCTGGGGACCATGAATGTCTACCAAATCTCATGGCAATCCATCCCATGGTTGTTGAGATATTTTGGTCTGGACCAAAGCAGTATACTAACAGACAGACAAACCAACATTGTCAGCCTTAGAGCCATGCTGCTAGCATCGCAAAAAAGATTACTTAAGTATTGCTGCAAAGTTGTAAGGGTAAATAGATTCCTGAAGTAGTCTGAGAAAATGTGAACTTTTGTCATACTTGAGTCAAAGACAAATCTGTCTGTCAATACATAGGAGCCTCATTTCTTAGCACATTTTTGAGCAATAAATGAATTGAGCAAAAGTATCCGAACAAAATCAAATCAACAAGTTAAAACACACCTTCAATAAACTAAAAAGGTCAAAGGTCTTAGGGGTTAATAAGCACAGATTAATCATGGTTCCACCCTGGCCAGGTCCTTCAGTCTGTCCTTGTGCCCTGTGTTTGCTTTGGCAATTCCCCCCTCCACGGCTTAACACAGCACTTTTTCAGAGCAGGTGCAAGGGGGTGCTGAGTAAGCCGAACACATAGATTTTTGGGGGTTGGTCTGGGATGACCACTGAATCCCTCCATCCCGGCTTCTTGACCTGCAATGAAAGCCCTGACTTGGGAGAGTACAGGGTGGGAGGAGGGGACTTGGGGCCACATGGCCACATGCTACTCATCCACCTGCATACTGACAGGCAGACAGGTCATGTCACAACAATCCCAAACACCCCTGTGCCCTGGCCTAACCTTAGCCAACCCCCTCCCCGCCCCAGCTAACCCCTGCTGACCCCTGCAGCCATCTGTTACAGGGCTCTGGGATGTGTTGATTGGCTGGGGGGGAATGGGGTGAGGGGTGGGGCTGGGGTAGAGATTGGGGCTCCTGGATTGGTGATGAGTGACTGAGGAGCTTTGAGGGAATTTGTACACAAAACATGACAGGGTTCAAAGTGACACATTGCACAGATTGTCCATAAAATGTAATTTGTAACACCTGTTGGCATGCACAAAGGTTTTAGAATGCCCATATATCTGGAAGCATTGCACTGGGTCATTCTGTTAAGAAGCACAGCATACATTCACAACAGCTTGGGATGAGTGCTGGCTCATGTTACAGTGTCGTCACATCCATCTCTGCCTGCTGTCTTTCTTCACTGGAGCCATCAGTGCTGCCATAAAACCCATCAGAAGGAGGAGGACTGCCCACTCCCCCTTAAATACAAACAAGCAATCAGTTTCCAAAGTTGCATCTTTTGATGTGATCTTTTCCTACAAACATTGGCATCTGTTTTGTTGTTCATATTTGTTGTTTTGGGATAATACCCCTTCAGAGGTACCATCTTGTTTTTTGAGGGGTCCCATTTTACCAGATACCAGAAGAGAGGTAAGTAGGATAAAACAAGCCATTTAAAGCCATATATATATATATATATATATATATATATATATATATATATATGTATATGTGTGTGTGTGTGTGTGTGTGTGTGTGTGTGTGTGTGTGTATATATACATAAAATATAAAGTTCCGCTGATGATGTATGCCCCAGGGCCCTGTTTCAAGGAGTTCAACTTAGGCTCTCTGTGATACCTGGCTTTACTAAAGTTAATAATGGTTGTGTTTTGTGCTTAAGTTTAGTTCAATAGGAGATGGTAGGAGCTGGCAAATACACAAATGAAGAATGAGCACTAAAAGGCCACTGCAAAGCCTGATCAAATACAGTACCAGCTGCAACACTTCACCAACCTCTGTGCAAATGGGTTCTTTTGGAGCCACGAAACTACACAAAACGTGCAAGTAGCTTGTACCAAACAAACACGAGAGCATCCAACCAGCTGACTTTGTCCTCTTTTCACTCTTTTTCACTTTTTGATTCCACCTGTTGAGGCTTAGAGAAATAGAAATGTGAAAATGAAACAGCCAGGGAACAGGTGTGTCTGCTCTATTATGCAACTGAATCTCTCTACTGGAGACATCAGGTGGCTTTCTTCCCCCCGGCCCATTTCTGTCCTCATTTGGACAGGAGAGGGCCAGTCTGTCTCCCCCAACCCAATACTCTGAAGTACTACTAAGGCTGACCTCTGCCCTGTCTCTTGTGAGCTATTTTTACTGGCACGTGCTTGACATGTACCCAGTGACCAGAGAGGGGAGGGGCATAATTCACCCCAACTATACTCAGTCCTCTGCAGTGTCGGAGGTAATGCTTTAACCAGTAACACATTACAGTACTCAGATAAAGTCATAATATTTAGTTTGCAGTCACTGACTCTGTTAAGTCTCGGAGCCATAGACATCAGCAGACTCTGTATCCTCTGTGACAATGCTATGCCAGGCCTGGACTGCAGCTAGCCTGAGCCAAACAGAAGGAAAAGTCTGCCTTCCAATAACTTCTCTTATTCATATGTGGTTTCTTCTTCGCTGGCTTGCTAATGTTAGCCACTGGTAAGCCTATATTCAGGAATCACCTGAGTTTCGTTAAGTGAACCCTGCAGCTTCACTGTGAGGACAAAACTTCCACTTGCAGTCACTGGGGCTAAGCTAGCTGTTAAGGGTCAATAAATTCATCCAAACCATAGGCTGGCTGCTAGTTTTATCACAATGTCTCGTTTACAGTGGAAGGTAATACAGGTTAATACAGTGTAATCAACATTTGGGTGTGGTGGCTTTGGAGTTGTTTAAAGGGACCTTTGTGCAGAACTGGGCTGACTAATAAAAGTAATGAAATGATAAATGTATTTAGTTCTGCCAATAAGTAGCCTAATTAACAGTCATGTAATTACTTTTTTGGCAAATAATATGTAAAAAAAATGGATTACATTTTTTAAGAAAATTGCCCAGCAAGTGAAAGTGAAGCACAGTGATGTGTTGATGTCAAATGAACAGTGTTTGCCCATAAAAAGAAACTCATTGCTTGCTTTTGTCTGTATGTTTGGGATTATTTTTCTGCTGCATTGTCCTAAAATTAGGGGAGCTGAAAACACAACATCAGCTTGCTGCACTGCCCCAACGTGACTTTATAATGTTGTTATGGCGAACGTGATTTCTAAACAGTTTCTTATTTAGAATCAGAATCAGAACATTATCGTCTTTTGCAGGTGATGCAAATGTGTCTTTGGTGTGCCTCACACAGGTACACATAGAATAAAAACGGACATTAGCAAAAATATACATGTAGCATTAAAAGAAAAAAATATTACACAGAGTTCGGAGCAGTTTGGATGTAAAGTGAAAGTATGTGCAAGTGTTCGAGTATGAATTCCTTCAGAGCTTGTTTATCATGTTAATTTGTTGGTATGAATGATTTTTTTGAATATATTTGTCCTGGCCAGAGGGTTTTTATAATGGTCGGTCTGATGGGAGAAGTTGGAATTAGTTATGGGTGGGGGTGCGAAGGGTCCTGTGTGATGAGAGTTGCTTTACGTCTAACTGCCTGGGTGTAGAGATCTAATAGTGAGGACTGGGTGGTGCCTAAGAAAGTTGTACCAAGATGTGATGTTGAAAGGGATGACTGACTCAATGAGTGACTTGTAGACCCCATCCACGTATTTAAAAAGTGTCAGTTTGTCACTGTTGCAGTTTATGTTGTTTATGTAGATGGAAAACAGAATGGGAGATAAGACACAGCCCTGTGGGAACCCTGTGCTTAAAACAGTATTTTTGGACTTTGAACCATTAACCACTACATGTTGTGGCCTGTCCTGCAGGAGGTTTTTAATCCATAGCACCAGTGTTGGCTTGACCTGCAGTCCAGAGAGGCGGTTAAACAAAGTGTGTATGTTAACTGTATTAAAAGCTGAGGAGAAGTCCATAAATAAAATCCTGCTGTAGGAATGAGTCCAAACATTTGGTCACAGTATCCAGTAGTGACATCGGGCATCCTCTACCCCTCGCTTTGCTTTATAGGCAAACTGAAGTGGGTTGAGTTTGTCTGCAAACGGTGGAGAGCTGGTCACACACCACACGCTCCATGCATTTACATAGCACAGATGTTAACACAACTGGCCTGTAATAATTTGAGATCTTAGCCTTTGAGTTTTATGGTACAGGTATAGTGGACTCTTTCCACGTGTGGGGAACAAAACTAGAGTCCTGGCGTCGCTGAGAGAGTTGGGTCATGACGTCCCCCAGTTGAGTGGCACATTCCCTAAGCACTCTGCCTTTGAGCTCGTCTGGGTTTTGCGTGGTTTTACTTTGGACAAGATGGAAACCACTTTCCTCTTCTCCACTGTGACTAATGTATGTGGGGTGCTGTTGGGGTTCCAATCTTCTGCGACTGTTGGGGTTCCAATCTTCTTGCGGTTGTGGGCTATTATGCCTACTGTATATGTTTAGCTGCTCTGCAAAAGAGGTGGGATCAGGGCATTTTATTAGGGCTGGCCTTTGGTCTCTGCCCATCATGGTGTTTATCCCTTGCCACTAGGGCTGCAGCTATCGATTATTTTAGTAATCGAGTATTCTATTCCATCGATTAATCGAGTAATCCGATAAGAGATACTTTTGCCTTATTAAAGAGCAATAGTAAATTCACAAAAGAGAAAAGAAGACAGGTCTCCTCAAATGAACAACTAATTGGTTTCCTTTTTAGAGAAATTATTTTTAATCTTTAAATTGCATATATCTGTAAAAACCAAACCCATTTAGTGCTTTAAAGTGCAAAACATTTTGCGAAATTCAAAAACAAATTAAAAAATTAAGTAATTTCAAATTACTTTAAAAAGGTAAACATATACATAAACATTGCTTTTAAGTTGGTGCAACAATTTTAAACTACAGTTAAGAACGTACATTAGCCAGTCTTATGAACATGACATGAATAAAGCTCAGGCTTTCACAAACTGACTGCAGCAGTTTATTTGCTGTCGTTATTTTCTTTAGCAAAACATAGCTAACTTAGGAACATAATAACTAGCCACCATGTTTACGTTCTTAACTAGCCATTACATATAGCCATAATTAACTTACATTCTTCACTAGCCTTCATCTCAACTAGCAATCATATTGCTAATAAATGCTAATGTTAACGTTACCTTGTGTCGGGTCCGTTCTGTGGACTGGATGCGTATACAAACTTTTGACACTTTCTGTCGTTTTCTCTGGCCTGTCTCTTCGCCTCGCTCCTCACTCTTATCTCTACCTTTCTCCATTTTCCAGTCCGCGCCATCAAATCACGTCTACTTTACGTATCCACAACATAAGCGCTCTGTGCGGCAGTAATAATCATCCGTGGAAACACAGTGACCACTGAGCAGTATGGATTAAACGAAGCTTCGATGCAAAGAATTAGCATTGATGATTTTTAGTAATAGAGTTACTCGCGTTTCTCGAGGAATCGTTTCAGCCGTACTTGCCACTTTATTCTTATAGTGGATTTTGGCCAGCTTTGCCTTCTGTCTGAACTCTTTCTCCAACTCACCTACCTGTTCGTATGTCACCACATAAAAATGCGTTGTCTGCACATCGAGCAGACATGGAGCCACATTAACATTCATTTAAAGTCGTGTTTCTGGTCACCTGAGAAATGTAAGAATAATATTCCCTTTTCTTTTAGCTCTGTTTCGGTTTCTACCACCTGAACAGAACATACTCAGTACAACAGAGAGGGACTGCAGAGTTAATATTAATTCTCTGTGGGTTTGTCACAACTGCTTTCTCATTACACATGGTTATTTGGTTAGTATAAAAAATATAGATTAGTGCAGCTTTAAAAATCTGCCTCAAAGCCATTCCATGCCCATTAGACAGTGTGACAACATTATTACTACTGTATGATGTGTGTGTGAGCAATTTCACCTTTGTAATTTATGGAAAGGAGACAGAAACAGAAAGTGCCAGAAGCAGAAAAATCCAGGCCAATCATGTATTGGTGCTTTTGCAATAACATCCTGAAGGTTGTATTTTTAGTTAAAGTCTTTGAATCAGGGACATGAGGCGAGCAGCCCAGGAGGGCCCTTACTGTCCAGATGGTGACAGCACTCTGATGGTTTTGCCTTTGAGGCGCCAAGATGGAAACATTTGGAATAGGAGTGAGTCACACGTACCGGTCACAGGATGGACAGTCAGTCATGACTCCAGAAAACACACACACACACACACACACACACACACACACACACAATTTGTGTTTGCACATGAACACACACTCGCTCAAGCACACAGGGGATACATACTGTATTTGTATCACACATTTGTTAGTTTCTTACATACACCAGTGAGTTGGAGTGGCCACTAACATCCAGTACACAAAGATGTACTTAAAAAGTGCAGCCTTGTAAATACATGCTGCAAACACAAACTTTTCTCTCTTGTATGTTTTTATCATCTCTTTGTGGGCTCAGTCATCATTTTCATGGTGAAAGGAAAAACTAGTGACTTGGATGTCAATGAACAATTGATTGAATCCCTGCCAGATACAGGGATGCATAGCAGTTTGTCATTTACTGAAACTATAATCTGCTTTTAGACCATTTGACAGTATTTTAAGACATTTTTAATATACTGTATCAAATCTGAGTAGGATGAATACAGTGCAGTATATACATTTGCTTTATGCTTTGAAGGTTTACACTCCATCTGGCAAAGTGTAAACTGACGTCTCTGTGTATCCAATTGGAGACAGGAGGCCTGACACTCTTTCTCGCTTCAATGTGTGACAAAGGGCAACAGGCTTCAGCAGGAAACGAGACACCTGTTGTTCTGGTCCGGTTACCACGCTTTTCCAACCAGACAAATATTGATTTTCAGATTTTCCCTCATAGTGAGTAAGTAAACTTTACATATGTTGTACAGATATTATAAAGCGCTTTGCAGAAATAGACATAAGAAAAGGGAATAAAGAAGAAAAAGAGAGACAGACAAGAGGCTATATAAAAACACCACCAGAAAATATACATTAAGTTCAACTTCGGGAAAATGCCTGTGTGCATTCTCTGGCTTCTCTAAGACTTTGAGGGCGGCTGTTGCAAAGTCACGAAGCAACATCTTTACTTTTTTTAAGTCTTGAACTTGAACTATGCTAAAATCTGAGGTCCTGGACCAGATGATACAAATTTGAGTTTGACTGAGGCATTACAGTAGTAGAGGTATATTCTCTTGATTGTCTTCACTTAGAAACAAAGACAGATGCAACATGACATTGCTATACCACCACAAAAATCTTGCGGGTTGGATGGTTGGAGACTGCAGTTTGCGTCCCATCACCTACCCATAGTCAGTGTGGGTTTCTGTTAATTATGAAGGCGATTTTTCTCCAACCTCAAAGAGGATATCAGGAGGTTGTCAGAGGACTCATTCCAGTCCAGCTTCACTGAATCATCAGCTGCACAGGCTACAAAGATCTAAAATAATACTGTCTTGTTTTGGCTTAGCCAATTTAATACTAATACACATTAAGTATTTCACATATAGCTTGTCACTCTAGCCCACCGTACTGCCATCTTTTCTGAAAAGAGTAGTTGGCAATTTTGAGTTTACAATATATACAATAATTATGAACAACTTTCTTAGTGCAGGGGTTGTGTGGCAGTGTGGGGCGGTGTGGGAGTGTCACTACATGGCCATGCTGATTGTGCCACAAGTAGAAATATTAACCAGCAATCCCAACTTGAAGAGCAACTGCACTGCGATTAGCATCTTTGTACTCCCTCGTGGCAGGGTTGAACAGCTGATGTACAGTCCTCACGGCGGACGATCAGTCTCTCTCTTCCATTTTCACAGTTGCTCGGTAAACAGCGGAATGCTACAATGCTACATGGTAAACAAAGTTCTGCTTCACCAGGGCGCGTTCCGGTCTGATCGCCGGCGTGATTTGCCACCGCAGCATGATGTCGGTTGCATTTCTCCAAAAGCTGATTCTGTTTTAACTTTCTCTGCACCCCTAGTGGTCCCCACCGCTGCAGCCTAAATGCACTACCCACGTTGAAATGAATGAGAGGACTGGCGTTTTTTCCCTTTCAAATTACATACCTAACACCAAGTTCCTGTTTTTGTCCTAGAGTATCCCAAATAATCCTAGAGAAAGCTCATTTGTCAGCGCCTTCCAAAGTGACTCACATGAGAGTTTGATGATCTGCCACCCCTATGGTTCATTGATAATTAGGGTAGTTTAGGTAACTAATACTCCTTGGTTATGGAAAGCTCATGCCCATAATTGGGCCAAGTGATGTCAGTCATCAGACAGAAATGGAGTCCTGCCAGATAAGTATCAGTAAATTCAACATGTCCATGAACAGGTAAGGTTAGCCTTCTGACTAAAAACCAACCAAACAAAAGCTAAGCTAGGTAATATAGCAGCAAAAGCCAAGCAGTGGTAAGTCCCTAATCAGATGATCAAAAGCAGTATTAGACATGCTTGGCAAGATGGTTTTGGAGCTAATTAGTCCACAAGCATACAGCAGTTGTCGGTCCACGAAGTCTGAATATGAAAAAGGTGTCAAAATCATAGCCACAAAGTAGAGGAGAAACTAGTTGGCAAAACAATACACAGAAGCAAACACAGATTAAAAGGATAATCCCCTCGTCATCCACCCTCTCTGCCCCCAAATAGACCATCTAATTCCCCCCATCTTGTCATCTGGACTCCCTGTGGAGAACAAATTACCATTTTCCAGAGTCACAACTCCATTCCATGGTGTAAGGGAGATGAAAAGATTGTAATCCTCCTCTCAGGAAGCATTACGCAGGACTTCCAGTGGCGTTGTTACATTTTCCCATGAACTAAAGCTTGTACTTTTGGGATTTTTTTTTTTTTGGTTGTAAAAGTACATTTAGTGAACGTTGAAGAAAGAGAAGTCACACTGTCTGACCATTTGTTGCAAATTCAGACATCAGCTTAGGATGGCAGCAGGAATGTTTGGGGCCAGTTGCAATAGTTGGCCTGTTTAAAATCTCTTGCACAAAATATACAAATTGCTTCTTCATATTTGATTTATACAACAATACTATACCTTCCTTTCCAAATAAAAACCTAAAAAATAAGCTCCACACCAGAAAGAGAAATAGATCCAGCATCTAAGAGTTGAATACCAAAGAAACACAATGTACAATTTACTTTTTAGTAACATTATAGATGAGACACAGTTTACATTGAACTTTTAAATAACTAAGTTGGACAAAAGTCAGTGGATTTATGGCAGGCTGCCTCTTTGACTTTGTTTTGTCTGAAAAGGAAACACTGGCATCAAGTGGCCAAACTTATTATTACAGATACTGTACAGACTACTACAGGAAACTATTTTCATGCAGTAAATTGCAACAGTACACTCAAGTAACTGCAACCATCACACAGTTTAGTATAGTATTAATTGACCATTCACATCCAAAGTAAAGCCACAATAACTTCCTGAGAGTTGAGTTTTGATACTTGGTCATTTTTATTATTACTATAACTTTGTTCCTTGAAGGCATTTTGCATTTTGAATTACATTTGCAGTTTCACATCTTTCTTCATTCTCAGATAGATGCACACCACTTAGATGGGGCAAATTAGCTTATTAGCCATGAGAGGTTGTCAGAAGAGCAGTAGTGCGCCAACCTTACTGAGTGCAATGTATTAAGACATTTCCTTCTTCCACACTTTTAAGTCTGTTTCATTTGTAACATTAAAATCCTGAGAGTGCAGAAAACGATGCTTCACACTTGCATGATGATATAAACATGGAAATGATGCATCGTGCAGGTCTGGAGATGTTTGGTAGATGCCCTGATAGTTTCCAAAAACTCTGATGCTACTGATGACACTGATATTTAATTTTAAATCCTTTTAAGTTCACAGATTTTATTTAAAGCTTAACAAGCACAAGCTGGCTCAGGAATGTGTTTCTCAGAAGCAGAAACACATCGCCCTGCCTCTATAAGAAAATCTACTACCCCTATGCTTGTTATTATGTCCTTTAAAATACTACTGCCCCATTTTTCTTACTAAGCATCGCCATTGCATCATAAATTCTAAATGCTATTATTTTTTTAGTTTTGTGTTTGTGCATGTGTGATCCAATGTTAAATTTTGCCAGTTTCCAGTACAATATTTTTAGTTCCATTGTCCATGGGAACCATCCCAAGATGCTCCTCTGTAGTGTCAAGTGGACAAATAATTGCTAAGATAAAGATGAGTTACTTTGGTGTGTCATGTATATTAATCCCTAGAGCCAGGGCACGAGTGGCTCTAGGGTCCAGACTGAAATATCATATAATATATAACATCATATAACTATTGGATAGATTGTACAGACACTCATGGTCCCCAGAGAATGAAATGTACTGACTTTGGTGGTCCCATGACTTTTCCTGCAGTGCCACCATGAGCTTGACATGTTTGGTTTTTAGTGAAATAACTTGACAGCTATTGGATGGATTCAGCAAGCAGTGTGTAAAACACACACACATCTTTTCTGTCCAGGAGTCCAAAAACTAGATACTATCTATTTCACAAGGACTCGCAACACTGTAGAATGCTCCCTTTTAAAAACAGTTTTTCTTTCATTTAGAAAGAGTACAATGTTTCGAGCCCAGGGTGGGTCTTCATCAGGTACAGAGGCATCTGTAGATCTTAGATGCATTCTACAGTGTTGCGAGGCCTTGTGAAACAGATAGTAACTATCGGATGGAAATTTGGTACACACATTCATGTCCCCCTCAGAATGAATTGTAATAACTTTGCTAATTAGCCCTTGATGAAGGGATCACCAAACGTTACCATGTTAACACACTAAACCATGTTAGCATGTCGACATGCTCACACTTACAATGCTGCCAGTAGCATAGCTCAAAACACTGCTGTCCCTTAGTACTGACAGAGCCACTAGTGATCTAATGACATTTCAATATCCAATACCATCGGTTCATGTGCAATTTTGTAGTGTAGCTCTTTCATACTGGGGTTGGAATAGTAGTAGTTTCTGAACAGTTCGGTTCTGTTAGTGTCATTTTAGCCTTTAAAGTCTAGTTCTCTACCTAAAAGGAAAATTCAGGTTCTCACTCTTTGAATATTACTCTCGTATGCATTTCTTACACAGTTCACAAGCTGTTGGTTGAGTATTACTGATGATATATATATGTATGTCCTGTCATCTCATTCTGCAGTCTCACTCTCTGTCACTTTTTTCGTCTAGTGAGATATTACAGAGCTTCTTTAAAACATCACTATTCCTAAACATTCTCATGCTTTTTATGTCCTTTCATTTTATGAGTTTGGAGTTCTCAGGACTGGAGGAAAAAAAGCGACCTCATGACATCATTGAAATAAAATGAATGACAATGTTCAGAGAAATGTTTATAGTGTCACATTTCTGCAGCCTGCTCATTTTAAATGTCTGCATTTTTTTCCCATCATTTTATTAAGCTGGTATGGGTACAGAAAATTGCTGTCCATAAAATTTTATTATAACAATTTCAAACTTTTATAGACTAATGCAGTGATGTCATGAGATTGCACTACCAACGATCCCGGTAGTTGAAGCTAGAATGGGCTATATATTATAATAGAAAATCCATTTGTAGCTATACTACTGTAATTCACAAAGTATGGCTGTAACAAAGACGTGTCTCATCCTCCTGAAGCCATAGTTACTCCTCCAACCACATAAGTGAATTGAAACTGGCAAACTGCAGTGAGCGGGTGCTCCGAAAGACGGTTGGAGTCACTAAAATAGATGGTACACATAATATGTGTGACACCTATTTTGGGACTATATTGTTTTTTACATACACATAAAAAGTAAATAGATCTTTTTCTTTAATGCAGTCACAAAGTTCTCGTAGCCTTAAAATGCATTTCCACTTTTCACTACCTAAATAGCATGTTTGTGCCAAAGATCAAACTCTTAAGAAGAAATAGTGACTCACACACCGCAGAGATTGATGAATCAACATTGCAGTTAGTCAAGCCCACCAAACTAAATGAAAATAGTTGTTTGTGATTACCTTACAAAACACACAACACTATAACCATTAGAAAAATGATTCATGTGACTTTTCCCTGATCTGCCATCGCTATGGTTAAGGTTTGGTGTAGTTTAGGCAGCTAAAACTGCTAGGTTAAGGTTATGGTTATGGTGGTTTGGGTTAAAAAAATCTCATTGGTTAAGGTTGGAAAGATTGTTTTGCGACACTATAACAACTTCATACTACTTCCGCCTCCTTCCGACAGATCTCATGATTCGCAAGTCCTCAGGAGGTTTTTATCAGGAAAGTGTTTACATATTTTGTCTTAGGCATTTCGATCAACAGCCAGTGATGTTGTTTTCTGGAGGTACCAGTCTATGTTAGGAAGGGACTGATTTCCAGAAGTTATGTAAAATGAAGGCCTACCTGTTAGGGCTGACACCTTCTGGTCGGTTGGTTGATCGATTGGTCGACATGCTCTTGTCGGACCAAATTCTCATTGGTTGGACAATCCCTGTTACCTTCATAAGGAGAAAAGTGCTTCTTAATTCATTATTTTCGGGGGCGGGAGGGACATGCAGACCTGATGTATTTTATTTTTGAGTGACAATAACATTGATTATGAATAAAAATAATTTTTAAATATATTTTTTCAACAAATGTTTCTGTTTTAATAATCGTATGGTTTAACTATAAGACAGGAAGTCAAACCACCCCCGTTTTCACAAATTTGAACTTGCCCACCTAATGGTCCGTCAACTTCTGTGTGTAATGCTTGATAGACTTTGAGTGTGAACATATCAGAATTGGCATATTTCATTTGGTTTGGTCTAATAAATAGTGTACTGAATTCACACAAGGTGGCAGTATTAGACAGGTAAATGAGGGAAAATGGACAAGCATTAGGGAGGAGGACTCAGCAAGAACTGGGATCCTTTACCACTGCTCTCGCATAGCCTAGCTAGTTCTTCCACTCAGGATTGCCAAGGGTAGAACATTGTTCAGTTTGTTAAGTAAGCATAAGACATGTTTCAGCTACTTAGGTGTTTTGTGGCCATGGTTTACTGTCTCAGTAGTTGTGCCGGGACCACCAGTTGATATCCTATTTTTGGAAATCATATGAATATGGGCAGGTGCACACTGGTCGGCTCTGAGTCTGAGTTATCATTTCAGTATAAAATAATTAGGTTAAGAATAACTGAATTGTAAATAAACATAAAAAGCTATTTGCAGCATATTCATTTAGGCTACCAGGTAGAGTGCACTCAGTGAACAGTGGCTGATTTAGCTGATCTAGTGATAGCGTGCAGATTCTTTTTTTTCCCCCCAATCGACCAATCAATTGGTTGAAGAGTAGGTAGGATTTCAGTGGACCAAGATTTTCTTTGGTTGACTACAGCCCTACTACCTGTATATTTCTACACAGGTAAAGATACACGGTGTGGAGACCTTCTCTGTGCCATAAGTTAGTCTTGCACATTTAAATATCCAACCTGAGGACAAATAAACCATTTTCATTGCAATAGCCTGAATTTTCAACATTCGGTATTCTGTCCTATCAAAACTGATGTGTATGATATGTTGAGGTTATTAGTCCATTACTGCACTTGAGAGCTTTAATAGATTATTTAGAAGTTTGGCAATTATAATTAAACTTTTACCATCAAAAATACTTATTTTTGTTAAAATCGTTAGAACTGACTAAAGATCAGGAGAATTCTAATACACAAAGCAAACACTTTTATGGCAAACTAGCCTCAAACCTCTAATTGCACATAGAGTGTAACACCAAAGCCAAGTTGCATGTTTAACAAAACGAAAAAAGAAAAAGTTGTATACATTTTTATTTGTACTGCTTTTTAATGTGTTTTTTTCCATCAGAAATAGTAAAAGCCATACAATGTAGCAAACCAAACATGACAAAGCTCTATACAGGCATAGTAGCTCATTCACACACATTCTACAGTCCAGACTGATCTGTCAAAGTGGGCAGTGGGCAGATGCCACTGGAGTTTCCATCTTGGCAACCAAATGGCTAACATTCAGTTTGAAGTAAACTCTTTTTCTCAACAAGCATTTTGATGGCAAAAATATAGATTATTCTGTCTCATAAGCCGAGTCAAGGAGCGGCCGTTAATGTGAAAATCAAAACCTGCTGATAACTATCTGTGGGCATCTGGGTTGAGCAAAACGTGAGGATACTGTGTACAGATTACAGTCAGCAGCGTTAAGGTAACAACTTGACTGGAGCATGCAGGCTCTTGCTAATAAATAATGGAACATTCTAGTCAGATATAAAAGCCCTGTAAGTGCTGTATTTTCTATTTTTGACGAAGTACATTGGAGTCAATGCAGGCCCCCAAACTAACCCTTATTTAATTAGTTTACATCATGCTGCCAACTGATCCTAGAGTATCAGGCATAAAGGAGGGAGTCATCGTCTCTACAACTACATCCTTGAATGGGACTCAGCAAAACTCATTTGCTAAGAAAATTAGCATATGAATCAACATTAAAATTAAAGTTCTTTAAGTTCATTTTCTCAGTGATCACGTTACTTAACTCAAACATTTACCCTTTGACGTGCCATAATCACAGCTAAAACACTGTAGTAGAATAAAAGTGGTTCCTTTGTAATGATCTTTTGACACCACATGAGGGCAGCAGCTACTGACTGAACCGACGGGTTTTCCATGAACAAGCTCCAGACCCATGCTGAGGTGCTGTGTGAAATACGATTTAGGAGCTAGTTAAGTCTGCCTCCACACATGCAATGATGACATGGGCCTGTCAATTTCCATATCATCTCTTCTAACGAGTAGAAACACACTGTTAATACTTCAACATTTAAGTGCTAAACTTGGACAATGTATTTTCTAGGCAGGTTTAAGTTAATAAAACAATTGTGTTGGCATCGCTTTAGGATAACTCCGATTTGGACTTTAGTAACAACAATCTTTCATACAAAATATTTCCCCTCTCTTAAAAAAAAAAAAAAGCCTCCCCAAGAAAACAAGAATGTTAACAAAAAGGAAGTAATGCTGTGAGAAAAAAAAAAACATTCAAACACAACAGTGATACACTTTAAAATGCACACACTTTACACCTTTATATATGTCAATGCACTTGACTTTAGCCAAAATAAAAAGCAATCTTTTCTTCTCACTTTCAGTAATCTTGATGTATACTTTATAATACATGTATACAAGATAATATAGAGCAACAAAGCAAAAAAATAAATATCTTAAGTCACTGTTTGGAAGTTTTTATATATATCTATATATGTATATTTATATGTATAGCTTACTTTTGGGTAGGGTGTGAGTGTTAACAGTTTTGGCCGGCTGACGCAAAGAGCTTCTTTCTATTGACGGAAACTTTCAACACAGAAAACTGAAGAGCAGTATAGGAGGACAACACTTTTCTATAAAGATTGTCCTCACAAAACAACTTTCCCTTCAGTAATGAGCGAAATAGTGCGGCAGACTGAACAGAGAATGTTGGCAGATAGGAAGCTAGTCCTCTTCTTTGCTTCTCTGACCTAAACAATCACGAGACTTTGTGTGGATGCAATGATTCAGTGGCCTTCTTACTGATGCTTTTCTCTGTTCACATGGAAATTGCAGATGCACACAAAAAAAAATAGTTTTAGCTGATATTGTCAGACTCTAGCTGCACTTCAGAGGAATAACATCTGTTGCATCTTTAGCGACACGACTACATCGAACAGGGAAGGACCTGTGGAATTCTAAAGAACAACCGTAATTCCAAGTTTGGCTATTTGCATATTTAAGACAGCCCGGAAGAGTTTTATGTTCTTCTTTTTCTTTAAAAGCTCTGCGTTACAAAAGAAAGTCAGACACCAAATGTCATCTAGAACAGTCCTACTCATAAAGCAATCTAGAATATTTACACAGACCTCACCAGCTGCAAAAATGTCCGAAAACATTGCTTGCAAGACGGCAACGGTGCAGAATTGACCTACAGTATCAGTACATACAGAAAGAAACAGTATTTTTGATTAAGCAGCCATAATTGTTTTACAAAAGAATACTTCCGACCCTCCGACAGTGGCACACTATACACGCCCTGACTACTTTTTTAAAAATCTTTGGTTGACCAGTCAAAAGCCTGATAGATTTACAATCCACCTTTACATCACACAACTTGACTTCTTCTTTAAAAAAATAAAAATCAAACAATTGCTTTAAAAAAATAACATTTGCACACACAATGTCATTCCCTCTTCCCGTTCATGTGTTACCCTGCCAGGGAGATCCGAATCGCCTCCCGTCCCATTGTCACACACAGCCATGCCCATCCTGCACTTCCTCTGGTCCATTCTGGAGTCCGTCCAAGAAGAAAAGCACATGCATGCAAGCCGCACACACACACACATGCACGCACACAAATACACCACACACCCTCTGTCTTCTCTTCCATTTGTTTACATACACAAACACACACAGACACTCAAGTAAATGTAAAAGAGCAGGAAAAATAAGGTGACGCGTAAAACCAAATGCTAAATTGTCCAAAACACAAAGCAAGTGTCTGTGGTTAAAAGGAAAGAAAATAACCAAAAGCATTTAAAAAAAAAAAAGCGGCAGGGTTTGCGGTCAGCTCTCATCGTTTCTGCGAGGCGATCATCTTCAAGACGAAGTTGACGATGGCGCTGGCAGGCTGGTCAGGGTCCATCTCAGCGAAGAGGTGACTGACGTTGTCGGTTGTGCTTCCCTGCTTACGCGCCACAAATCCAAACAGCCTGGAAAGACAACGTTTGTCATTTATTTGTAAAAGCTGTTAAAGCATTGGACTGTGTCTACAATGGAAATCATATCACTAGCCAAAGCAAACTTAATATGTGAGATTTAGATTTACAGTAAAGTAAAAATGTGTCTGATGTAAAGGGTATTAACCCAAACCCTTTTTTTTAAGGGTGCTCCGATCAGGATGTTTTGGGCCGATCGCTGGAAGCGGTTTCGGCCGATACTGATCACCGGGTCTGTTTGAAGCCTTCTATTTATCATGTAGCATTATTTATTTATTTAACGACATTGTATATTAAGTAATACTTAATTTAAGAGATGAGAAAGTATCATGAATTGACAACTGGCAATTTATTAGCAGGCAACATGTGCAACATATTCCACTCTCGCTCTTAGAGACACAACTTAAACCATAGCAGCCTACGCTTGGTTATTGGAAGCAGCTTAGAGTTTAACAAATAAAGCTTTCCTTTGGAATTAAATAAATACACTTTTGACATTTTGACAAAATCTTTGTCAAACACCTGGTAGAACTACCAGACGGGTGAAGCCATGTTTTGCGTCATCTGATAGGCTCTTCTGATCGGCCTTTATAGAGGCCACAAATCAAACTATTTAATACGGATATTGGCCAATAACGATTGGTGGCCGATCAATTTGAGCACCCTTACCTTTTTTCATGAACAAAAACTTGAAATATTTGGTTTGACAACATTGTTTGAAAAATAACACACCTAGTCTGATGAAGTGATACATTTTTTAGATACTGGTGGATATTTATAAAAAATGTCACATATTACCATCATGTGCTGCTTAACTTGAAATACTGGTTAAATAGAAGACACTTTTGGAATACGTGTGCATTCGTCTAGCAAGAGGAAGGTTATGTATGTGGAAATACTAGATAGATAGCCTTGAGGTGTATCCACGGCCTACTTAATTATTATTACTGGCTGCTTAAATCATATTGCGTGTGTTCGATAAAACAGTTTACACCTTCTTTTCTCAGACATTACGTTTCAGATGCAGTTTCCTCGGCTGCAGTAATCAGTCTGTAGTGATAAATCGGATGCAGCGGCTATTCATATTGCATGAACCTAAACTGCTCTGCTTTTCTTCCATTTTACCTGTGCAAAACCTTGGTGCGCTTATTTAGTTAATAAGGATTAATGTAATTAGATGTTTGGCACCTAAGGTTCACAAATCCTTAGTAAATATCCCCCACTGAATCACATGCTTCACGTAACCCCCCCTTCCCCCTTGTTCTGTAGAAATGTCAGATCAACATTAGAATTGTAATCCACAGAAGTTTACTTACTTGGCTGTTCCTCCCTCAGGCTTGTTCCACCTGGAAAAATTTGAAGAAAGTATGTGTTAACATTCTAAGACAGCTGGATACTGATGAACTGTGGACTTGCTGGTATATTTCTTAGGTTTGAGAGAAGGCAGCTGCATCAAAGGAGTGAAACGCAGGACTCACATGATCAATAAGAAAAGTACTAATAATAAAAACAGTGGACAAAGAGTATGGACCTTCTTCTGATTTTTAAAGTATCTTGGAACTCATCTGTAATGCATCCAAGGATCACTAATGGTATTTTAAGTCTCTGTACTCACTTTCTGTCCTGAGGGTCAGTATCGCAGAACGTGACAGCGCTGCTAGGATAGTGGCGTCGGAAGAAAAGCCTAGAAACAAAACCAAAATAAAGATTACAGAAACACCAAAATACATGATAAACATGGTGGAATGAGGAGTGGCAGATGATATGTTTTACAGTACATGTAGATAAGTTTGATCTGGAGGTAGCGGACATCAGTTTGTAATAGTGCACGACCAATACCTGGTTTCCACCAGGAAATTGGTTAGCTGATCACAGCCATTGATTATACAAGTTCAGCTGGTAAAAATGAACTTTAAACTAACTTCAACTCAATGCAGACTCTATTGGGTAAAATGTGCATCCAATTGGTGATTTTTAAGTAACTTCAGCATGGTGTCTGACCTGCAGTGCAGTGGTGAGTTTTTGTTCTCACACATCAGCACCTGACGGTGACTGAGTGGGCTGTTTGTCACACTCGCCTCACTCATTAAATATGTGGCCTTTGTTGTGTGATGTAGCACCTCTGTGCTCTGTATTTCAGGTGAGGCAGGGCGCCTGTATAAAACACTGCGGGAAACCCTGTAATACTGGATTTTTAAAACCAATACTTTAAAGGGTTGTAATGACAAATTGGCCGATATTTGTTTTTTTAACATAAACATTTTTACTAAAGACCCCTTAAATTTGCTTTTTGAAAGATCAATATAGGTACTGAACTGGGCAATTTACAGTGCAGTACTGTGCTCAGCTTAAATTGGCCAATAATATTGGCCGTGTCCATGTATCGGTCGGGATTTACTTATAACGCAGAGATTTTCTAAGTAGGGTTTAGTTTGGATTTTGGGTTCTTGGTTGAAATACTGTAGTAAATAATATGACCCTGATCCTTTAATCCTGCATTAGCAGGTATTTATTGCTTCTGATTGTGTGCAGTGGCTCATGTTGACACTTGCCCCAAAACGTGTTCAGACGTCAAACGCTGTCTGCGGCAAAATCTCCAGATGTCATGCAATGTTTATCTTGTGAGGCATCTCTCAAACATTTCAAGATGCCGTTAAACACCAGACAGGTGGTATCCACACTTACTTCCTCTGGTTGTCGGTGAGCGTGATGCCTTGTGAAGACACCTTGAAGTGCACAATGGTGGCAGTAGGTGGAGAAGAGGCAGCCAGTGTCTCAGATATGGCCTTGGCAACGGCCTGAGGGCCTGTCAGGGACTCCATCTCCACTGAGTTGATGTAGAGCACATTGCATGCTGAGAAGAGAGCAGATGTCCCAGTCAGATACCAAAAGAAATGATGTCAAGATTGCAACAGAGGTGGACAATTCAAATGGGCAATGGATTCTGCAAAGACAAAACTATACAAATTGTGTTTATTTCAAAATGAATCCTGTTCAAAATGTTATTAATGCCTGTTTTAAAATATGTTCATGCAAAAATATTGATTTCTTCTCATTAGAGAGCATGCTTTCTGGAACAAAGCTGGGGGTCAAACAGTTTTAGAGACGAATCCATCCAAATCATTCCACATAAAACATTCTGCCCGTTATGGACAAGAAGCTGAACACTAATGTTATCAGACAAAATCTAAAAACATCTCAAGGAATTGTGTTACACAGGGCCATTCATAATTTGTCTTCATTTTTGCAGGTTACAACACACGCAGACAAACAACAAACATATAGGATGCACATTCCAGATGTAGGTTTCCAAATAAAAGTGCACAGGGTTTACCATGGGAATCAGCAGGGGCCCTCTGCACTGGGATAACAAGGATGTCATGTTGTCAGAACATGAATAGGATGATCCAGGACACATTAATAATGTTGTCATAAATGTCCTAGAATCTCAAAGCTAAATAATTTGAGTCTCAAAAACTGAGACTGCCATAGGATTGCTTTTAACAATGGCAATGAGTTGATGTTTTACCTGCTCCTTGTTTCAGCCTTTCAACCAGTGGATTTGTTGTCGCGACTTCTGGCGCTTCCTCAATGAGATCTACATGAAACAAGAGAGAGGGGAAGTTAGCAGTTTTGGCATAAGGTTCAGTTTTTATTTAGTTGCACCGAGGGGCTGCAGGGGTAACTTTGTTTTCATCATTTCCTTCACTAAAAGTCAGCACATGCCTATTACTGTGTTAATTATAGGTTCCAGTCCACCAATGATATTACGTATATACTGTATGTCTATCTGCACTAAAGAAACTTTTAGTTTTAACTCATACCAAGCAACTAAAATATGTACAGATGGAAATGCCCGGAACAAAATTAATTTAAAATGTGGAAGGGTGGGTAATATTTATGTATTTAGGAATTCAGAACATGAAAACCTAAAATCTGCTAACTCCTTATGAATTTTTTCATTGAACACTTTAGACCTAATTTAGTCTTCACTGCTTGCACACTCACATTGCAGGTCATAAGTCCTTATGCTTGACATTTCGACATTGATTACAGTAAGCAAATGCTAAACTTGTGTAATACTCTTTCAGTTTAAATAAAGCTTCTATCTGTAGAAACATAATGTGATCAAAAATGTACTCAGAAACAACAACAATCAAACGTTGCTGAAAACACATTTCGATCCACAGACCTGTTGTTGGGATAAGTAGTTTGCAGGGTAGGGCCAGTGGTGTGATAGCATGTTGGTAGACCAAGGCAGACAGACAGCCTGTCAAACAGACACAGGACATAGTCACAAACAAGACAAACATTTGTTCTTCTCAAACATTTCTTTAATTTTATTCTCATCTATGGAATCTACATCTCACACTGAGAGCAAACTCCTAGTGTCCTTGTATCTGCTGTGCTTGCAATAGTTCTTTTCAACAGTGTCAAAAACAATTCTACTACACTTTTTCTTTAGATTGTTGCTACTTTCCTGTGACAACAGAAATCAGGGAATTGTCTTTTTTTATTCCACATATTGTTCTTCTTTGTCAAACTTTGGGGCGTACATTACCCACAATGCAACCTGACCACCGACAGTTCGGTCAGAGATTCAGGTGCACTGTGCTAGTAGCGGCTAGTCTCAAGCAGAGATGAGGAGTGGGCTACAGAGGTCTGGTAAGCTCACTTCTTTCTAACTCCACGAACCCAGATTTTTTGCATTTTCAAACTTGTAGTCTTCAGACCCAACCAAAGCTGCCTCATGTGACATCACTTAAGTCAGTTTATCAGATTTCATGCAGCTCCCTCTGGAGCCACAAAAGGCTTAAAAAGATGAATGAAGCATATTATGCAGTAGTACTCCCCAAGACTTTGGTAAACAGACTTTGAGAGTCTTTGATGCACTTCCCAACAAAAACTGTCACTTCTGGTTCTATTCCTGTCAGGAGGCCTATCACTCGCCATGATTCATCTTTTTAGGTTTTATGGATTTGGTTAAATGTGGCTTGTTAGATTTACAATGATAAGAAAAATAAAGTAAATAGTAATGTAGAAAAAACACACTCCATCATTCTTTCTGAAGACAGGAGAGGAAGATGAACAACGAGAGGAAGACAAACGTTTACAGAAGTCGGCTTGCCCCATTTTGGATTTGGCAGAGGAGCTCTGTCTCTCAGTACATGCACACAAACAGACGCACACACACGTCATACAGCCTTGCAGTGTAATTAGCAGGAAGAACATGAGTTAGATCACTTCAGTCAATACTGTAATTACAGTAGGATTACATGTTATAGAACTTGGAAAAAGGGGTGCAGATCTGCGACAGACACACAGAAAGGAATACTCATGTTTGACTTTTCCTCCAAACTCTTCATGGCTTCACTAAGCTGTCAGTGTACATGTGAGTGTGTATTTCAGGGAGGAGGGAACGTAGGAAGGGCAGCAGGCTTCCACTAACCAAAGTAAGGCTCGTTTGGACAACCCTTCAGCTTCACTCCTTTAGGGCTGCTCTCAATCAGGAAGTGCCTCACCAGCTCGTTGGTGATGTCACCTGCAACAAAAAAGAGGGAGAGGGGTGAGTGAGTCTAGGTAACGCACAGCTGATTAACATGGAGACATCACCTCATATCTTTGGTATTAAGATATTAACTTTAATTCTGTCTCCACCCTGACCAAAGACCAAAATAGGGAGAAATAAGAGCTACACAAAACACTGGAGTAGCCAAAGTAAATACTTGTTGCATTACTAACTGCTTTGAAATAGCCATTCATGTAAACCACCATATGGTCCCCTACCTTTCTTGTTCTGATGCACTGAGGGTGGAGGAGAAGCCACCTTCATAGCCAAGCCGTAAGCCCCCCTGAACGAGTGACTGTCCCGGATAACAAAGGCTCCAGGCTCCCTCTCTCTCAGCAGGCTAATAGCTGTAACACAGTGGACATTCAGTTACTTCATACTATCAGAACACTAATTGTGAGGGTAGTGATACACTAGGCCACTTTTCATATATTGTACATGATCAATGCCATGCTAGCAGCGTGGTTCTAGTGATGGCAAAGGCCTGGTCAGGCGGTCCACCACTTTGGATTGCATCGAAATTTGCTACAGGATCAACTGTAATAACTTTGGTGATCCCTTAACTTTTCATCTAGTGCAATCATCAAGTCAAAATTGTAATTTGTCCAATACCAAACACCTGCAAAACTAACAACATTCTAAATGTTATTATGCTAACACGCAAAATTCAGATGGTGAACATGGTAAACATTTCACCTGCTAAACATGTTAGAATTGTCAGCGTAAGCATCTTAGCATGCTGATGTTAACATTTAGCACAACTGCTGTAAATGTAAATGTAAATGTACAGTCTGACTAGCCACTAGCAGGGCTATTGCTGATGTATTGTATCAGAGTTAATGGAAGATCACAGTTAAAACTTACTAATGATATACAGCACTAAAAACAGGACAAGACACATGCATAGCAGTACAGTGTGAAATATCAATAAGCAGTGTATGTTAGGGAAAATGGCAATGGAAAAGCCTTTTATACTACACTGGCTAACTTTGGAGGTCAGAGAAAGTCAGCTGATTAAAGGATCAAGGGTGAACTAAAGAAAAAGGTAGCAAAAAGTTAAAAGAACAACCAAGAGCAAAGGAGTAAGTCAAGTCCTGACCCTTTGTTTAAAAAAATGCTGTCAGTCTGTATTTCATTAAAACTACATCTTTTAACATGACACTTTGTTTTAAACACTCCATTGTTCAAGGAGAAGAGCTTTAGATCCATTACTTCACTATTTAGTTCAATGCCTCAGCCTGTCCACATGTGATAGTTTAAGGAAGGAAGATGGATGAGATGAGCAACACATGCAGATGTTCCCTAATTCTCTACATATGGTGTGGCTTTTCTTCCGGGAGTGCATGGCACTAAGTATAAACTCTGTGCACACACGCACGTGCGTGTTTGTGTGTGCCTGTGTGTGTGTGTGTGTGTGATGTCATTGCAGTTGAACATGTGCTTGTATTTAACATGATATAATCCAATACGGGCCATGAGCAAATGCAGATGGGGCAGCCAATAGCCACTGACCTCACAACCAAAACACACATCCAAACACACAAGTACAGAGATGTGTATATACTGGTATGTGCATGTGTGTATTTTTGTTTCCATGCATATTCATTATTGCATGTGTACGTGCATTTATCAAAAGTGATTGTTAGGTTTTGATTGTGTGAAATTTAACGCTATGACTTCAGATTTAACAAAAGAATTAAAGTTGAATAACAAGAGTTCAATCATCCCAACCACATTTTAAATGCTTCATATGAATACTCCACCAGTTTCACATTGAAAAAGAGTACTAGAACATCAATACAAACTTTTCAAACCACTCCTACAGCATAATCCATTTCTCCACTGTCCAACATCTAAATGTTGCAATTGTATTTTTGCCAAAATATTACATCTTCCTTTTATACTTCTTGCTAGCAATGTTAGCTGTTTTCCCCTGTCACTGGCATTCACTGAACTGGCCTATCTCCAGCAGGCACCTGGCACTAGGAAGATAAAAATAAAATACCTAAACCCACTTGGACGTATATTTGATTAAACACCAAGTAGAAATTAAAGGGCAAGAATTGTTACAATAATTGTCTAAAGGTCAGTTAAGGGGAAAGTCTTTCAGCATCTTACCTTGCTCCCTGGAAATGTCTGGCTTGTACCAGAACTTGGATGTGTCTTGGACAAACTTGACATTCAGCCTGCTCTCAGGACTTCCATCTGCAACAAAAACAAAATGAATGTCACAGAACATCCAGGAAGTGTCCATCATCAGTCTATATAGTCAAGATACACTGTGTTTTGCTGAAATACCTGTGAAATGGATAAGGCAAAGTACTATAATAAGTTTGTTGACAATACACACCCTAAAACTCTAATATACATATTTTGCTGTTGAATTGGCAGAGTTGTCTTGTACGTTGGAGTTTACATGTGGTTACTATGCCTAATATGCCGAGCTCTAGCTGTCTGTCTGTATTTGCCACTATGATAGAGGTCGTTATAATTAGAATGGACTAAAAGCACAACACAAGCAGAAAGGTGGCTGCCCACACACTGGGCTGTAATTCACTCTATTGCTCAAGTACCCCCTGGATCAGGCTGTTTCAGAAAGGGAGAGAAAAAAGCAAACATGTAACTCCAGATAATGTATGTCCTTACCGGGCATATTGAACCTTGAAAAGTCAGAGAGGGTGTGGAAGTAGCTGGGAGTGCTTCCTCCATTCATTGGGGACATTATCTTCCCATTCAGCGTGCCATAGGACAGTGCTCCGTTTGGTCTATCGCCACTCGACATGCGCCTCTTCTCTGGAAGCTGGGGCTGGAAACCAGGGGCTGGGCTACCCTGCCGGAACCCTACACCCATCCCCATCATCCCCCCATCCTGGTAGCTTGCAGGCGAGATGGGGAAGGAGGGAGTGGGTGGTCCCTGGTAGCCCGAGGAGCTGCTCTGACGCGACAGGTTCCCGTGTCTCTCATCTGGGGTGGTGTAACCGCTGTGCATGGGGTGACGGTCCAAACTGGGGCTTCTCTGAGATACCTGCGATACAGATGGGTGTCGGCCCAAAACTGGACTTCCTTGGGGGTGTGTGACAGATGGCTGTCGGCTGAGCACGGGGCTGCTCTGCATGGGCTGGCCTAGGGAGGGTTGTCTGCTGAGGACCGGGCTCCGCTGAGACCCCTGTCCCAAAGAGGCCTGTCTGCTGAGGACTGGGCTGCTCTGAGCTCCGTGAGACAGACGACGACCAAGGATGGGACTGCCATTGAGACCTACCATACCCATCTCAAAGCCATTAGCTGGTGATGTTTGCTGGCCCATGATGAAACCATCCTGATTAGCACTTGGGTGCTGCTGGAGGACGGGGCTGTGGGTGGAGCCAAGGATGTTGATCCGGTGCTGTGCATGAGGATTTCCGTGGCTGAGCGTTGTCTGGGAGGGTTCTGAGGTGGGCGGGCTGGGATCTGAGGCCACATAGCTCCCTACTATGGTGTTGGGGCCAAGATAGGACAGTGTAGGGGTAGCAGTGCCAAGGTAGGAAGAGGTCGGAGAGCTGGAATTCAGGTAGGAAGAAGTGGGGGTATTCAGGGCCTGATATGAGGGGGTGGGAGTGGGGTAGGCACTCTCTGTAGCCTGGGAGCGGAAGCTCGAATCAGTAGTGGATTGGGACGGAGTGCTAACGCTGCTCTCTGCTAAGGGGTGATCACTGGAAGAGAATTGGAAAAGATTGTTAACCAGCTGAAGTTTTTGTGCACTTCCTCAGTTGGGCAAAGTTTTTCCTTTTGAAGAAATTTAAACTGTTTATTTGGACGCAAGACTTTGCAGACTAAAAGCATTTACCTTAGTTAATTTGTACCTAAGTAGAAAATCTGAATATTTGACTAGAAAATGTAAAAAGTAAAAAAATGAGTGATTGACAGGGTATGCCCTTGCAAAGACGTAGCCACCTATAGCTCCAAAAGACAACCCTTTATTTAAGTCTTATCTTTTTTTAACATGCTCACTAATTTCTGGTCCAAGATCTGGCTTTGGACCAAAAAGTGAAATAGCAATATTTGACTCACCCCTGTGAGCTCTGGATGGGGCTGCTACTGGACAAGGGTGGGTTCAGTGTGTGGGAGGAGGGACTTGGACTCCTCTGCTGCCCTGTAGTCTCTCCTGGTGGGCTAAGGCTCCGAGGTGACGCAGGCTGCTCTCCACCTGCCACTGCCGACCTTGCCACAGACTCTACATAGCTTCTTGGCGCTGCATGTGAGAGAAAAAAGTTTCTCTATTAGCCACACATTGACTTTACTTCTGCTTTTCTGTCTGTATTTGTTATTCCCTTTAGCTTTGTAGCATTGTAGTTGTGCTTTTGACAATTCCTGCTTAAAACTGTTTTAAGTATAATTTGTTAAAGTAAACACCAAGCCAACAATCACTATTAAAGTGAGAGTGATAATGCAAAAAAAGAGAAAAGTGGCACGAGATGGAAATAATATGTATTGGTAAGTAATAGTGTATTCTGCCGTGAGAGTAGTTGTGACTTTTCCAGACAGGAAATGAAAACAGAAATGGTTTTGCCACACATGATATGTAGGTGGACTACAACTGAACAATAGGTAGAGAAAAATGGGGCGGAGGAGATCAAAACCTTGAATGTCGATGATGATCTGTGGCATTATACCAGCACTCTTACCTTCCTCACCCTCACTGCTCTCATCATCTGTGGAGCATCATTGGAGATAATCCAGAGAAACAGAATAATGTAAAGGAACAGAGGTACAGCAAGGGAGTTGGAAAGAATTTCTTTGCTTTACTCATTTAATCAAGACTGTGTGTATCACAGGGAATGTCAAAGGAACTTAATTCATGATATTACTAGCTTGTATTCCCATTTAGCCTTCAGTTGCACACACAGTGTATTTTGAGAAAGTTTAAAGGTTGACAAGCTTGTTGTGTTGGTACACTAGCTGCTAGGTGTAAGGGTTTAAAGATTAATCCAACTCAAATGCCAATCTGTAATTTTTGACCATATAAATTTCATTCCATTTTGAGTTTCTCAGCTGATCATACTTATAGTATTTATAGCCTGTTTTACATCTGTTTTACAAAAATTACTGAGAAAACTATAACAACTTGGATTTAGCTCTTGACTAGTTATCCTATCCATGTCTCAGTTGCGATTGAGATTCTAATTAAGTGAGTGTTACAGTACAACCAACCTGAGCCGGTTTGATTGAGGAGGATTTCTGCTGGGTTGTGGGGCTTCAAACCCAGGGCTGACAGTGGAGTCTTGGCAAGACCAGGAGGGGACCGACCTGAAGAGAATGGGACACTTATCACCACACAGCATCACACACATACACACACGGCATACATCACAGACATCTTGACAGCTGCTACCTGCTGACACAGTCTAACAATGATTTATCCCTTTTTTGAGAAAAATGACTAAATTAGAAAATGATGCCATCGTGTATAAAAAAAAACAACAAAAATTCAAAATGTCATAGTATCCATGTAATTTCCATAAGGCCTGCTGTATTCTTTGAATGGCAATCTAGTCAGCTTAAAGTTGACATTGAGTCTTGATAACCATATACTAATAGACAGGTAAACAACTGTCAAGACAATACAGAAATACATATCAACACACAGGAGCAACATGTTCGGAGGGATGCGTTCATGCTCTGATGGAGGGGCAAAACATGCATGTGACCAATCACAATGTGACAAACTGGCAGTGACACCACCTCACTCTCACATCAGCAGACTAAGGTGTGTGCCAAACACAAGTTGACATATAAGCAGAGCTGGGTCAACCTGAACTCATAAAGGATACTCGGTTCCCCAAGAACCCTCATGTTACAGGAGAATGGCATTTGTATTCCCCAGTTGTTAATCTTTTTCATTTGGGTTTTATAGGCTGTAGCTTGTTTTAGTTTTACATTATTTATCTTCTTAGCAATGCTAACATCCCTGTATTCCTTTGAATCAAATGTTGCCACAAAGTTAATACTGTCCATGAAAGAACAGGAACTTTGACACAGTCTCTGCTACATTAACACTGGAGGGAAAGATGAGGAGTAGAGTGAGTCGCCACAAGAGCCATAGTCATATTTAGACATCATAATCATCAAAACTGTGAATGTGTTTTATTCAAGGTGACTCATTCCACTTCATGAATCTGTCTTGCACCTCTAGTCTTCCTTTACAGTGCCAACTACTCCTTTATTTCCCTCCAGCGTAACACAAATATGTGGAGGGAAAACAACTACACATATTTCTAGAACAATTAGCAAAGGACAAGACATAAATGGTTGCGTAATTAAGACTGCCGGGGGGAGGGCAGGCGGGATGCTGGTTGTGGTGAAACAAGGCAGCAACAGGGACCCAAACACAGATGACCACAGCAACACAGAGAGCAGCAGCTGCTGAGACAGTCGAAGTTCACAATAACTGTATGTCTTTGTACTTAATGTGTAGGGGTCTATGGATGTGTGTTCATGAAAGTGGAGGTTATTCCCTGGTTTTGCACCACATTTTGTATCTATTCTATCAGCAAAAGACTTGCAGGTTGGTTCTTTTTTAACTACAAAAGTGACCTGTTGGATATGTCTGATGTGTGTGGGCGTGTTCTACATTGTGTCCGTTTTGTTGCCGGTGCTGCTCTCGTGTGGCTTTCATGCCAAAGCGGTGCAGAACTGTGATAAGTGATGGGTAAAGGGTCACTCGGGCAGAGAGAAGGGACGGGGATTAGGGGATGGGGGGGATCAATTTGGCTGACGTTGTGGGACAGTGGAACTCTGGTAGAGAGACGTGCATCATCCACTTACCAAAGAATCCAAATCAATTCTTTGTACTTGCAGCTTAGATGCCCTATATTTAGTTGTGGATGGTGTGTGTGGGGCAGGCGAAGTGAACACTTGGGAATGTGATTTGAGCACAAACTACTCAAATTCACAGTGTAATGGGAAGTAAATCTGGTGTCACGTGCACTAATCAATTAGCTAACCATTCACCTTTAACAGGTTTTGCTAATAACTGCAAAACTAACTGATGACAGTTAACTACAATTTGTGCTTACCTGAGAAAAAGATAATCTGGTTTTGAGGTCCATTAAATACACAAACAATGAAGGGACTCGCATGTTTTCTCACAAATGCATATCTAATGCAACAATTTGATGTTAATTTGTCCCAAAAGATTCAACATTCTTTTTTTACCTCAGAAAAGGTTGCTGCTCAGTGTCACTGCGTACGCAATGTTCCCACTTTGAGGGGAAGGAGAGATGTTATGCCACAGAGCGGGTGTTAAAAATATGGTGTGTTTTTATGACTAACTTTTATGGGTGTGCCCTAGGGGAGATAGGAAAGACAACTGGATGATGTAATTGGTAGAGTTGGCAAACGACGTGTTACCCAATACATGACTCTTGTTTTAGTGTGGGGTGTATGTGAGACTGAGTGAGAGGGTTAAGGAGAGGACGGGGTGGGGAAAAGGGTGTGTTTGTTGGTTTGTCTATATCTTTTTTTGTTTTCTGGACTAAGTGAATAACTTTAACATGTTTTTCTTGTACGATCAACTTATTTCTTCTCAGTTATACTAAAAAAAAAAAAAAGACAGGCTGGATAGAAAAGAGAGATGAGGATTACATGTGATCAAGTAGCAAGCCACACTTGAATTTTGGACATCAGTTACACAAAACTGACTTGGCTTTTTCTGTCTCTCTTTCCCTTTTTTTCTTATCCTGAGTCTACTGAATGATGACTGCAGACATTCTTGTGAGAAAAGAGGGATTCAGTCTTCACGAGACGTGGCCACTCAGGCATTTTGATGAGCCAACACAAGGCCAGAACGCTGCAACTTCCCACTCGTACATTGGACATTGGAAATGCAGCCCATTTACAATCTGAATGAAAATGAGATGAGGTAATAGTGGGGATATTATCTCACTACTCGAAATATACCAAATGAAGCACATAAAGAGAGAAATTATTGCAAGTCAAGATAAAGTTCCTTGAGTGACTGCCAAGAGTCTCAAAACATGATGGAAACCTTTACACCTCAAGAATTTTCCTACATTAAGTTCAGTATCACAAGTTGAAGACATTCATAAGTTGATGAATTAACATCACTACTAAAATAAGTATTGCCATTCAAGAGTGAATGTAAGTTAAATTACTCAAAGATATAATATACTACAACCTGTTGTCTAGTACTTTAGACAAAACATTTAAACTTGTTGAAATTGTTTCCATAGATAACCTGCCATACTGCATGACTGCTCTCAAGATACGCATAATACCACTGTCAAATACAACTATCAGTTGGGATGTGATAAATCGCGTTATCATTTTGATCATCTACTGTAACTATGCCTGAGCTCCACAGTGCCCTCTGTCAGCCGGAGGGGGAACTTACACAGGTTGAAGTAAGGGGTTTGCGGCGAGATGGGGAAGGCAGGGGTTTGGGGAAACACCTCACCACCAACTGTGGGTGTAGGACTGATAGGGCCACCATCCATCTCCTCGAAGGCCTCACGGTAGCTGTGCATGTGTCTCTGGAGAGCAGAACAGTTGCATGAAAAAACACATACACATGTCAACATGCAAAGAAAAAAGTGGGAAAACATGTTCCAAAATGTCCGCTTTCTACCTCCTTAGGCCGTCCTCCAGGGTTCATTGCTATGGCGTTGACAAACTCTGGAGAAACACAGCGGATGGGGGAGCGAACTGGGACATCAGAAGAGGGACTGTCATCAGGACTGTTCTGGTATTGGCCGTCGCTGGTGATGCGACGGCGGGGCAGAGTTGCAGGCTCATCCAAGGACACTGTACGGGCCTGGACACCTGAGATGACACGCAAGTGAGTGTTAAAGTTAAGCAAGAGCCGGCCCACTGCTGCTCCATTACACTGCTTTCTACCAGCAATTCCATCACCGTCATCAGAGGTTAATGGTTGTCAGCCATTGTGAATGCTCACTGCACAGGCCATCGTGTGCATTTTGCAGACAATCGCTGTGGTTCTTAAAACTTTTGAATTAAACATGCACACACGCAAGGTTAATGAAGGGTTAGCTGCTGATCAAATTGAAGCCCATTAAGTCACAAGAATTAAACAAAACAAATTCATGAATGAATGATATCATATGAAACAAAACACACAAACCATTGTAAGTGTTTAACAGTTTAGGGAAAATAAAAACTTGACAATTGGAAATATGGTACCTAAAGTGATGTTCACCCCTTCTAGCATCAGCTGAAACTATAATAAGTAACTATTTTTTCAAATTCCAGGGGCGAAATGTTGTTTTACACAAATGATCAAGACTTTCTGATACACTGGTGCAAATTGTTGGTTATCTAATGCGTCAATGTGGCCAGTTCTGGCTGAACTCAAAGCATCCAGTAAGCTCATTTCAGTTAATCTGGTTTGAACTGAGAGAGAGAGAGAGAGAGAGAGAGAGCAAGAGAGCGAGAGAAAGAGAGCGCTACCAGCATAAAACAAACAGGATTTGAGTTGAGAGTTTTAAGCTAATATGTGATGTCATTGACTGGTGGGTCGAGATAGCTGGCCAAAGCAGTAAAGCCAATGTGAAAGACTATCACTGGCTGCCCTGCGCTTTGGAACAAGATGAAGGTTAGTGGGAGAAAGAAGGGAGGTACAATAGGTTTAAGAAACATGTGGGGAAATTGGGGATAATTTCTGTGGTGTTGTTTGTGCTCAGGCAGCTTACCCTGTTGTTTTTCTAAGTTAAAAAGTTCTAAGTTACTTTCTTGGTGTTTCAAATTCTGTCACTGAAACAGTTGGATATGTTTGATGGACTTATATTTATCTTACTGTTTCTTTCTTAGAGCTCCTCTTTCACACCCAAATGAGACAATGTCTTAGCCAAGGTGGAATGATCTCATAGAGAAACTGAAAACAAACACAAGCTGATAGTGACCTTAAAAATGTGACTGAAGGCTATTGTCAGTTTGATGCTGACAGATCTTTCCCTACATTGAAAAAAGCACGTAGACACACCCTACAAGCCTGACTGTTATGGAAACTGGGAAAATATGAATACCCCCTCACTCAGCTTCACTTCGAAATGGGGGGGGGGGCAAAATCCTGGCTGAAAATCTGTGGGGAAAAGTTAGTGATAGCAGCTGTGAAAATTTGAACAGTTAAATAGCTATTATTAAATATAATATAATAGTTATAAATATAATAGTTCCCCTTACCTTGAAGTTACCATCCATGCCCTCTATGTGTTTTGTTTTACCATTATTAGGTTCTAGCTAATAAATCAATGTACTTCATAATAAAAACAAATCAATGATAAACAAGTGCCAATCATGCCATCTGTTAGTATGCTTGATTTATCTCTAGCTTCAAATAGCTTGGTGTAGGCAGGGTGTTGGTTAAAATTTTTTGGAACTGACAGCTTTGAAAAGCATGTAGTCAACACCCCCAAACAGAAACACACCCTCCATCGCACCGAGCCTGGAAACTGAGAACCAGATGTACCCACGATGCACTGCTCTACAGTAGAGTACCGTCAAACACTGCGCTGTTGCCCTAGTGACGGCTAATGGTTTCCAGCTGGGATGGCTGGAGATTCTGGAGGACAGTTTTTTCTCTCTCCTCCCATTTCTCAGCTATTTATCATGTGGATACACATGGGGTTTGATTCCAAAAACATAAACTTGATAGGTGATCTTTTTTTCTTTCTTTTTAAGGGAGGCAAAACACAGTCTCCATATGTGCACACCTGCAACTGAGAGAGAGGTTATCTAAGGTAAGAATGAGGGGATTGCATTCCTGGCAAGGTCAGTTCAGATCAGTAAGAGAATTGTATTTAATATTCTTTTTTTATAATCTGGTGTTTTAAAAAAACACTAAGATTTGTGTGAATACTACTTGTAGAATATAAACGTCACGATGACTGCAAATATGACCTCATTGGAACTTCATTCCAACTCTACTCTGTAACATTTAACTTTGACGTTGTGTTGCATCACTACAAAAGATATTGCTGTCTGCGGTAAAGAGGGCAGACTGGCCCCTGACACCCTAGGGCCCTAAACAGAACAATCCTGTCTGCATTGTGGTCGCTGTCTCCCAGTGGACACATACAGCTTTAGTGATGTTTCCAACTAGGACTGTGGTCTCTCTCCTAGATTTAGTGTCCTTTGTCTGGCTTTGTAAATCTTCAAAATAGTGCAAGTGAAAAAAGCAGCTTTGAATGAGGCCAGTGTATCCTGGCCTCGGTATTGTTCCCCAAGTTTGGCAAAATGGATCTTGTGACATGCACTCTCCTGGCAAGGGACAGAGCCTCCTTTGTGCTTACCCTGTCCCGTTCTTGTGAAACTTTAACATTATCCAATTGGGGTTTTTTTCTACACCACAGTTGAGGTAATTCCCTAACCTTGAGGTAGAAAACTGCAACTTGGAACAAACAGGAATGAAGGGTGTGTATGTATGCAGAGAGGAATCAGTGGTTAGTTTGATGATGACGCTGCTGCTCTGCACACCCGATGATGACAGAGGAAAATGTGTTATTTATGAAAGGGAGAAAAAGGGAGAAAGAGGAAGTGAAACAAAAAGACAAAATGAGCAGCTGCAGATGGGGCAGTCAATTATTAAATGAAAGAAAGGAGAAAACATTAAATGCAAACCAAAGCCCACCACACTCAAAGGCAAAGCAGATACAGACTTGAACTTGGTTTGAAGGAACACTTGAAAAAAGGACCTCTCCTTTTTAAGTGTTCCTTCAGACAGGATGGGAGAACCAACCCGAGAGGGAGTGAGAACGGCGGTGCTCAGACTGAGAAGAGGTAATGCTGGGGATGACACTTTGGACACGAGCCGAGTATTCTGGGTAAACAGATGAATGATGAGAGAGAGAAGAATGATGATGACAAAACTAAAAGGAAAAGGAAAACAAGCAAGATGACAAGAACAAGAGAACAAGAAGGTAACTGACAGATATTTTCCATGTAAAAGATGCTCATTCCTGTTAATGTTTGAACATCAACCTATGAGTGATGATGTGCATGCTAACCTATGAATCCCACATTAAAAACTGAAACTGTTATGTTTTTACTGTCTCCAAACAAGTCATGAAAAAAAGGAAGATTTCTATGATACAGGAAGTAGAAAGCAATCCGAAACAATACACTACATTTCCAACTCCTAATGGTGTTAAACTAGCGTTTAGTATTGTGTATTATGAACAAATGCTCTACATTTAAATGGCAGTAAAGTGAAGTGAACCTTATTGTTGATTCTAGAAAACCTCTTTCTGGCATTTGTTATCTGAGGGCTCAGCTATCACACTGCTTTATGTTGACTTTGTTCCATTTCTTGCTGCTCTGCAGGATGTCTGATGTGCTTATCTAGGGACAGTCAACCTGCTTGACTGGAGAGAACACTTCCTGTTTGAGCCTGAGTGCTGGGGACTCATGACGTGACATTCAGGAAATGAGATAAAGCTGGTGGCATCAACATTACTCTTCAGTAAATGTTCTGTCCTGTATTTGCTGCCACAAAAACAAAAATTACACACAACTGGTGCAATGAATAATACTTTTAAATTAAATTAAAATTAAAATAATATTTAATTTAGAATTTAGCATCAGCAATGACCATTAAACAACAGGGTAATATTGTTGTCTCTGCTGGATAGATTGGTTATGGAAATAATGAACCAAATGTAGTGTTTGGGTGCTTCTTGCAGAAGCTATAGTGGAAGACTACAACCAAGATCCAGTTCTGCACAAAGCCTCATGGGAGAATTATGGACATAAAGTGGACTGTAAAATGACAAGGCCAGCCCAACATCAGAGTACAACTCAAGCCAGAGGAGCCACACAGGCCCCAGAAAGGGATTGCATTACTTTATGTAAAATGAGAATTAACCAGATTTGTGGCATGACATGATGTGACTTATGACATGACATACTGTATTTATCCGTCTCATCATGCTATTTAATGTGGTTTCCTTCTTCTGCAAGTAAAGGCGAAGTCAAGGTGTTGGGTAGTCACATCTGTGACCTCAGCAGTCTGTCACATACTGTTCCTAATGCAAACCTTATGAATGAAATCAAAATATTTTTACCTTTTTTTTCCAGCAGCAGGTTGCTTCTTCAAATGTATTTATATTATCTTGAGATGTACAGTTTGCACAGAATTATGAAAGGGGTTTCCACAGGCAAAACCAAAGCCATCCAACAAAGAAGAAATGTAAGAGATGTTCAAATCTGTGAGATAACGTAAATACATTTGAAGATTCTGCTGGATAACTGGTAATTTTTTTTTTTTTTTTAATTCAAAGGTGCTGAAGTTACAAATGGAGCTAGGTATCAGGATGAAAAAAACTTAATGGTTGATCTTACCAGCCACTCTTTGGGCCACCAGACCTTCAACGTTGAAGACTTCATCTGGCTCAGTATCTCTTGGCTGGGGTGATGCTGAGGAAGCACTAGGGCTTCTCTGGGGCTCAGAGACCTCTCCAGACTGGGACAATGTGCTTGGTGGGTAGGTGTTGATGTGCTTGAGCTGGATGTGACCAGCTACTGTGGGAGAGACTTGTGAGGGAGGACTGGTTCCAGCCATTTCAGATGTGTAACTCAGAGATCCCTGGACAGATGCAGATTCTGGTGTACTAGGCTTCCCAGGTGATATCTGAGCTGGTGACGAGTGGCTGGCCAGGCTGGACATGGGGCCAGAAAAGTGGGTATGAATGGCGGCATCTGCCTGGTAGGAGGGTCTGGTTTGGCTCTGGGAAAAGGACGGCTGGGTGGTCACTACAACATTGTTTTCCCGCAGTGGAGCACTTTGGGACTTTGGCACCAGCGAATGGCCTGGTTCCAGGTCCAACATGAGGAGATTAAGGGTTTCAATAGATTGTTCAATTTCTTGCTGGGAGGCGCTGTGACGATGAGGGAACTGTGGGAGGCTGTGGTGGCTGGGCATCACTGCTACAGAAGGAAGTGGACTAAAAGTGAGGCCTTCAGTTACTGGCTCCTCGGGTACACCGAACTGCTGCCAAACGTTGAGACCACGCTGGACGGCATCCCTGCTACTGGTGGTGCGGGTGGGAGCTTGTGGCATAGACTTTGGCTCAGCACCAAATGACTGAGAGCGGTACAAATTGCCGTTCTGGGTAGGCATGTAATTACCCGAGGATGGGGCTGAATCACTTTGTGTCAAAGTGACAGGTTTGTCGGATATGCCAACCTGTAGCTGGACGGTTTCCAGAGGCTTTTCTGGGTCGCTGCGCTCCAGATACGGTACATGGTCCTGGCCATTGATGAGTGACTCAGACTGGTAGTAAAGATCAGCTGGTGTAGCTCGACCATCTGTTGAGGAGAACGTCCCTAGACTGTCCACACTGTTGCCTTCTTGACTGGTTGGCAGCTCATCATCTAAAATGTCCGTCTCACGGTCAATGCTACTGTGCCCATTGACATGGACCTGGGCAGGCACAAGGTGAAGCATGCCTCCAACAGAAGAGGTCGGGGTGGACAGGTAGCCCTGTCGATGCATGGGACCCTCCAAGCCACTCAGCAGCTGCTCCAGCTCCTGTTTCTCTTGGGGACTGATTGGTTGTTGTGCAGGTGGGGCGTGATGATGGACTGAGGGTAGCTCCTCACCTACAGGAACACGTATCTGGCTCACTGTGGAAGCCTGAGGGGCTGTTGCTGCTTCATCAGTTCGGTCAGTTTTGATGGAGGCAGTAGAGTTTCCTGAGTCGCTGCTCACTGACAAGGCATGGTCAACCGCAGGCAGGGCATGTTCAACAGCAGTGGGTGGGAGGCCGTTTGCTGTGACTGTTCCTTCAACAGACTCCTTTTTGCGAACTTTTGCGTAGAGGCTGCCGTCCAGAGGTCCTTGGGTATGGATGACTTCTAAAACAAATGAAAGAATCTCATTAGAATCAAATTAAGCCAAATACGATAATCAACAACCATTCAGCTTTCCACAACCCTTTAATTTTCAATAGCTCTAGTATTTTTAGAGGCATAGTACTTTGGCCATTACAAAAATAAATGTGTTATCCTCAAAATATATTCACACGGGATTGATCAAGACATTAAGAAGCAAATAGTTAGGAGCTATCATAGAGATGGGGTATCATGAGATTGTGTGGGCATGGCCAAAACAGCTGCCATTAAATTAAACACTGGCTCATGTCCACCTATTCTACCAGCTTCAGGAAATGAGAAGGGTCTGTGGCATACACTGTGGAAAAAACGATGAAATCACAGGAGCCTGCCTTGCACTTTCTTAAGCCAAATGGATTCATCTGTGCCACCTGAGGAATACTGGCATAACAAAAGATGAATCGGTTGTTGATTTTATTTGCTTATGATCCCCACAACTGTGAACAGGATAAGCTGATGTAGAAAACAGATGGATGAATGGACATTAGAGACTTTTAATCTACCGATTTGTTAACTCATAAACTCGGATGGAATGCTCCAATGTAGATTATGTTAACTGAACAAATGCATATTCACACATATGGTACATATGCCCATGCTCATTCACACACAGCCACACCCAAATCCAGTGAAGAGGAAGCAGGGTGCCCCAATAAGAAGAATTTAGTCATCACTGGAAAATCAGCCTCACGGAGTAAGGAAGGCCTGGAGGCTTTTCCTGGCCTCTGAAACTCAAAGCAAAACAAAAGCTCAACATACTGAGAGTCACACTGAAAAGGTTGAAACACACATACACACACAAGCTTAAATGTACTTTTTCCCTCCCTTCTGCACTCTCTGACAGCCAACAGTGCACCAGTGCAGACAGATTTATCACTATTCTCATGTGATCAAAGGCTATTAGTGAGTCTCTTCTTCAAATGTGTACTGTCGGAAAAAATCAAACCACCTCACATCCTCCACACCATTTAGTAACAGTTTGTGTGGTTATGCATACTTCAGGGAGCAAAGAGAAAAGCAATACCTTGTCAGATAATTCCTCTTCTAGTGTCCAGTAAAGTTCCCAAGAAACCTGAACCTCATAACCCATGATGAGGCATGTCCTGATAACCAAATCAGATTCTACAGCTGGGAAAGGAGCTGCATAAAGAAGCTGTCTGTGCCTCTGTAACTTATAGATATCTCAATCGAAGCTCTAGTGAATACAGGGCTCTGTAATAGAGTTGGTGGGCGTACACAAGCTGGGTACTGCAAGGTCTCCTTGGCTGGCCCGGGGCAACTTGCCAAGGGAATGGCGCACTGTAGCAGCTACACTTTCAGGCTGCTGGTGGAAACAAATCTAGTGGCTCTTGGTCACAGGAAATCACATTGTATGTTTTCTATTACTAATCTGTTAATGAGTTTACTTTGATTGGTACTGTACATTGGTGAACCACATGCAGGAAAAAGAGGCTATGATAGCTTCTAGCATCTATAGTCTGATAATGGCCTGTTGCAGTATCGCATGCCATTCAGACAGTGTATCTTCAGTGTCAGTACCTGTGGTCTAGTCAGTTCAGTATATCAATACTCAAAGTAGTCATGATTACCAATCCTCCTCTAAAGTCAATGTTGTCTCTCTCCCCTGCAAAGTTAGCTTCTAAGTCAGGAGGCTCCAAATCAAGTCATCATTACACATTTATATAGCTCATGAAACTGCTTAGGTATCAAGTTAGGGGCTGTGCATGCATTCCCGTCCACATGAGCGCACACATCCACATACACACGCTTTTCATGCATCAGTCATGCCGATAAACATAGACATAAGTCGTGAAAGAAGAGCTCCCTTAACTTTCTCCATTTCAGTACCTTCATAATCACCAGCCCTGTAGCCAAATGTGACTCGCGCAATTAGGTTGATCAGTCACACAGCTCAGCTGATTTCACATCCTGAATGCCTGAACTACACCACACAAAGTAAGTCAAAACCTTGTCAGAGGTAATAGCAGAAACACCTCAACAGGAGGAGGTTCCCCTACCTGTGTGAGCAGTGGATGACGGTACAGTTCCAATCTAAGGTGGGAAAAGCCCTGCAGAAGAGCCCCCGGAGTGGGACATGAGGAATTACAGCAGGAGTTGGGGGAGTCTGTTTTGGCTACTGTTCCTTCTCCTCCCTCTCCTGAATAGCTGTCTGACCAGAGCTGGACAGCTACTGCTGTTGCTGGCTGCTCAGTGGCTCGCACTAGTCTAAAGGCTGCCCCTGCTGTGTGTGCGTATGTGGGAGGTCTATCACAACAGCCTGTTTGGCGGTGTATGTGGGAGGAGGGGGGTAAGGGGCCATTGAAATCCAGAGTGTAAAGTTTGATAGAATGACACGTCACTTAGGTTCTGCTCTCTTGCACACCTACTTCCTTCAGGTACAGTTTGTTACTAGCCCCTATTGCACAAATAAAAGGTTTTTGCTTTACTAAAAGACCCTTTATTCCAATAATCTACTAATGAATCTAGTATATAAGATTTGTTTATGCTATAGCTGAAAAAAAGTGCTGAAAAACATGATAAGGCATACACTGACATTCGTAGAAATAAGTCCTTTCCATACACACATACACATATACAGAGATGCCCCTCCTTTAGCCCACTGGTGTTGAAAACACTCATGTAATGGAAAGAGTTACTTCGTCCAACAACAGTCATTTAACGAGCTCTCTCCAAGCTAGGAAGCAGGGAGAAAACTCCACCCTGCTGCAGGCAGATTGAGAAACCAGAAAAGCTTAGTGGGTGAAAAATAGAAAGATGAATACATTGCGTGGCTGCTGGTCTGATTTGTACAAAATATAGGGGGGACTCATTGTCTTACTGGTAAAGACTAAAAATGATAGATAAAGTCAGACATAGATGATTTACAGCAGTTCACTAGGATGGAAGGATGGTTTACAAATGCAACAAAGTACGCTCACACACAAAACACAACCTTTTTCCCACAGTTTGAAATCTCCTCAGTCTGTGGTCCAGTTTATATCACTTAATCCATCTGTACACATTAGTATGCAGGACAGTCACTTTACTATTGTACACCACAGTCCAGAACAATTGACAACAACCACATTCGTCATTCTGGCTGATAACAATAAACATGTGACTTTGGCCTCCACAATTTTTTTTCCCCCATTTACGTCCTCATTTCAAGCAGATTCAATGGAAGTTACATGATTATGGATTGTGCTGTGACTCACAGATTGTCACACCAACCCTCGTTTTCTGTCTTTCTCTTCTCTCTTCCTGTCTTTCTACCCCCACATCCTTCCCCTGGCCTCTCATTCTATTCTTTCAGTGATGATGATGATGGTAATGACTGCGATGAGGCCAGCTGTTCTTTGGTCCCACTCTTACATCAAATGAAAGCCCAATTTAGTCAGCCCTCTTTAACTAGCTCATGTCTTCACTTTAGAGACGACGTGACTGATGAGCGATCCACAGAATCCCCATTTGTACTACAGGAAATCTAATCCGTCACTTTACACTTGTGAGACTTTTTATGGCGAGCAGACTATTTATGTTGAGACTGCTTCTGTGTTTGGTGCTATGTCTGCTGCTGTTTTCATTTGGTTGAAATGAACGTGCGTAAGCCTCTACTAATAACCTTTGACAGTGTTCCTTAAGAAAGGGCCTATGTATGTGTGATATCTTACACTGTGTGTGCAAGTTGATGTGTTTACATACTCCCCAGGAGGTAAATGCTTGCTCTGTGATCCCAAGCACATTAGTCAGAGGAGAATGTCTGCGGTCCCAACCCCAATGGCCCTAACTAATTATACAACAGCAGGGGAGAGTGAGTCTGGAATGACCAATTGGTTGCATCACTACATCCTCTTTACTAGACAGGCGCAAAAAACACTTAAGTTTCTCACAATATGCTTTAGAAAGCAGCAGCAGACAGACAATCAGAAAGTTAAAACACATCATGATTGCAAGATGCAGTATGAGTTCAGACTGTTGGCTCACGCGTATGGTAGTCAGACAATCACAGGTAAAAACAATATTGCAGACGTAAAACAGCGTAGGTCAAAACTGAACTATACAAAATGCAAAGTGTTGTAGATAGTAGGTGCTGCCAGATATTTTGAATTTCTGTGGGCCAGATGGTGCAACGGTGTGACCTCTTGATCTTTAAACTTTGAGCTCTGACCCCTGTGGCAATAGATCCCTCTTTACAGCGGAAATAGCATGTTTCCCCTGTAGCATACATGGACTAACACACCATGTGCTACTCTGTGCTTGTGTTTGTGTGTGTGTGTGTGTGTGTGTGTGCTTGTGTGTGTGTGTGTGGGCATTCCAAAACAGTTGGGGGTCCATGTCTACTGACCACAAGTGTGACATTAATAAAAACAATGATGAAACATTTTCTGAGAACGTCCCCCCAGGCCCCAACTGCTACAACCACTAATAGCCCAACAAGAATAAAGCTCCAAGTATATTTACATTCAAGAAGCCCATGAGAATAAAGAGATTCAGTAGCTGTACATGATAGTTTAACAGTATGTAAGTATAGCCTGGTGCCATATTTGGTAAAAGGTAATGGCTGAACCATTGATTTGGCAACAAAGCATGCATTTACTGTATGAGAGGGCTCAAGGACAGCTATTAAAGTAATACTGTGGCCTTGTAAATGATCTACACAAGAGACTATTACATCTTCTGAGCTGGATTAATTTGATATACAATACAAATTCAGTAATCAGTCAAATGGTGGTACATTAGTACAGAAGCACACCGAGATATACAGTACATTTACAGTTTAGCTATTGCCAACATCCATAGCCCCAAAACGCTTAGTCAAATGTAAGTACAGGAACTTGTTGCCCTGCAGCTCATTAAATATACATCAAAGATAACTGTGAATCAATATGTGTGAGTGCAAACTTGCTAGGATTGGGGAAACAAAGGACAAGGTAATGGAGGGTGATTTGGAACAGGCAGGAGAATGATATTGATCACTATCAATATGGTTGTTCTGTTCACCTTCAAACTGGCCAAAACTGCGCTCATGACATCGCTATAGGTAGTATTATTTGCATGTTATTCCAAAAATATGCTTCAAAGTTGAACACAAGGTACATTTTTAAAATAATATTTCTCATATCTAAGTGTAGTCAGGCCTCAGTATTTAAAAGTGTTATGCAACATAACCTATAATCTGCCACAAGTAACCTGTAGCCAGTATTGGTCAGAAGTATTTATCACAAATACTGCTGAAAAACACAAAAGCATAAACGTAACCAACACACACACACCATGTGCTACATATCAGCCTGACAGTTCATCCATGCACAGCATTATGTTTCACTCTGGATGAGGCTGTGTCTCAGGAAAAGTCATCAGCGGTCGTTAGCAGCAGGGTTACATAGGGAAAATCTTGAGGGCCAAATGAGGAGAGCGTCTGATGAGCTGGCTGTAGCTATCTAGTTCTAGAGGTGAGGAGAGCTTTGATGGGCTAACTCTTGCTAGCTATGGTCTGGAGACACTACAAAGACAGAACCACTTCATTTTGTCTGAAGCCTTGATAGTTTATGCAGATTCTCCTCAAAGCAACTCCTGTCAGCTCTTGTGCTAATCAGCATCCCGGTAAATGCTTCAGACACAAACTGGTCTTGCTCCTGACCAGATACTTCCCAGTATTAGAGCTGTATCAATATGATTCTTTACAGTGGGTTAAACTGTGAAGAATTTTCTGAGTACCCTCAGGCGACAAAAACTTTGTGATTATTGGAATATAGAATTTTCCAGTGTCCCAAATGGCTGCTTTTATTCTTTTCAAAATGCAAGACAGACACACAAATAGACATAAAAGAGAGAGAGGAAGAGCAGAGCATGAGGGTAAAAAAGGACTTCATTGCCCCAATCTAAGAGGCATTTCTCTGGCCTTGTTTAGGTGGTATTCTTGTAGAGTAAAACGTTACAAAAACAAGATGTTGTGGTGGTCCAAGCTTTCCCAACCTGTTCAAGTTTTTGTTGTGAAAGTATGTCTTGACAGCCTTGATAAGTTTGATAAAAAAAAGATGTTCTTATTGACTTTGGCTCACACAGAAACAGCCTGAATCCCCTTTTTTCCTGATTTTGTTGTCATTTCCTCTACAATTTGGATCGGCCAGTTCCCTTGTACTTAAGTTCATCTCACTGCCGTTTCAGTCCCTCTGTTGGCCTGCACATTGTGTCACCAGCCACTTCTTTGCACCTGCCAGCAAGGACCGAAAGAATGACCAGGATGGCGTAACACTTGCAGTGGTTATCGCTATCTCCTTACATCCTATCCCTATCCATGCAGGCACCCTGAAATACCAGACTAGTGCCAGGAGACACTAGTGCAGTGACAGGCGCATGACCCCTCACCAGCTCTCTCCCTTCCCGGCTTTGTGTTGGTAGAAACATATGAGTAAACCTGAGGTACCGCTATCAGGGGCTGAATCTGACCCTGTGCCACCATCTTCCCTGGAGGAATCCTGAAACAACTGATGAAGGTGCACAACTGAGAAAAATTGGGCTTGGCTGGTATGTGTTCCTTGATGTTACTGGCAGTATAATGACTAGTATAACGCTGCTTTTTCAAGCAGTTTTTCTTGTGAATTGAAGAAATGTGTTATGACAAAGACGAGGAAAGGCCGGTGCATGAATAGAATTCTCTTTAAAAAGAAAGATAATAACAAGGGAGGAGAGGCCAGTGTTCCCAATGGAGCCAAAATGAAAGTGTTTGACTTCATGCTGAAAACATAGTCCCTTTTTCCTTGTAAAGTTCATCTGCCGTGTCCATCCACCCCTTTGGCTCAGGAGGGGTCTATTTAGTAAGCTAAGTGACCCATGCAGAAGGATGCCCCGGGCCAATAACACACCCGTAACAAGACAGCAGTGCCTAATAAAGAAGGTACAACTCTTGGTCTTTGTCTCTCTACTTGTTTTCCTGTCCTTGCGTTTACTTGATTCCTTGTGTCTACTAAGCACAAACACTTAACATTGAAAAAAGGGAAACAAACAGATAAAGGAAAAGGGTTAGGGGGACCAGTTGCTGGATAAGTGCCTATGCAAAGCCATCTTACATCAAGCAAGCACAAGCATTCCATCACCTCTGAGAAAGGTGTGTATGAATGTTTGACTGTCAGCTGGAAACAGTGGCAGTCAACTGCTGTCTATGTGGGGTGACTGCAAAACAGCAGTTAAGCTAGCAAAGTTAGGCTTACAAACTGAATCAAGTTGAATTTACCAGACTTATAAATGTCCTAGTTAAGTATGATATCATCCATGAGAAAATGTTCACTGCTGACCAAGATAAAGTGATTTCTACGGGGCCTCCTCTTACAGTGCAAAGACATCAATACTGGATAAAAACCGGATGAATAGCAGATCTTGTGAGAAGAACTTGCAGAAAGTGATCAAGATTAATTATGTCCTGGCTCTGCTAGGGCATTATTAGCCAGATCAGCTGTGTAAAGATAGCTGGAGAAAAAGAAAGAGGGAGAGAGAATGTCTGGCCAACAGATGGAGTAAAGTTGTATCCGCGAGGAGGTAACAGACCACTCATTCATTCCTTACATTATGGACGGCGGATAACTCTCCCCCAGGATTAGCCATGTCCTGCAAGGATCTTTACAATACTCACACTATAGGCCTAGTACAAAATTACAAGTACACCATCTGTTTTCCATGGTGAAATTCAGCTTTTAATGATTACTTTGTAACAAAACTTAGTAACATAAGCTTCTGTTATATCCAAAACAAAATAGCCTCTGTCTGGCACGTTGCTACCATAATTGGCATAGCACACAAACACTTGCCCCACACTCAGTGGCTGTCGCCTAGCAGAAACCCCTGTCCCTGTGCCCCCGCAACCAGGGTCCAAACGGGGACACTCCAAAACACAAGGCACTTGTTCTCTCTTTGTGTCCAATGCAGTCTTTCTTAGAAGGCCTTTATTTTCCTGTCTTGGCTGTTACGCAATCAGAACTGTGCAAAGTTTGGAGTCCAAGCAGCGTAATCCGTCCAAAGACTCAGACCAGACTGAGGGATTGATTGCTTGGACGCTTGTTGCCAACACAAGAGGACCAGACATTTCACCTCTGCATCTTCTTGGAGAAACGCCACATCCTGACAATGTCTATGTTTTGATGAAATGAGAAGGGTCGGCTGAGAAGGGTCAGATGCGAGAATATTCACGCCAGCTGATATCACGGGAGCTGCTGTCAAGAGCCTGATGTTCACACTCAAATCAATTCACACAGACATGTAAAAGTTAATCTAATTTTCATTTAATCATGAAACAACTCAGCTGGAACAGTATGGCTACCATAACAACACTCCAGATCAAGTGTGCTACTCTGCAGCTGACCCTGACTGCTGACCTTGTGGGGATCGATCAAAAGAGTTTTCCTACCACATCATTTCAAGTATTAGATTATTACCATTTGAGCACTATTAAATTCTACAAGGATAAGAAAAGACATTAGGGCCATGGCAGCATTTGAGTTGGGCAACTTAAAATTAATGAGCTGAGTAGCTGAAAAAACAGGTGAAGCAGTCACATAAAATGTGTAAAATTCTTAATGAACAGGAATCATTCAGTATTGGCAACTGTTATGTATCAAGTTTAGGAAAATCCATAAAACAGTTCATTCGTTTAGAATTAGTAATGGCTATATTTCATTGTTGTCTGTGGTGATTTATTACTCACCTGGTTCTTGAAATACTCTTGGGTCTACAGACCATTTGAATCTCAGTCATCCGTTGGGCCAAAACATCCTCAGCAGTGATATCATTCTGTTGCATCAACTTCTATTCTCCACCAAGATTATGTAACTGCCCCCCAACCCCAACCCCTGTCTGTAGCTCAGCAGGCAACACAAATACAGACTTAAATTTTACATGACTCATTTGAACCCCACTCAATTGCTACAAGAATGTCGCCACAAACAGTCTGTGCCCAACAGGGCAGGCATGGTCAACTCATCCCTTCCGCTGGATAAGTTAAGGCTTTGGGGATGGGAACACAGACATCTCCCTCTGACTAATGTGTATGGGATCAAAGAGGAAGCATTAACCTCCTGGTGAGAAAGTGCAAAACAACACACACACACACACCTGGGCTGCCACTTCTCGACACAGGGAAATGCTTATTGGACCTTGGATAAACAGTAACTTAATGGCATTAGAAAATAAGCTCACATGGAGAAATCAAGGAGACTTCATTTTGTTTCTAGAATTTGCTACAGTGTCTGAAAATTTCATTTCATGTTTATAACTAACTTAACAGCTATCATAAAAGATTGCTGAGATCTGGGAACACTTTTACATTACTACAACAAAGTTGACCACAATTGAACCAGGAAGTCGGTCTGCAAACGACTGATGGATGTTTACGACGGACAGTTTGGGCAATAATTTTACAGTTTGCATTGTTTTTTTCTTCCAAAAAGTTTGGTTAACTTGGGGGTTTATTTAACACCTGTATGATCATCTGCCCGCTTGTGCTTCTTGCCCCTTTAGACTTGTTGCCACATTCCCATATCTCAGCAATTAACTTGGTTAGTACAATGATATTATTCCCAATAGGAATGGTAGCCAAAACTACAAAACTAGAGCCAAGTTGCAATAAATCTGAAATATCCATTAAGATACAAAAAAAAACAGACTGCCATATGTGCCTGCAATGTGCCTCAACCTTTCACCAGTATTGGATAAAAACATTTGTAAAAGATTAAACTTCAAAGGATAACTTTCCATGTGAACGTGGTTGAAACAGTAAAAAAAAGAATAACATAAATCACAATGTGGCCAAGTATTTGGATAATAAACAACCTGATGTCAATAAGTAATTAAGCACATTTCCAGATAAAGTGAAAATCAAGTTTCTGGTTCGCTGCGAACCTCCACATCTACAGTACTGAGCATGCTACTCACATGTTGTTAAAGACATCAGCTGCTGAGTTTGTGACAGCTTTCTCTCCGGCGTTACAAAGAGCAGAGGACAAACTGGACACAGGTTCACGACTGAACTCTTCAACAGCTATCAAAGCTTGAAAAAAGGCATCATCTGCCTCATGCTGAAGGGAAATAGAAGAAATGCTGGACACAAGTTCACCATGTAACTGTCAGAAACTGTCTGTCTGTGCTGAGCAGCAGCAAGCACAAACCTACACTGACATTCTCTGCCACTCCTCCTCCTGTGAATGTGTGCACAAAAGAGCTTCACAGTCGAGCGGAGGAGTCTGCCTTTAACTCCTCCGACTCCTCAGAGGAGAAAGAGATTCCGGGCAGAGAGTGGATCTATTAGTACTTGAAGAGAGAGGTAAAGTAGTATTAAATGCCAGTTTAAGACTGCTTAATGTTTAACACGGCCAAGGTTTTGACCAAATGACGAAACTCTGTTCAGGGGAAATGAGATATAAAAATGCCAAAACACTGACTGCAGATGGGTTAAGTGCTATTTCTGTTGTGGTTTTTCCACAGCCAAATCCTCATCTTAATGAAGAGGGTCAGTACAAAAGGTTTAGTGCTAATATAGATTTGTGTAAATTCTATGAATATATTTTATGTAATCCCCCAAAAATTTGAAAACTTAACTGAACAACTCAAAACAGTAACTATCATTTCACTGACACCACTACATTGGCACAGCAGGGGTGCCAACGCAAAGGGCTCCACCAGAAAAATGCTGGGTCATCCAGCAAAGTTGAACATTGCTAGATTTTGGCCGCAACACCATCCAACATCATCTGGCAAAGCCCTGCGTTGGCCAATCAAATCAAATCTTGCGTTTTTTTGTTATGCAGTGCTATTATCAGTCTGACCACAGCCTTTGACAGATTCATGGACTCCAGAGACTGTGGCAGAAGGCTCTAGATTGGTGATTTCAATTCTGTAAAGATACGAATTGTAGAATTGAAATCACATCAAAAAATGTTAGGATACAAGTTAAAGGGTAACATCTGGTGCAGCAACAGGTCATAGTTCATTCATTCTTTAGACAAAATGACTTGATTGACTTGACTTGTTTGATTCTAAAATTGTGTGTAAAAGTTCTGGTAATGTCTGCGTAGGTGAATTGTGTAAGTGTGATGTTTTGGATCTTTTCTTGTTGTGTTTATGCAAGGTGCAGGCGCGACAGAAATCCCTGTGCTCAAACTCACCCACAGCAGCTGTAGCTTTTTACGCAATAAACACAATGGAAGTCGACATCAATCTTTGGAAACCAACAACCACATAGACAGCACTTACCCAAAGCTGATCCCAACAAAACATTGGCCCTATAATTTTAAGCTTTATGCAATGCCTTGATAAGCAAAGAGGGCAAAAAACTTGTAAGTAGCCTCGCACTTTCCTCAGAAAAGCAGCTGCAATCTTGACAAACTGCAAACCCAACAACAACAATACTTTCTAACTAACACTTGTGAAGATACACATCCTCTCCCGTTTTCCCTCTTGCCTCTAAAAGCCACTCCTTCAGAGGAGTTAATTGCCTTTTCAGCACTGACAAGTGTGAAGCCAAATGACAGTGGAACCACTCCAGTTTCCTGGAAACCCTTTCTCTCTTGTTTCTGTGAGAGGGAACTTCTTTAAATGCTATTTCCAAGCTAAGCCCGTTTAAAATGCAGTCTGTCTGTGCTGACTGAATAAAGCCATAGCACAAAAGACTAGTTTATGGGACACGTTTGAAGTCTTATCGTGAACTCCAACTGTAAAGTAGGTAAATAAGAGCTTGTGATTGTGTGAGTTGGTGTCCATTCTTGCGCATGTGCACTTGCGTTACATTTATTATGCGTTTCTGTTCATGTCTAAAGCTGTAATTGTGTTTATTTCTGTGTGTGTGTGTGTGTGTGATGCCATTAAAGTCAAATTCAACCCTGACCACAGTATCACCATCAGATGACAGATTGGACTGGACTTAGAGAGATGCATACACACACACACACACAAGCTCAACTCCACTGAAACAGAATGAGAGGAGACTTGCACCTATTCTATTTCAGCAAGGCCTATTTCAAGCTGCCGCCGAGTGTGCGGTACACACTTTATGGGCGGTGATAGAAGGTAGCCAAGTAACCTCTGACCTTTGGCTATCTGGGAGACCAATTAAAACACTCACTTGTCACTTGTTGAAAAATGATCAGTAAGTTCCAGAACAGTGTACAGTCTGTGCTGTAGACGTGACACAATAACACCTGCACACTTTTGCATTTTTTGCAGCTCCTCATGTGTACTTGTTGTTGTTGCCAGTTTAACTGAGGAGATCATTGACAGGCCGACAGCGGTGGAATGTAACCAAGTACATTTACTAAAGTACTGTACTTAAGTACAATTTTGAGGTACTTGTACTTTACTTGAGTAGTTCCATTTTCAGCTCCTTTATACTTCCACCTCACTACATTTCAAAGGGAAATATTGTACTTTACTACTTTTATTTGAGATATATATATATTATACATATACTATATAGTTACTACTTATTTAGCAAATTAAGAATTTCCATACAAAACATGATTACTTTATCAAATATGATTCATTATTATTGATTTAACTACCAAACACTATAATAATTAGTTAAAATTAGCTCTACTTTGACTAGCTTCACATTAAAATGCTGAGTATAACAAATCAATGTTACATAAACACTGCCAGGGGCCATACTTCATAATAAGTACTTTTGATGATAGTATACAGTATGAGTGCAGGATTTGTACTTGTAACAGAGTATTTGACATTGTGGTATTGCTACCTTTACTAAAGTAAAGCATCTGAATACTTCTTCCACCACTGTATTCCAACAAGGATCTCCTTCAAACTCTGACAGTTGTGCTTGTTGCATCCTTCAGATAAGCAGAAGCAAAACTGCCACTAAACGCAGGTCTTTGCAGGTGCTGGACGAGAACTACATGAGCTGATATAATGGACTGCAAAATCAATGTCAGATCATACAGAAAATGTACTGATAACCATGTTATTACTGCTTCAGTAAATAATGATTTACACTTGAACACATCTACTGTATATATGCATTTACCAGATCACAATACTTTCCCTGTAATGGTTATGTAATACATAACCAAGACATAACAAATTCATCTTTTAAAGGCAGTTAACAGTAAATATCAGGAGGAAAGTTATTCCAGTGAAAAACAAGCAGACCATCCCAACACTGCCTGCTATCGCTATGGGCGTAGCATTGCTTCCTTTTTTGGGTGGCAGAGAAAGTAGCACTTTGGTCACAGAGTGACCACTGCTCCCTCAACAGGAAGGCTCTGTCCATGCCTGTGGCTGAACCCAGGAATGTCTCGCACTGCGCTCGGGTCCCACAGGGCCTTTGGCTTCTCTGCGGTCATAATTTCACCACAAATGAATTCAATGCCTCTCCTCCGTCTCAAAACGAGATTTACCATTTACAACTAGGACAGCATGAAAACCTCGTAATGCTGATTTGGGTTGATTTTTTTAATTTGCATGGGGCAAAACACTCAAATAAGCTTACTTACTGTAATTTACGTACAGTTTTTCGCTTAGGATGATATGCTTTTAGTATGGGAGCAACTTTGTGATGCATTTAAGTAACTAAACAATACTGTATAATGAAAAGGCTTAAGCATTTCTATCTCTACACAATTGCTACCCTGTGTCTTGTCTCATAAAACATTCCAGCACTGGTTTGAACTTCAATGTGACTTCAGTTTGACCCTGTCGCGTGGGAGTTTTAAAGAGATAAAAGTGTGAGAAAGTCTTTAAACTCCATTAGGACGCAGGCTGAAAGACAAAAACAGCCTTGTTGCAGAGGTCAGCTTGGTTACATGCTGTTTATGTGTGTGTGAGTGAGAAAGAAAGAAAGACAGAAACTAAAATAGAATCCCAACTTCCTCTCAACCACATTAAATGCATTTCCACAGTCACACATACAGTTTACATAACATTAATGTAAAGTGACCTTTCACCTAGACGTTCACGAGGAGTATGTCACTAACAATACATTTCAAGGCACAATCCACTGACTGATGCAGACAGCTAATAAAGAAAACCTGTGCAGTCTATTACATGAAATTGACTCATACTGAGGTGTGTTTGCTCAAAATTGACAAAAATGTTCAAGTAATCCAGTGATAATGGGTCGCATGCAGTTACATGAATGTGATGTGTGGCATTAGCGTACTTAAAATAAGTTAGAAATACAAGTTGTGGGAAAATGAGTGCATATTAGCCTAGAGTGGCCATAAGGGCCATGGCTGTAAAGAGTCAGTGTAATTAACACCTTGTTAACTTTACAAGACACAAGAAGGGGTGTGGGGGCTTCTTAGTGTGGGTTTGTGTCTGTGTGTGATAGATACACAGATACTATATATGTATTTATTTTGAATTGCACTGTATGTTCAACAAGGTCAAAAAGTCACAATCAAGCTGATGAATCACTAAGATATCTAAAACTGCATCTAACACTGCTATTAGTGTATACATGTTTTTATGTTTAGACGGTGGCAGTGTGTACCAGGCTTTACTCAGTGAAGTATGCAGTACAGTAGTACTGTAGAGTTTAATGCACAATGAAATCTTTAATCCAACTGTACTTACCGTCTGTGGTGTCCTCACAAATCTGATTGAAGTTTTCGTAGGAGTCCCAGCGGATCAGAGGATCTTGTGTGTTGTAGTCAACCGAGACGCTCGGCCCGTTTTCCAGGTGGTCCACACCTTGACCAGAAGTACAAAGAGACGGAGCAGAAAAGGTGAATGACTTTAAATCATAAGAAAGAATAAAACATCACATTGAAATGAATGAAGACGAGTCTATAATGTTTTCCTTTCAGTGAGGCCTAAATTTCAGGAATTCTTTTACAGTGAGCTAATTACTTTCCTTTTAATTGTATTCCCTTTTTTTGATTAAACAAAAAATTTGAAATATGAAGGTGCAAGGTCACGTTGACCCACTGGCACCAACTGCCACGCCCCTGGTTCAAATCCAGCCGGGGTCTTTTGTTGCATGCCGCCCCCCTCTCTCTCCCTCACATTTCCTGTCCTGCATCTCGACTATATACTTTCAATTAAAGGCTAAAAGGCCCTAAAAATAAGTATGAAGGTGAAATTCGATTTGTGGAAAATATGTATGCCAATAAAACTGGACACATTGATTCTTACCATGCATTTTCTCTGGTCCAAAGGAGAAAATAAACTCCACTTTTCCATATTCTGGAAACCTGTCATCTGCACACAGGAAATAAAAAAGTCTTGAGTGATTAAACTATTAATTGTACATCAGTCATTACTGGGTCATTACAGCAGCAAATAGAAGAAAACAGATTAAAAGGCATTGCATCCATTGAATACAGTATGAACAATGGGGTAATATTTCAACTCATTAGCTACTCACAGTGATTATAATCTGTGTTTGCACACAAATTGTAATGACAGTCATTGTGGACATTCTGAGGTCTTCATCCCAAATGTCTTACCTTTGAATGTCTCGTCAAGCTCATCTTTCCCGAAGACAATCCCCAGGTCGTGAACAGCGCAGGTGTGAAACTGCACCCGGAATATCACGTCTCGGCACGGGCTACGGTAGCGCTTGTGGTAGCACTTGAGCTGGAGGGTGAAAACCATCAGAAGAAATTCAAACAAAACTGTATAGTAGCAGCAGTGCCAACAGAACTCAACAGGTCAGTTTATTAGGGTTGGATTGCAGTTGGACAGATTCCTTTTTAGCTCCACAGGTACACTGAACATCTAATAAATAACCATTTCAGGATGTAGCTTATTTATACAATGTGTCAGTTCTGATAAGAAAAAAAAGGTCTCAGCTAAAAAAAACAGCAAAATTAAATCACTTCTATAGCTGAGTCGAATATGGCTTCAGTGCTGATACACTATTCAATATAGTGAGCACAATATGAAATGATCTTTGTGAAACACGAGCCAGAGACATGCCAGCTTGATTCAGTGCTAGTTCTTTCTCTACATTGGCTCAGAGCTAGAAAAGGCATTTTTTTAGAGTTTATATATATATATATATATATATATATCTCCCTCGTAATGTACGGCCTCTCCACAAGCATTACTATCCAAACTGTTTCTCCCAACAGAAACAGCTTTAAGAGCAACACTAAAACACCACACAGGAAAATCTTCTGTCTCCCTCCTGCTGTTTCCTGATGGGCAGCCTGGACCCTCAACCCTCAACCCGAACAACTTGCAGCTCACAAACTGTGGCTGTAAAGAATAAATAAAGTGACAAACTGAAAGATATCCTACTGTGACAATGACAGTGAGCATTCCCAAGCTTTTAATGGTTTCTTTAGACATAATTATATAGAGTTTACCATAATACAAAAAAAATGACAATGGCACGCACTCAGCAGCAGTTAAAACTAAATTTGAATATGATTTTGAGGAAGGTGGGACTGACTTGCTTTCCACAAACTTATTTTCTACTTGTGGGGCCAAATAAGACCAAAACATATAAGGTTCCCAAATCTACACAAGCACATAAAGGACTGAGGACGAGAGGAAGGCAAAGTAGAATATCCAGTGGCTTAGTGCAGCTTTCTGGGATATGGAAAACCTCCCACTGAGGGGTCCGGTTCATTAGGAAAACAATGCTGGTGAGCCAAGTTTGAGAACAAAAAATAGAAGGAGGAAAACATTAATTTTAAGCTTACATGTCCATAGAGCCCTAACACATTTTCATTTTCACACACAGAATTAAAACTAACCAAAGCCCTTCCCCCCCTCATGTGTAAATAATCCATCTTTAAAGTTAAAGGAATAGTTCAACATTTTGGGAAATAGGCTTATAAGTTTTCTTGCCAAGCGTTAGATGAGAAGATTGGTGCCACTCTCATGTCTGTACGCTAAATATTAAGCTACAGCCAGCAGTCGGTTAGCTTAGCTTAGCATTGTTTAATTCATACAAAAGCCGCAATGTAAAAATGACAGGAAGTCACTGCACCCAGCCAAGAAATAGTCCAGCACCCCCCTCGTAAAACCACAACTTGTCATTTTTACATTTAGTTTTTTGTCCTGATTAAACAAACAAGACATCATGTGTTAATTAGACAGCTTTAGAAGTGCTGGTAGGCATGTTTGTGAACTTTGGTCAGAGGCAGGCTAACTGTTTTCCAAAGTTTAGAGTGTTTATGCTAGGCCAAGTTAACGGTCCTCTGGCTGTAGCTTCATATTTACAGTACAGACATGAGAGTGGTATCGATCTTCTCATATAACTCTCGGCAAGAAAGCGAATAAGCCCTTTTCCCAAAATGTTGAGCTATTTCTTTAAAAAGTTGAAAATGATTTTTGCTAACTTGAAACAGAACTTGGAATTTAAATGACTAACACTGGCCAATGAGAGAAGAAAACAGCCAAAACCTGAAGAATTCAAATCATGTTTATAAAGATTTTCCTTTGTGATCATCTTTTTTTCATATAACCATTCAGTAATTAGTCATTTTCTGGCAGCCATATTATCCACAGCTCAGTTCCACTGCACAAACACATACCAGTACAGTTTTAAATGCAGGAGCATACTCCATGCTGACTAATGTCTGAATAATAATAAGCATCAGCAGCCACGGCTCAGTCAGATGATGCAGAATCCATTAGTCCATCTTAAATAAAGGATGAGATATGAGCTCGGCCGCGAGCATACAGTAAGTGCTCCTTTGAAATTCCCCACGCTGAAATTATTAGCCCTGAGGACATCTAATGGATAACATTATGGCCTGAATCACATCAGAAGCAAAAACTTTGCTGATGTGTGCAGTTCTTCTGCTTAAACTAAATGCAAAATAAGCCAGAGGTACTCACAGGTGCTACTTTATTGAGGATCTTTCTCCTTTATTTTAAAAGTGCAAATGGAACAAGAAGGATTTTATAAAAATCCCCAAGATGTGAAAAAGAATTAAAAACATCCATCTGACACACAGCTTACTTTGAAAGGATTTTTATATTATCATGTATAAAATAGCACCCGGTGTATCCCAAACCCTGTTGGAAAGAAAAGTACCACTGCAACTTTGACGTCATAGTTTCCAGCAAACATATTGTGTGCTAATGAGGGTCTATAAACCGAGGTATAGGACCCAGTCCAACTGTCTTCCCCCAGTTTTTATGGCCCTATTTCTTCTGTGAATGGATACTATAAACTGTTAAGCACATGCATTCAGTACATACACCCAACGTCAGATTGGTAAAACCAACAGGATTCCCTCTTTACTAATAAACAATAAAAGTCAGTGCACCCCCTGTACATTCTGCAGCTGTTTTCATTGGCATTGTATGATAATCGTCATTTAACATCAATTTATTTTTCTTTCTTTCTGGCAGAGGTAACACACTGGAAAAAGTAAGACAATAAACTTTCTCTGTTATTGGCTTCACGCTTAGGAGTTAACCCAGTGACAAGAAAAAATGTTTCTGGTTTCTTGTTTCCTAGTTGAAATTCACAGAATGTGATAAAAACAGCTAAGACACCCTACTAAGATCTCACTCATTTCCTGTATTTTTCATCAGGCACTTGCTACTGTAGTGTGTCTGTGCCATTCTTACCAGGATGTCCCCTTTCAGAAGAAGACCAGGTTCAATGGTAATACAGATGCTGGTCTGGCTGTCACCCTGAACATTACTGTGAAAGAAAAAACATGTTAGATAACAAGCCTGCCTTCATGTGACATCACTCCATTGTATTGGTTTACGTTTTCTTTTTGATGTTGCTTGTCTGGGTATAACCATGCACACATGATCTACATCGCCTGCTAACAATGTCTTATTTGCTTTAACAGCGGCCATCACAGAGCGTAACCGCAGTGCAGTGCTGGGCTAATTTTGGGTATTAGTGTCTACATGATTGTCTAACTGGGAGAGTGGGATCAAAGGGTGGAGAGATCATGTGAGAGAAAGTGGGGAGGAATGTGATTTGGGGCTTTAAGGGGTTGACAGTCTGGAAGTATATGTGCACTGATTGTTTTACAACATACACAAATAAGTGTGAATGTGTTTATAGTGTTGACACTATTGTAAGAATGGACATATGTAGTAGAGTTCAACACCAGCAAGCTTTACTATTTACAGTAGTAACTTTAAAACACCTCATAACAGCCCTACAGTTTAAATGAGGGGGAAAAGGCAAAAAAAAAAAAGGGATCAGGGAGTTTAAAGCTGCAATAATAAATGTTTTTATAGTAACAATGGATCAAATGATTATGTGTAATGTAAAAGGTGTTGCTTGTAGTAACAAATACACAGAGAATTATCACCCAACTCTGCAGTTCCCCTCAGCCCTACAGAGCATTTTAGCATCTTTCAGCTCACTGTTTTGGTTTTCTGGCCCACAAACTCTCCTCTCATTAACCTCATTTCTAGCTGCAGCAGGCAGCTGTTTTCAGCCAAAAAAGCTCTGATTATCCCACTGTAGGCTACCTGTCCAGCACCAAACAGACAGGCAAAGTTAGTGACATGCTGGTTTAGTAGCTAAATAGCCAGATAGTTTCCTCAGGAGTTGGTGGAGACCAAAACAGAGATAAAAGGAGAGGGAATATTGGACTTACATTCAAGGGGTGAATAGAAACACGACTCCAAATGAATGCTAATGTTGCTCTGTGACTGTTGGATAAATTAGCATTTGTTTGCTAACACTTTAGCCATAACAACCTTAAAAGGTGATAATATGTAAATGCTGTGTTTACAGCTTGCTGTGCTGCCCCAAGTGGTCAGAAAATGAATGAATGCAGCTTTAAGCACCACTCCATGGTTGCATTCATGCTGAAGACTTTTATAGTTGTTCATGAACAAACATTTTTGTTTAAAACTAAATATTACAGTTACTTGATGCCTTTAATCTTTTACGCAATTTCCCAAGTACCAACCAAGTTGGCCATATTGTGTTCTTTCCATTGTTAAGTCTCATCTTCCATGCTAATGCTGCCTCAGCCAAGCTGCAATGGGTGACAAAATTTAAATCTAATAATTTGTTTATTTATTAAGTTATACATTTTTCAAATAAGAGTTAAGTGTAGTGTACTCTTTGCACTTATAGGTGTGGAAACTGCATGATCTGACTTTTGAACACGTTTTTTTTAGATAGGAACAAGCTGATTTTTACAGTTCACCCAGATATAGTACTCTGTGTTTAAACTGTAATAATGTCAAATGTGGTGTAAATGTAGCCTGTATGACTGCCTCACTCATCTGAGGGCAGTGCAGCTCTCCCCTGGTATCCTCTCCTCCTCCCAAAACCTCCCCTCTTCCCAAAACAACAACAGAAAGCCATAGAATCCATTATTTCCTGTCTGGCCCTGGGAACCAGCAGGGTCATATGGCAGAAAACCCTGCAGGCGTCCACACAGATGCCTGTCTGCCTGTTTCATTGGCTCTCCAGTCACAAATAACACTAGAAGGGATCTAAAGTAGGGAAACAAGAGCTTGCAGCTGGGGAGGCTAGCTAAATACAATAATGTGAGGCAAGCACTGAGAGTAAACTGGCAAGAGGGATGATGTATGTGTATATTGGGGGGCAGGGGAGTTAAGGGAGAGGCTATAAAGGAAAATCAGGGTTTTTATTATTGAGGCATTACGAGCTTGCCATCCCTGGAATCTTGTAAAAGCATTTGAGTGTGAGTATGTTTTAAGACTTACTAGATCCCAGATGTGTACACGGGCTGCATGGCCTGGTAGATCTTGAGAAAAGGACGACAACCTGGAGCACAATTTTTAAAAAGTTGTTAAAAAATAAATAGTGTTTGAAAATGCTTACGTGTGAGTGCATATCTATGACACTCACCTCCTTTAGACTCGAAGTTGGGGATGCCGTGCATGATGACATGGTGAAGGAACAGGGGTTTGTTATTGATCTTGATGTGTCCGGAGAGCAAGCCGCTGAAGTACTCCACATACCTGAGCAAGGCAGAAGTGGAGAAGAAAAGGAAGACATGAACATGCTGCTAGGTCCCCTTCTGTCAAATCATATCATGATTCCTAATGTTTTACAACAAAGGGATGAAGGTATAATCCTGTGATCATCACAGCAAAGAGACACAATCTTTGGCTTTGACCTCTAGTAACCTTGCACCTTGTTTTTATTATAAACTCAACCAATCAACTAGATCTGATAAACCCACTCCATACTACCTGCCCAGCACCAAACAGCAGACAAAGTTAGCGACTAGCTGGTGAACATAGTAGATCACTCAGCAGCTAAAGAGCCAGATATTTTCCTTAGGAGTTGGTGGAGGGCAGACCAGAGGAGAGGAGAGTGAATATTGAATACATTACTTTTGCCAGGTGGACAGAAACACAACTCCAAATGAATGCTACTGTTGCTCCTTTTTTGCTACATGTGTAAATAAGCAACTGTTTGCTAACAAGTTAGACATATCAACATTAACGTGATAATATGTCAATATTGTGTTTTCAGCTTGCTCTGCTGCCCCCAGGTGGCCATTAAAATCAATTAATGCAGCTCTGAATGTTATCAGTTCATAGAAAGACAGAGATGTCTTTGTGAGACACTTCACTGTGGGGTCAAGCACAATATAAACACCAAGTGAGGGACGACTGACCTTTTCTGAGACGGCTGGCCCACAGGAAGCACTTTGTCTTCATAGAAGCGCTTCATGGCAAACCTGTCCAGAGCCTGGTCAGCACTGCATTCCAATGAAAAAGTCTGGTCAGTACACATGTGGTTAATTTATTTTTAAAGCACAAGGAAAAGGGGAAAAACAATCACAGTAAGCTTGGCCATGCCATGTTCTGAAAAGTCTACACACCATGACTTTAATGCACCTGCACATTTCATGCAAAACCCTCCTTCAGCATTCTTAATGTCAGACATCACACCTCACACAGGTGTCAACATAAAAGTATAGAATTAATAAGACAAGATGGGGAAAAAATAGTAAAATCATTTCTCACTAGATCATCAGATAGATGATGCATATAATGCATTCTAAATCTCAGTGTAGACATTCATAATATCTCCTATCATGTCATGCGATGTGAGCCAAGTGTATACAGTACATATCTAAAGATTTTGCAGGCAAAAGTGGTCTCAGTGTTTATGTCTGACAGCTAATTATGCATAACCACCATTACACAACACACAGTAAAATAACTTAATGCAATATTTTAGGTAAAATCTATATACCCATATGGCAGTGTGTTCATGTTCTGGCATTTTGCTGCTTCTTAAGTTTTCAAAGTTTCAATTCAAGTCAGCTATAATTGACTTGTGGGATAATGGGATTATAGAGAAATCTAATACTATCCCAGGGAAGAGAGTGTGTTAAATTTTTTCCAGGCCAATCAGTGTTCTTTCAGAAAAAACTGGGAGTCATGCGCTTCTCTGATTGTTTTCATCTCCTTGGTTTTTGTAGCAGAATGTCATTCTATTTTGGTGTATCTAAAACAAATCCAATAAAATAAAGAAAAAGCAGGCACTTATAAAGTGAGTCTCATGATCCGGTGACTATTCATTCTAACTCATTGCTTTCTGCTCATAATTATTATATCAAACACTTTTCCTTGGATTTCTCAAGTGTTGTTCTCCAGTCTCATGTTCCACCCCTCCTTCTTCTGTTCATCGCATCTCTGTCTGTTCTTCAGATGTGGGCTTCAGTCTTGTGATGAACAATGCTGGTTTATCTAGTTTTTCCTGTAATGTCTCCCCCTCATGTCTCCCCCCTCTCCCTGTTTTTGTCCACCTCTATTTTTCTGTTTCCAGAAAATTCCAGATTCATCTTGCTCCATCTCTCTCAAAGTGTGCTGTAACTTAACCCTCTGCAGGTATAGTTCGGATTATAGACCTACCTGGCTGATATGTTGCTGTAGTGCATGTAGGCTGCCACCACAACTCCAGTTCTGCCCCGGTTGCCCTGAAAAGACATCAATCAAGCAAGAGTCAACTACAGATTATATCTTCCAGGTCATGATTCTTGTTGTCCCAAGAACAATTTTTCCACATCTTTATGATATTGAATTTTCTTTAATGAGGTTATTGGGGTAGTTTTATTCAGGTGTTGTTTTTAAATGCAAAATTCAAGATCCAAATGTAAACCAAAGGGTATCCTCACCACCGAAATTCAAAACACAAAATTAGAGGCTGCAATCACAATTTCTGAAACGCTGACTTAACGCTATAAATTAACTAAATAAAGGTTACTTAAGTTTAATGCTGTTGAACAGTCTGATGCAGTTAAAGAGGTACTCCAGAACTTAAGTATTGCACTTCCATAAAGTTGGGGGACTCATAAGAGACTTGAGATTATATAAAAGGTCAAAATCAATGTAGCATCTTACATTTCCTATAATGCAACTTGTTAGGATCTTTTTGTCAAGTCCCTGCTTCCTAGTAAATGCCCGCATCTTTCAAACTTCATTCTCTGGCTTTCTGTTATACATGGAAAGTCTCCAAGCCCAGGCTTGAGATGATATCATCAGGGTTATTTTTTCAGACTTTAGAGACCTCCTTAAGAACCACGCAAAACATTTTAACACTGTTTTTACAGGCTAAAAATTACACCGCGAGACTTGTCAGCTGACTGTAAAATTGGTGGCGTACACCTTTAAAGATTTGCTTTCAGTAGTAATATCAGTTTCAATCATAAAAATGATGTGACTATACCCATTTTTTATATAGTAAAAAAAAAAAAGACGACAGTGGAGGATAAGTGCGTTCCACATAATAAATATCGTGGCCACTTAAACAGCGTGGGGTCCAATGGAAATGATTTGTTGATATGTGGAAACCCAACACGGCCTGCTTCCTTAGTGACCACCACAACCTCCAAGCCCACACGCTCATCACTAGCGTTACTCAACTCGCAGTAAAATAACACCAGTTGTTATGGCAGCCGACTTGTTTGTAACCACCCCGTGGGAACTTCTTGGACTGAGGCACGGAGCTTTGGGATCCCATGGTTAATTCTTATGTTGCGAAACACAATGAGAAACACAGTGGGGTTAACGTGAAAATGATTAGGTATTACATTTGGGACCTCAGCCTAGTAGTTGTATTTGGATGCACTTTTTATGGTTTGTTTCGGCATACTTAGGCGCCAGATGAGTGTGGTTTACCACAAGAGTATAATGTGATGCAAGTAAGTTCAGGCAACAACAGGAAAATATTGGTCAATTCAGTTTTTATGGTATTGTTAAGAGTAAAAGGGTAAATAAACCTAAGTAGCCATGATGAGTGGCGTGCCTTACCCCCCTAATTTGTGTTTTCCCAACCCTGTTCCAGCACAACCCTAACCCAAACAAGCACACAAAGAGACACACTCTCACACACAAACACTCCACCCTGAATGTCAGAGTTTCACTCAGGGAGAACGTCATTACAGACACAAACGCACAAAAAACAGCTGCAGCCTCAGAGGAAGTGGGGGTCCTGAGAAGAGCCTGAGAGCACCCTCTACTGTCTAGAGATGGTCCAATTCTCACAGCATCCTCTCTTTTAGTCTCACCTTGTTGTGTATGACCACCACGTTGTGGCTGTCCGCACTCAGCCAGGTGTCCATGGCCTTGCAAATGCTGCAGATTTTGTCCAGGGCTGGAGCATGGTGGTCGGGCCAGCCAAAGTCCAACACCTGAGAGAGGAGAGACATTTTCAGTCAAATTGATGGTCATACAATACATGGGAGAGGAGATGAGAGGAGAAATCAAGCTGTCAGGTTTACCTTTGGATTAAGTTGGCTGATGTCATAACGCTTCTCACTGAGGTTGAAGAGCTAAGGAAGAAGTCAAAATCAACACCATTATTACAATTTTTTTGGCCTTGGATTGTATATTGTCAAAGAAGAGGAAATGTTATTATATATTTGATCTAAGACTGTTGATCATTCTTTACTTGTACAAAGGTTATCCTTTGCTGGCTTGCCCCCCACGCCACCACCTCAATTACTGTTGATATGCCAATAACGGCGGTAGATTTACCACTCAAAATTTTTAGGTAATTTTTGAAACAAGGGGTCCTTGACTTCAGACAGAAGTAGACAAAGTCTTCTCTTTTCCAGTAGAAATGAGAACTGTAACAGCTAGCTAGCGAACTAATATCAATTCTGTGAGTCTCTGACTGACTTTTTAATGTTTCCAGCTAAATGAGAACCCCCCCCCAAAAGGTTCTTGAATATACATTTGATGGCTACATACATTTCATCATGCTAATTCTAAAGCTACATTGTTACATCTAGCTTGGTTGTAACTAGTTGATGATCCACGTAGAATACATGGAAATAACGAAGCACTGATGTTCTTGTGTTGCAGGGAAGAGCTAGTTAGCCCTAGCATAATTGTTAGTTTGACAAGCAACACAATGGTTAGCTATTTATAGCTATCAATTTTTGGCCTATTTATGGCCTATTCACTATTTATATAAATAACATTGTTTTACACACAAACACAGTAGTTGTTGAGACAAAGAACCCCCTAAAACAGCAGGAAAGTTTTTCCACCGTTAAGGTTTTGTAAGAAGCAAAGTAGTTACCGGTATCAAATAACAGCAGCAATGGCTTAAATCAAATAACACATAGGTGAAGGCTGTTTTGGGTGGTAAGTGTATGTGAATGTGAATGTGTGTGTAGATGTGTAGTCGGGACTGAGAGAGATCAGCTGATGATCGGCTGATCTGGGCATCTCTAATGACTTCATGTTCCTGCCTGAAGTTCCGCTATTTGCTTCATTTATTCTGAGAGGTAATTGCTATATTCCTGCCAAAATCACCCAGATGTACACAGGAAACTGTACCAGGTAGTTGTGGCCGTGTTTGGAGCGCAGCATGGAAGCGACCTCCTGCAGGTTGGCAGCATAGCTCTGCTCCTCCACACTGCTGGGGAAGGAGACGGAGATGATTCTTTCTGTGATGTAGATCAGGTCCAGCTCGTAGCTCTCCTCCAAGGCCTGCAGCAGACTCACACTCCTGTCAGAGAGACAGAGACATGTTTACAGCGTGGGTTACTGTGATGATTCAAATTGCACTGAGCAATTTTTCACATCAATGGCCCCACTGCGTAAAAACAAAACCGAGGTGGACTGCTGGTCTGCAAAAGATAGCTAGGAATTTAATACCCAGAAGTAATGCAGCACGTGATTTATACACGTGTGCTTGTGTTTATCAGGTCAGCTAGTGTGTGATCACTTTAACCATAGCATACCCAGGACAAGAGTTCCAAAAGACCTAAAGTTAGTAAGTTCATGCTTTCTCTGTTTTTTTTCATTTGGAAGTTTCTATCCATCACGTCCTCCACAGGGAGTAGATCTTCTACCCCTGACCACACCTTACACCTCAATAAAAGGTAAAAAGGGGTAATTCACTGGGACTTTTAAAAGTGTACAGTAAGTGAATTTTAAATCATTTCAAGTAAATATTATTTTTCAAAAAATCTTCTGGTGGAAATGTTTAATATGACGTCATTGTCGCATGATTCATTCCAGTGATTTAATACGGACACACTCATTTCTCTCACGGAGACGTTTCACAAGACAGAATTTGTAGTCTGTACTTTAACCTCTATCATTCCATATCCAAAGAGTCACTAATTTGGAGCCAAAGCATAAAAAATGTGTCTGTAAGCCTTCTTACACTGAAAGTCACTGAAAGGAAATTACATTTATAACATTTCAGACGCAGTTGAACACACAACAGTCTTCTTCAAGACTACAAGAAACAAATATCCTAATATGGAAAAGGCAACACACCACATAAATATCATATCCATAATGACATCATTTAATCCCAGAGGGGTTCAAGTTTGCCTCCAAAATGTCAGCTCTCCCCTCTGTATTACACACATGTTGTGTTGTTAGACTTTGGCTGTCTGCAAGGAGAAATTAATTAAGTAGATAAATGCCAGATTCTGAAAATATCGCAGCATACCAAGGATTACAGTGTGTGTGTGTGCACCTCACAGACCAAACTAAATGTGATAGTCATTGGTTGGGTGAGAAGTGTTTGTGTAGAAGTTAGCTGAGATGTTATTTGACCAATTCTTGTTTGTCTGGAGGGGGATGGATGGAAAGGAGAAGGGAGAAAGAAACTGTAAAGAAACAGTCCTCCCTAAAAATCCAGTCTACTATTCATTCAACCCTATGTCAAAGTTCCTTTATTGATCTGTAATTTAGTCTCGGGCTTTTTACTAAAAATAGAAAATGACAACAAGCATAAATATTATATATAATAATACAGCCAGTGCAGCATAATCTAATACTGTGCTGCCAAATGATTTCATTAGGAGTCCAAAAGTCCAATACTTATCTCATTATCTTCTTGATTTGACACGTTTTTGATTTTTTGGAGATATGAAAAAGGAAAAGGTTAAAAGGAAGAGTTTAACATTTTGGGAAACACTTAATTCACTTTCTTGCCGCAAGTTACATGAGAAGATCAGTACCACATTCACATTGCTCCTCTAAATATACAGCGACCGCCAGCAGCCTGTTAGCTTAGCATAACGACTGGAAACAGCTAGCCTGGCTCCTACTTGGCGCCTACCAGCACCAAGAAATAGTCCTGCACATGTGAATAGGCATATTTCCCAAAACATTGAGCTATTGCTTTAACATCTTTCTCTAACTTTACAAAGGTAATGACACATTTTTTCTTTTCGGGGTAAACTATTCCTTTTTGGCGAAGCTGATCTAGTCTTTTTTTAGAACTTGTCCATTTCAAAATGTCTACAGAGAACCAGGACTGTGAGATGAAGAGGTTAAAGAGAGGTGTCTGGACCCTTAGCGCCCAGACTGCAGCATATTTCCCACATTTGTCAGCTGTGAGTAAGCCCTGAGGAAATTGCTCATATGTCTGGGAGAGAAGAACTCTCCAAGTTTAATATACAAATACTGTAACCTGCTCTGTACTGTACATCTGGACCCACTCAAAACTTGCTTACTGGAAATTATAGCGATAGAGGAGAAACTGATATGTCACACATGTTCTCTCTCATGTGTCACGACAAACATCTTACTTTGAAAATTTTCTGAAGATTGTGTCTTTTTGTGTTCATAATTTGCCAACACTTTGTTTTTATTTCTTATTTTACCTGCATCTCTCTCTCTTTCTCTCATTCTTTCTCTCTTTTTTCCATCTTTCTTAGTATTACCTTTTCTCGTCTTTCTCTCTCTGCCTTACTCTTTCCATTTCCCTCTCTGTCCCTGCATATGTATGTCTTTCGCCTCTGGGTGCAGTCAGGGCCAATATAGACCTGCGGTTTGGTCCTGTTCCAGATCTACCAGCAAGTGCTGACCGGCTGAGCGCCAACCTGCTTCTCATCAGCCGAAGAGATGAAGTGATTGCTCTTTTTCTGCGTATCCCGTTTGAAGAATGGCGCATTATCTCCACACGCTCAATTTCAGCGCTGCAGTGATCTCATTTGTGCATTTGGACCAACACCAACTGTGAACTAGGAATGTGTTATCAGGAAGCCTCAGACATTAGGCTGTAAAATATCTCAGCAGATATTTCTTCGTAATAAAAGTGAACAACCAGGACTTCTGTCTCTTCTATTTAAAATACTGAGAGCACTCCTTGATCCCAGCTTATGATCAGACTTCCTGTTGGTGAATACCTACAGTTTCTCACGATCTCAAGGTCAATGATCAGTCTAGCTTAAACTCAATAATTGGATTGAATTTATAATCTTTATCAGTACAGTTTAGCAAGCAAACATATGACTAAATACTTGTTCTTCCTGCACAAAAACCACATCATTTATTTGTGATTAACTCCATATTTATACTTAAAGCTGCACTAACCATTGTTTTTTATATTAACAATGGATAAAAATGTGAAATGGATTGCATTTAATGACAAAACTGTAAAGAATTATCAATCAACTCTGAGAACCCTCAGAACCTTTTACACGTTTTTAGCTCATTCTTTTGTTTTTCGGGCCCACAAATTCCACTCTCACTCTCATTAACCTTGTTTCCAAGCAGCAGAGCAAAAAAAAGCTCAGAAAAAGCTCTGATAAACAGACTGTACACTTCCTGCTCAGCACCACGCGGGACACAGACAAAGTTAGCGACTAGCTGATTCTAGTTTAAGAGTCAGCTGAGTGTCTGGAGACCGAAATACAGCTAAAAGGAGAGTGAATTTTGGACTTTTGCGGGTGGCCAAAATAGAGGCTTTTTTTTTTTTTTTTACTAAAAATATTTGACATAAAAACTTCATAAGATGATAAAATGTCAGTGTTGTGTTTACAGCTTGCTTTTCTGGCCCCATGTGCCCAGAAAAATCTAAAAATGCAGCTTTAAAACATCTGTCTAGCCAAACACTCCATAGGTTTATGTCCTGTAACAGAGTAAATATTTTTTAATAAAGCTCTGTCTGAACAGTACTAGTTATTCCCAAGAACAAGGTACCAACTTGAAGCCATTAATATGGAAAACGCAGCTTAAACTTCAGGTTCAATTTGCACATTTGCTTCACTGAGACGTGACTGTGTCTTAATGTAACTTTTCAGTGTATTAAAAAAATGACTTTTGACTCCCTGACAAAGGGTTGATATTGAAACGTGTCAGGGTGTGTTTTAAGGTACAACATGACCATGCTATGACAATAAAGGCATTTTAATTGTTTAAAAGAGAGTGCCTTGGAGTTTTCTTGTGATTTTTAGTCTACATGTATTCCTATCCAAAGAGCACCTCAAACAAACTAACTTTGAGTCCAGGAAGCGATCCTACCCAAACATTTTTAAATGATGTTTATTAGTTCAAAGATTTTGGAGGTGAGATGTAGAAATCAGGCATGTAGTAACCTGTAAGTAGTATTTCAGCTCTTCCACTTTACAAGCAGCAAGTCTGGTTGCTCTTGCAATGTTCTTAAATCTACACATGACCTGCACTATATCTCAAAATGTAAGAATATATGCAATAATATTTGCAGTGTGATTTGCTAGTTGTTGTTTATAGTATGTTTTGTTTGGAAATGAATGACATTGTTAACCGTGGTGTGTTCATGTTCAACCAGAAGTAACAAAGTAGATAACAATTGCAAAAAACTGAACCCTCCATACAGATAAAAGGTATCTGTCTTTATAAGAATGTAATGACTGTCTGCACCCACTAGTTTGATTGGATACCTTCAATCAGCCAGTGTTACATAAGAGACACCTGTCAAATGACTGTGCTGTTGTGCACTTTTGAAAAGCCTTTCATTCTGACTTTATATGGATGGAAAATGACTATAATCTTCAGAGTAAATGAACACATGCACTCTGCATGTGCTGTTAATAGTGATGATGTATCAGAGACGTTGAACTGTTTTTATAACTCCTGCATCAACTCTTTGATTTGCTCTGAGGGAATCAAACTGTCACTCAAGCTTAGCACAGCACTTCAGCACGAACTGTTGGGGTGTCAAGTTTTACACATTAATTACACAACTGACAACATCTGTGACTCCCTAAGGAGCGAGGTGAGAGGGGTTGACACCAAATATCTTTTTGTTCAACAAAACAGTGTGAGGCCCAGTTCAATGGCAGGGCATGTTGCTTCACTAATTCCCCTGGTAAAATCAGCAAATATCATATCATATTACATCCAAACGTTTCATTTCAAATGCTTCATAACTCAAGCTGAATGTGACAGAGGATGGATAAGGTTGTGCTTAATATTTATTTCATTACTTCATTATCTTTCTCTCCTTTTGGAGATTTTTAGTTGCTAAAATAATTCAACAAATGCAGTCCAGTAAGCCAAATGAAGCCTTTTATGGGAAGCTTGCAGTGAGAAGAGAAGAGTTCCTACCTCGATGGTCTGCGCCGTGACTCCATGCTCTTTGAAGATTTTGTTGAGCCCTGCAAAACACAAAGAAAAACACTGGAGCTTTATCACTGGCCTTTGCATATAACTTTCATACTAACAATAGTGAAAATACAGTGAAAAGACATCAAAACATTTTTCTTGTCCAACAGCAGAGCTTGTTTGAAACCACCTCAGCATCAATTATTTTGTTCACCACCATTTCTAACAGTTCTTTATTGATTTTATGTTACATCAAGGCGTCCATATATTATCATAAAGTCCATAACGTTACCAATAGTTCCATTGTTGGTGGATTTACCTGCTATTGATCTTGTTCATAGGGTAAGGCTGGCCAAGAACCAAGCTGTTCTCAGGTGGTACCACAAGTTCTATCTTGTTTATGTTGTTGAATCTGAATAGTTGAAGATTTGACAGATTGCCAAACAAGGTAGCTAACTATCTTAAGTGCTGACATGTTCCATTTCAGTGAGCGAGATATCTTCAACAAGGCAGTACTCAATATGGCTGAAATGAGCCTGAACAAGGTCAAACTCATGTATGAACCAACTTGCTCCAACGCTGTGATGTAGTCTGACATTGTATCCATCCCTCTAAAAATAAACTCATAGAGAGACAAATTCTAATTACTGCTTTACTTTACATTTAAAGGGAAACTCCGGTATTTCTAAACCGGACTTTTCACAGGCGCAATTGCCCGCAAGGATTATGTTGCAGCCATTGCAGCCCGTTCGCGGATGCTGGTGGAAGCGATCTACTGGTCCAATTCCAAAACTTTTGGTAAGTATTAGTCATTTCAACCCCAGGGCCCAGGTTTAAAAATACCGGAGTTTCCCTTTATGGCCACATTTTACACACTGTACACAAAGTGTTCATATGCACCTTGTGATGGGCTCTCTTTTCTATGATGCTGCTGTGCAGTACCGTGTGAGGATGGTGTCACATGGCACCCTCACAAAGCAAAGCGGAGCAGAGAGGCCCTTGCAGAGGAAGTGTGGCTGAAGGTGATTGACTGTGTTTGGCTCCACTATGCCTTGCCTCCCCCTCAAACCAGCTCGAGGAGGGGGTCAAAGGCCATGTGGACTGGTTCACTCCCCTGTGGTGTTTGGGTCACATGTACACAGGAGGGAGCTGTTATCCATCATCATCTATTAGATCAGACTGGCTTGGCTGAACCGCCGGTGTCAAGAGCACCACTCGCCTCCCTGGATGAGTTTCAGCCTGCTCTGCTGCCCTAACGCCTGACTGTCTGTCAGTGTACACATTTAAAACAACCGGAGACAACATCCACTATACATGGTGTGTAGTTAATCATGTGAGTGGGCCTGTGCATGTTATGAAAGTTCCTTGCTATGTTATTGCAGTCCAAAATGATTAAATGTGCAGCAGCTTTTCCAAACAATATGTGCTTAAAATGTGCAACATTTTGTTTTTATTTCGCAATACATTGTGAGAAATATGTAAAAATTACAAGTCAGCTGTAAAATATTGCGACACTACAGATTAGCTTTTAGCGCTAGCACTAGCCAACTACCTAGCTAGGAAGTTGAATGCACTTCTGTAACTTTTTTTCCCTTTGAATTGAGGTGCAACAACCAGCGCGACCAGTGCTCTGACCGTATTTTCCTGACCTTGAGATTCGCTTTGACTGTCTGTGTGGTATTTTGGTGGCAAGCGCAGAGTGTACAGTGCACAGGTGGGATTAGAGGCGCAAACAGGTGGGAGGTTCATTCAAATGAGGCAGTGCAAAGTGAGTTGTTGGTATTTTGGTGGAAAATGGGTGTTAGACTTTGCGCTGAGAATAAATGTCTCAGAATCATGTGTGTTTCTGGAACGTCACTCTGCTGCCACTTTGGGTATCAACAAGAGCAAACTAAATATTTGCATAAAATGCGCAGCAACAATGGAATAATGCTGAAAATGTAAATAAACTATTTTAATTAAACACGCTCCAGCCAGTACGTACTATGTGTTTAAATCTGCATCAACAATTAATGTTTAAGTATTTGTTGTCTACAGCTGCTTTATACTGTATGAAAAGCTTCTTCTTCAGTTCATTAAATCTCTGCAGCCATCTGAAGGCAGCCCCACTCTAGCACTGCCTATGTCCTGGGGAAACTAAGTCAGACACACTGTAGTTACAAGGAAGTTTGAGGATTGATCTTTACTTGACTTTGTCTTGCTTTAAAATTAGATTGCAGTGATTGGTAAAAAAAAAAAAAAAGGGCAAGCATTCCTGCAGTGTGACCATTTCTTGCAGAAGAAATTGCATTGACTTAAAAAAAGAATGCAAGATCAATATTGCACTTATTAGTTCAATTTGTGTTAATTTGCTAATTCTTGGAGGGACTAAATGGATGCACATACACATACGGGCACAAACGCAGACAGTGTTTGCCAGTGTTCTTTTCTTTCCCAGCAAATCCACTTCATTTCAACAGATTCTATGCACCATTCCTTTGTTATCTTACATCCCAAGTGTTCGCATGAGTCCATGGCCCAACTGAGGCGACACAAAGCAAATCCCCCATTTGCTGCCTGTGCTTCGGCCTAAATGTTTCCGTATGTTGCAAGGGGCTATAAAGTGCAGAGTCGCCAGAGGAGGACAGAGATGAATGAGCAAGAAACGGCCTAAAAGACAGGGTTCAGAGACAGATGCAGAGCATGAAGAGGGTTGAGAGTGCTTGTGTTGAGTGGAGCTGTGAGACTTATTGTGCATGAAAGGAGAAGCCCAAAGTACTCTTAAATGGACCACTGTGAGGTGATAAAAACATCCTCAGATTTTTGAATGGCAAGGCAAACATGTCCGTGAAATGCCAGTAGTTGGACGCCAATGTGCATTACATGGTGCCACCAGTTCAACCAGCATGCAAACAAACATCTTAATTAGAGGCTGGGAGAGAGTTTTGAGGAGATGTTGTTTATATTGTGCTGCGAAGATGTCAGTTAATTCATAGTTTTTGCTTCAAATTAGTCTGAATTGGTGCGCAGAGCATTTTATGAGCCACAATACTTCAGTCAAAGTGCAACCATCTGGGTGAATAAAAGCGTCGCAATGAAGCTACGGTCAGTTATAAGACAATAACTTTCTCTGTGGTCACATTGATGTTTTGGTCATTGAAAAACGGAAAGACATCATGATGTACCGTGACTCTATGAATGGAGTGTACTGTACAGCAATACATTTCACTGAATCCTGTGTTACATGTTGCGCCACTTTCTAATCAGAGCTGCAAGATTTTAAGTATCTTAACAAGTAAGATCCAATCAAGCACCAACAGAAATCAGGAATTCCTATATTTTCCCAGTGCAGCAGCTCTGAAGCAGACCGATATTGTAGACTAGCTCCTGATCACATCACACAATCCGCACCCTAAGAACTGTTTCTCTCCTTTGAGAACTTGCATTGGGGGTGGGGGTGGGGGGGGACTGGAGTGGGGGGTCCAGCAAGCCTGTTTCCAGATGAAAACCATCTGTGGAGGTTGACTTTACAAGCAGGCCATTGAAATTAACCATCTGAGAAAGAGCAAGGGAGCAAAGGAGGGAGGGAGGGCAAAAGACGTTGGGGGCTGGTAAAAGTCTGCGAAGGAGACGAGGGAAACTATTCCATAACAAAGAAAAAACAAAACAAGCGATGAAGGAGCGGACGAGAAAAGTACAAGCTACAGGACCCATTCAACCATCCATCCACTCGCCCCTCCATCGCGTCCTACCTTCCTGAAAAGGTAGCCGGTACTCCATCGCCATGCCCCCCTTAGAGAGGAGAGCCGCGTTCTCAAAGACCCTCCTCGGTTCATCTCTGGAGAGCTCCCTCTGCCTCTCACTGCTTTCTGTCTGGCAGTGAAGTTTCCTCTGTGAAACCTCTCCCTTTTCTCTGACAGCGGAGGAGGAGAAGAAGAAGGGAAAAAACACCAAGGGCTCTATTTTGGGCAGTTGCCTGCAGTGGGCCACTGCATGCTCCAGCTCAGACCAGACTCCTCCACAACGCTCCTTGTCTCGTCCTTCTGTCCGCTCTGTGTTCTCCCTCTCTTTCTTTCCCTCTCTGTCTGTGTACTGGCCACCCTCCCCCTCCCCACTCAGCCTCCCATCACGTTATCTCTCCCCCTCATATTCAACTTTTCCCTCCTTCTCTCCCTCTTTCTCATCCGGGCACAGATCTAAATTGCAACTGCTAACCTTTTCCGTCTCTTTAGGCAAACATGTGGGGTCTGATGCATGTTTGTACTCATAAACACACTCACACATAAATCAGCTGACTGTAGCTCTTATTCACTCTGTGTGTTAAGTCATGTTCGCTCTAATGTAATTTTGTAAAACATGCTTGTGTGTGTGTGTGTATTCATCTTATTCTGACATTAAGACAGTTGTGTCTTTTGCACAGGTGATTTCACAAGCAACCATACACTTGAATGCTGTTTTTATTGAGTATATAATAGTAATACTTAAATATAATACTAACAAGTGTTACAAGTATTCAGAACTTCCCTCTATTTCCTGTAATTTTCTCACCTTTATGACACAAATAGAAGAAAAATCACAAAGACTGCTCCTTCACAAAACAACCTTCTGATTTAATGCAGTGTCTAAATTTTAATATCTACATCAAGAAGTAAAAAAAACAACTTAAAAATAGGAGTCAACAAAGCAAAGAATCAGAAGAACACCAAACCCAATGAGGTAGAAACTGATCCAGTGAAGCGAGAGAGAAGCTCATGTAGTCATAAGACGAATCTTTTCGATGCTCTGAGGCGATGAGGCGCGGCCAAACATCTCCCACACGTCACAGTGTAACCGCAAAGCAAATGCCCATGACCAGACAGTAGCAGCTGCACTCACACGCAGACATGCACTCACGCATTTACACTCCAAACACATGCATACTGTACAGACGTGTGATCATACATTAAATGAGTTTGTGTTTCACACGTAAACACACACTTATAATCGCTGTGTGTTTCAGGCTCTGCCCCTCAGTTAAGGTGCAGACCAAATTATGAGCTGAGAGGGAAAACTCATGAGCCGTGCAAAAGACTGTCTGATATGAAGCTCCTGCGTGGCTTTATGACAGAGGCAGAGGAGCTTGTGCTCTTTTCTACTACACTGTAGGAGAAAACTGAAGAATAACATAGCAAATGCCAATAAAAGCAGCCACACACACACACACACACACACACACACACAGAGGCACACTGGTGCATTTGTGTTTATTTTGGTCCTTGTGGAGAAAGTGGCCACTCGGCTTTGGGTGGTAACTCTAAATTGGTTACTCGATCCTTCCTTTCCCAGTCAAAATACAACTCACAGGAAGTTGTGTCATACACGACCAGTGCCGAGTGAGTCCAAGGCAAACATGTATGATCTAATCATTGTGTGTGTTGACCGAACATGCACGAATGAAGGAGAGAGTCATTACTCTGAAGCCATGATAACTATTTTATTAAAGTTCCATCAATCTTTCTTAAGCTTAAGGGTGATATCATAGAATTAGTCAAGTGTTCTTATTACCCATCACTACCTGGGGTGAAAACCCAACAGGGTAGTGATGTATAGAGACACTACAATGTTCAAGGATGTGTCCTTGTCAAGTCATTTTGACTACATTTATTTTCCCATATGTATAACAGTAAATTACACTTTGGCTGAATGTGACGCAGGCCAGTAGTAAGGCATACTGTACGTTGCTCCCACTAGCAACACTCATGATTTTAGTGCTGAAATCAAAGATGACATAACTTCAGAAGTTGTTCTGCTACTGTACTTGTACCTGTATCATTCGGCCCAGTATTGCTAGGAATTATGTTCATATTGGATGATTGCACACCTCACGATTTACATCCAGCGCCCACATTCAATCCCAGTGCAGGAAGTCGTGTGCCCTATATCCAGCAAAAGGTAAGGGTGTGGAGGTGGTGGATGGGTATTTAACACATCCAACTATTTATAAACAACTTATTTGCATGATCTTTCCCTAACCCGAACCGTACTGTAGTTGCCATGCACAGATACTGTAGAAAGCAAGAAGTTTTAAAATGACAGGATTGTACATAACCAACCAATATTGTTCAATATTGACATTCTTGTCTGGCGTCAGGATTTGTATCATTTTGTGAAATTGTGGTGCAAAATGTTTATGTGACATTGGTTTAAGAGTTTCCCAAACCTGCTTAGTTTGTTAATGAATTTGTGAACCTTTTGCACAATGTGGCTGACCTTGACCTTTAACCTTCCTGCGTGTATGTGTGCCCCGTATGAAACTTTGCATCACATTACGTTGCACTGACAAATCTTCTTGCTCACAAATCAGCAGCTAATCACACAGTGTGATGCCCTCAGTGTCTGATGTGCCTGAAAACAGTCAAGGAAAAAGGTCTAATGAGAAGAGAATCAGCTGTTTTGTACAGCTGCCTGGCTTGATTCCCAGCACAGAAATCCCTGGTTGTCTTGTTTTAACACTGCAATTTGAGTTCCAGGAAGACAATTTGATAAGTCAGTCATCATTTAGTACAAAAAGCTGGTACACTGGATTGGATTGAACATTGGATATGTGTTTTCTTGGGAACTCCATGAGTGGGGCAGTAAATTGGATTTGTACTATTACAAGGCCGATCCAAACTGCCAACAGTAAACAAAGAGTACTTCCTGTGGACACCATACTTCAGAGGACAGATGGAATAATGATTTTTAAACTCTGTGATGTATCAAGTATACCCCTGAAGTTGTTCTATAAAGCATTTTATTGATCAGCTGTTTTAAAGTGCATTTGCTGTGAAATAGGTACAGCTGTCATTCATGCCAGCTGGACCGCCTCGATCCACTCATAATCAACACCTTTCCTACATCAAATGTATGATCTGTCTAGAGGCAGATTAATCGGCTCCTTCAATTCAGTAATGTAAGCAAAAGAGATGACTGGACCTGAGAAAAAACAGCAAGTGAAGTCAAAAAAAAAAAAAAGTTGAAACTCACCATGGTGTCTACATGTTTGAGAGGGAGGTCGCTGCTGGGTGCCTGTTCAGAGAAGACAAAGCAGAAAGCGAGATCAATATAACACTTCATACTTCAAAAACTCACCACCATGTTATGTACTGTTGAGTTGTGTCATGTCACATCATCTCCCCTCATGCTGTGTTGAAGCTACACTCAGCGCCATTCTTTGCCCTAATGTGGCCTGGAGCAGAGTGGGGCTCCACCTTGAATGCGCGGGACCATCTATAATCCCTCTGTGCAAATATTTACACAAAGAGACAAGTCTGCTTCCATTAGCCAAGACCAGAGAGTCCATCCGTGGAACTCGCTTTTTCAACGCCATATACAGCTATGGACAGAGAGAGAGAGAGAGAGAGAGAGAGAGGATCAAGCCAACAGAGACAGAAGGGGAGAGAGAAATACGGGACAGTGAGAAGAGAAAGAGGAAAAAGAGGGAGAAAGAAAAGAGAATAAGGGTGGATGTACAGTCGGGGCAGGCTGGGGGTATAGGGAGAGAAAGATGAAGGTAAAGAGAGAGGTTCATGGCAGAGAGCAGAAGAAGAAAACATCAGAGCAATCCATGATGTCATGAGCTTGTGTGGGCTTGGCTAACCGCAGACTACCACACATGCACAGATGTTACTAAATGAAGCAGAAAGAATTCAGTCTAAGCAGTATTGAAAACATCAGTCATATCTATATGTAGCAGAGAGGAAAGAAAAAGTTTGATCTTTGATCATTAATTGAGGAGTGTGTAGTGTATCATGGACTCCTAACTACTTTGCTGTCATAGAGATTTGATTAATTGTCAGAAAAGTGGCAGGGGGTGTTATTGAACCTTGGCAGTTTTTCAGTACTGACCAAAAACAGCCCATAAAATTGTAAAACTTTTAAGGGCTTTATTTATGGGCTTTTTCGTGGGATTTACTGACAATAAGAAGAATATGGAATTTCACCAGACTTATCCTTTAAAGTACAGAACACCAAAGAGTTATGCTGTTAAATATTGGTAACCTGGGTATTGTATTGGCATGATGTTGAAAATGTTCCAACAATAACCAGCCTTAAAAATTAGTGTGTTTGACATATTGAAAGTCAAGTGTGATGAGATAAATTTAAGCCTATGGTATTTCAAATACAAGAGTGACTTTAAGGGTAAGGCTGACGATGTTCTGGATTTTTTGCATTGTTTATCAAATCCCATGAAAAGAAAAAAACTAACAGTGTGTTAGTTTGTCTCTCACTACTTTCTGATTTTCCTGCCCTGACTGTGGCTCTCAGTCCCAAGCCAATTATGTTCTTATTGGAGACATAAATCTTTAAAAATGAGTCACAACTATACAGTTTCATTTTAAAAAGGGCAAAATAATTTACTGAAACAGCTGGGCATTGTAGTTTTTTGCAAATGTTACTCAAACAGGAGTAAATAATGCATTTGCTGGGGACTATTTTCAGCAGTGGATTAATACACATTTGGTAAACTAGTAAGAATTTAAAGCAGCAGGACGGTGTATGTGGAATTGAGTCAGAATAAACTACAGTGTGTGTTCATAGTAAGGAGGACATATGTCACTCAGTGCAACATTGTGGCTCTCTGATGTGTTTTTAATAGTTTTTGGACAACAATGGAGTGGCACTGGCACAGAGGAAGAAGATATATCAGACTTTGGATAGACAGACACACACAAAACTTGTTAATAGGATCAATTCATTGTTGGTTTTGGCCCTTTCATGGGATCTATTGACAATAAAAAGAAAATAGAATTTCACCAGACTTATCCTTAAAAGTACAGAAAACTTAAGAGTTCTGCTGTTAAATATTGGTAATCGTAACTTGGATAGAAGCACTTCATAACGGAAGCCTCCTCCATGATTGCGATCACTGGACAGTCCCACACAAAGAGCTGGGTTGTAACACCAAGGAAGCTCTGCTGGCCTTTCTGTAGAAAGATTCAGTAGAATATAAACAGTAAATGTAAAGGGTAAATTATAGTCTGGCTGTGCAGGCCCCAGAATACCAACTCCAAACGCCCAGAGTAAACCACCAACCAGGAAGAGAGAGAGAGAGACCTCAGAATCATTTTAACTTTACCCCAAACTCCAGCCTCACCATTGACATACCAACTTACAACCTTTACACAACCAAACAACCAAATAATTAAGATAATGGGGACTCAATTACCAATACAATGCCAAGGCAACACAGTTGGAAAATGTAACTTAATTTTCTCTACCAGGTAGATGTGTATGGGTGTGTTGTTGCTCAGATCAGACACGTGGAAGACAGAGTTACTTCTAGGAATGAAGGAAAAGGAAACACCAGACTGATGTTTGAGCATCTAAATGCAGAATGTGGCCAAAATGAGCCGCAGGCATTTTCACACAAATAGAGCCTATTGTGTGTACACCAAGAAAAACACACACAGACACAAAAAATTCTCACAATGATATATTCTAACATATGCGTTTCCGTTTTGTACAATTGCAGCCAGATGGTCAGAGTGTGAGTGTGAGTGTGAGTGTGTGTGTGTGTGTCTGTATGTGAATTGTCGTTGGGACTAATTCAGGAAGCATGAGAAAGCCTGGGAAGTTGTGTATCAGCAAAATAGTCCACAGAGGAAGTGTTTGCAGATTCTCTTAGCCCTCTTCAAAGGAAACATTTGAAGGGGAACTGTAGCACTGAGTAATGGTATCAAAGACATCCTTTTTTTAATCAAGACAATTCTTGCAAGCCATGCACAATAAATCTCTGTCTAATCCCAAACTCAAAGCCAAGACTGGGGCTTGGCTTTCATAGACTGTATATTTCACAGACTCAAATTATTAAATGGTTTAAAATCATAGTCAAAATCATCAAACAACAGACCACCATCCACTCAGAACCTGCTGTGTCATAGTGAAGTTCAGATTCAACGTTGAGACGTCAATCCCCAGCTATGTGTGTGTTTATGTTCTGGTGAGAAACTCCGACATCCAAAACTGGACAGCACCAGACACCACTGCATTTGAAAGCTGACAGAAAATCAAACCCCTGAAAACACAATTGGCAATAACTGACACAGCCCAGTCAAATCGACATATACAGTAAAATGGTGAATTAATTTGAATGGAATCTCTGCATTCACTGGATCCAGGGAGCAAAATCAATGCACATTAATCTTTCATGTCAAGTTCAACTTTGGTCAACTTTGACAAACAAATACGCACTGTTGACCTATAGCAAACTGTCTTGTCGGTGCTTTGAGGGGAACAGAGAGCCAGAGTGTCCAAATCAGAAGGAGGTATAGTAGTCTATTAGCTGTGATGATCCATTCAATTTTATTTAACCTCTCCACAAAAGAGCAATGGTTTGCAGACAGTTATGAGACAGGAATCAATGGTACGAATACATCTCTTGAATAATCTGTGTGAACTTTACTGTCCCCTTGGTACTAGCTAACACAGAGCTTGTTTTCTTTTTTTAGTAACTCTTTATTGACTGGAACAATGTAGAAACCTGAGAACAAAATACCAGGGGAAGTAAACAGCACAGTACAGAGAAAAGAGAGAGAAACTTGGAGAGCTATTGTGGCTGACTAGCGCTATCATGTTGGCCATTGGGGCGCCAGCTACAGTAGTTCAACAACAGCCCTGCAAGTAGTCCCTACGTCACCAAGGTTCTAGCACCGTCTTGGAGACATGCAAATTAATTTAATCGTGCCACAATCCGAGGCCTGTACTGCAAAGCAGGATTTGGGGTTAGCGAGGTAACTTTATGTTTAACTCTGGGTTTTCAGTGTTACGACGGTGGTTCACTTTTTACTGGGGTAAATCTCCGTGGTAACTTGTGCTGCACACCTCACCTGCTCCAGAGCAGGTTATGTTCGAGATAACAGATCAATGCGTATAAAAGCACCACCTACTGACCAATCAATTCTCTTGTAAAATGACATCACCAATAGAAGATCCCGTGGAGCTCGGTGCGCGGTTTGTGAGAGGGGCTCTTTTTATATGAGAGATAGTTTCTCGTCAGAGGGACTGACTTATCTGCATCAGCTTCTTGAAAGAAATGTCAAAACCATGTCATTGTGCTTTTGTATCCCGATATCATCCTACAACAGAGACTGACTGAAGCAGTAAAGCCTTGTACTTGTAAGGTATGAAAGTAAGCCTACTTACCACTTTGAATTATGTTTTTATATTTAGTTTTTATATTTATTTTTATTTGCTTTTCACCTAAGGCTAAACTTGTCATACATGCCATAAGAATACATCTAAGCAACACATTAATTTAATGAAATACACAAAAGTAATTATAGTCGTGCCCTAATGATGGGGCAGTGATATTATAAGCCTGTTAACTTATGCATTCACACAGTCAATGATTTTTTGCCAGCTGTCCTTCCTGCATTCAGCAGCTGCAGCTGTGTTGCTTTTACCCTGGATGATGTGATTAACATCTTCGTATTTCTCTAATATTACAGTTTGCTCTTTGTTGGTAAAATATGCCGCTCTGCTGCCAGCACACTTGTCATGTTTGTGATTGGTCACATGCTGCAAACATATGCAACATAAACTTATGTGAGTGTGCTCATGGCTAGACTGGGCAACCCTGGGTTGACATACCGAGTTGATAACCAGCGTCGTGTGACCGCTTAGCGTGATCGCGATTGTTAGGCTCAGTGAAGCCAGATAACGAAAAGATATCCTGGGTATGTTGAACTGGCTTCGTAGTACAGGCCTCAGGAGTGACCGAGTCTTAAAGCTGCAGGATTAATTGCATGAAATCATCTATCTATCTATCTATCTATCTCATCAAACCAAGCACTTCTAATTAAACAGCTTGGTGTGAAGGGTTGATGTGACAGTCCCATACCAGTCATGGTCATATTGTTTGTTGTCTGCAGTAAGACCAAAGAAAATGCAATAAATATATCTATTCAAAGCCACAATGCGTGTATAATTTGAAATTTCCAACTTTAGTGCCCATTAGTGATGGTATCACTGTGGCAGACTGTAATGCACACCAGAATCCTGAATTATAAGAGAAGTATACACTTCTGATCATGCCTTGCAAAAGAGAAATATACATTGTATTTCTGTAACTATGGACAGTAATTCTATCAACTTAAAATGAAAAAAAAAATATTATCCACTGCAGATACTCAGATTTTCTGACTCCTTGGCACATCTGTAGCTCAGAGCCATGCCATCACCTTGAGCCAAGTCAGCTGAGCATCATATTGCATTTGTTCTCATGAGAGGAGCCAAATACAGACTGTTGATCTCCAATGTGGTTGCAAAATAGTAACAGACATAATAATAGACAAACGGTATGCTTAAAAGGAAAACAAGTTCAGTATTTCCTGCTTCATAGCTCAGAATGAATAAATCTGGGAAGTGGCAGAGTTGTTGTTGTCAATACCAATGAATGGAATTACTTCAACAGGTGCTTACAGCTGCATTCTGTCAAAATGTACTGATGCTGGCCTTTATTTTGGACATCTGCCAATGTTCTTCTAATCATTGATTAGTTGAAGTCACATTCCTGTTCATTAAAGCTTGGTTGTTATTTTCGTAGCTTTTGCCATCATTTGTGTTAGTTATGATAACACTGAACTCACCAAAGTAATTGCTGACATTTGGGGGCATGGTGACATCGCTACAAGGAAGACTCACAAGAAGTCAGGTTCCAAACAAGCTAACAGTTTAGCCAGATTCAACCCTTTTGTCATCGCAGGCCGTTTTTATCTTGACGCCTTTCTTCAGGAGGTTGCCATTGAGGGTATCGCAACTAAAATGAAAAATAGGCTAAGTAAGTCAAATGATTGGATATTACAACACTGACATTATACCTTTTACCTCCCCTACCTCCTCCAAAGAAACTCTTTGTTTTGCTCACGTTAGCTAGCTAGTTACAACAGCAATAGGAACATAGCTCTTCAGTCTGTGGATGCTAACTAGATAACGACAGATTTATGATCTGGTTTAGCTAAAAATAGATAACGCCCAAATTCAAGAACTTTACCACACAAAAAGTCTGTAAAGTTATACAACTATTATTTAGCTTTTTTCGATGAATCGTATTGTTTCCTTGAGGCCACGACCCCGGCTTTGTTTGGAGGTAACACTAAAAATGAGTACACCTGAAAAGTTGCTAATAATTACTACGGCAAGTGCAGTAGGTCAAAGTTGAAGCAGGAAGTGGACCGTGTGTGTGTGTGTGTGTGTTTACAACCTGTCTGATCGCTCATGTTTCTTGCCCCATCTGTCTTCTTTTTAGTGATGATAAAAGCCAAAACCACAAAAATAAGACCCAAGTTGTAATAAACAGAAATTTCTCCCTTTATTAGACCTTTTAGACTATAAGTATAGTCCCATCAATACACAGCTTATTCACAGACAAGCCCTAATTACCTGAAATACGAGCCTTCTGCTTTGTAACTCATGTTCGAGTGTCCTTATAAAAACTGTCACGCGAAAACACACAGATTATGAGAGACCATCGACACAGCCACGTGTCTGTCTCCTATAAGAACAGCATATCAGTGTGTAACTTTCATCCACAGCTCTTTATCTCGGCCACCACCGTACCATGTGCTTTCTTTCACATGAGCACAGTGGCTCCTTTGACCAATTTAACAAATTATAGCTCACTCCTTTAGGAAAGCAGAGGTAGCTAGCACGCTGGGAGTTTCCCCCCTGAGCGGCGGGGATAAACGTAGCCCAGAGCAGAGCCTCTGGGGAAATGACCCAGGGCTAAATATACAGCTGTGCAATCTTTAGATGCTCGAGACACAGCCCATTTAGCTCGGCCCGGCCAGCTCAGCGTGGACAGCAGAGTGGTTAAAATCACCGCTTCGGGTGTGTGAGTGTGGGTGTGAGACGAGAGAGTATTACTCTCAGAGAGGAAACAGACAGCACTGATTGTGAGTGTTGGAATGATTCAGTATTTACGTTCAGTCAGTGAGCTGAGCATGAAAGAAAATACTCATTTTTAGTCTTGTAAGACTCAGTTATAATTCATAGTTATACTGTATGTGTATATGTGTCTGTGTGTGTTGGTGTGTATGCTGGGAAGCTCTGCTTTTGTTTTTAGAGTATATCTTTGTGTCTATATGTGTGTGTGAGTCGGACCAAGGGTGTGTCCCGGGTGCCACTCATCCTTTCCTCTCCTCCACACCTCCCCCCTCTCCCTCTTTCTCACTGGGCAGCCTCGTACATTTTTAGGACATTTTTTGGAAACTTAAAAAACACACACCATCTGGACTGGCAGCAGAGTGGCTGCGCACCAGCTCTACTCCAGTGTTTACACTGCATTTTGGACAACAGCCTGCACCGACAGCCTAACGGTTTTAGACATGCCTCGATGTGCTTATGTTTCAACTAAGCTGCTGGAATGATGTAAAAACTTTTTTTCGCTTTGATGAGAAATTATGCAGTATTCCTTGCTGGTAATGAAATGACAAGATGAAAAGCTAAATGTGCAATTGCAAGCAATGTTACACTAAATTATTGTCAATTTGCAGAATTTTACATTTTAACAGTCTATTCTCATACACAGTAGGCAACTGATTCATGCCACAATGAATATTCCCAAAACAATGCAGGCTGAGGAAAGAAATAAAAACCTAAACAATTATTAGTTCTTCTGACATGCCACTTGCTGTGACTGACTGTGGATCAGTCGCAAATTAAATCACATTTGCTTATTTTAAACCACTGGGAGCACCAGCTGTCTGGGGTTACAACATCAAGACAGTTCCAGGTAGCTTGTAACTAAAGACAAATAAATACTGCAATTGACTTTAAAATATTCCCTTTAAATATTTCTGGTATTGTGAGTTGCCCCTGTCAAACACCATCCATCACAGTGGGCGACACAGACTGACAGATATGACACAGGACACCTGTAGGGGCTCCTAGCTGACATGTCCAACAGTGCCTTCTAGTGGGAATAAACACAAACTGCAGGCCCAGATACTAGTTGACATGACGGTTTACCTGAAGCCTTTGTCTCTTACAGTAAAATTCATTCAGACATTGTAACTCTCAGCTGCCAAAAACAGCAACAGCTATTTTGTTACTCTGAGAAGCTAAAGGTAAATTTAAAGTGTGAAGGATGCTCATTCCTTCAGTGACAGAGCTTCCTGACTTTCGCTACTTTTAGGAAGTGGGTGAAAACTGTGAATGTGTTTGTTTGCCTTCAAAGTAAAAGCACAGCTGTTTGGCAAGAGCCCTAAATCTGTTTTCCCCTCTGGTGGCTGCCTAAAAAGGCAATCCTGCTTCACTGGAGCTGGAGCCACCCTAGAGCCAATTCCTGCTTGATTTAAAAGATGCAAAATGTAATGTTGAAAAAGCAATGCTTCAAAATTAGACGACAAATGTAATGTTTGACATCTACTGCGAAGGGTCATGGTTCGCTGTAGTTTTCAGTGTCAGTCATCCAAGCATTCATATGTTCTTCTCTCTCATGCAAAATTGTATGATATACACATATGCACAGTATTTACAAGTACACATTTTTTTCCCAGAAGAGAGTAACACCATTTCATGGAGCCGGGTAAACAGTGGAAATCAATATCATCATATTAATAAGAATAGTTTCCTGATATGTATACTAAATCACATGTAAATAATCGAACTGTCTTCCACTATTATACTTAAAGGTTTGAAAAAACATTTCATATGTGTAAAACAAAACTAATTTTCTTAGTTTTTAAATTACAATTTCCTCTGAATCATTCATTTGGACAACTCAGTTTTGTAAAATCAATAACACAATATGGTCATATTCACAATACACAACAATACAGTACCACTAAAGGTTAATAAACAATAATATTCACTTATGGCCCAGCCCTACTACTTCATCAGGCTCAATGACACACGAGCAAAAGTGCGCACACACACACACACACACACACACACACACACAGCTGTTCCTCTCTCATGCTCCATGGTCCTTCATCTGCAGCTTTCACACAGCCATGTCCCAGAAATGTAAACATAGTGCTGAGGAGGGAGGGGCTGTGTAGGCCTGTGTGTATCCAGGGTTAGGGTTCAGGTTGGAGTGTGTATGCTTATTCCCGTTCCCACCCCCTTGGGGTATAGGGGCTTCTAAAATGCCAGGGATCCCTTAGGACCAGAAGAGAGGAGTGGACGGTCCTCGCTGTGGGAAAAACCCCTGAGTCGTCTGTGACCCTAAACCACCTCTGCCTTCTCTGCGTTTCTCACCCCGCCTGTCCCTGCTCCTACTGATACGGACCCGACCGCTCACTCTGTTATGTAACCAAGAGCCTTTTCCAACATGTGAGAGAGGAGGGAGTCTCTAAAGACTAAGTATTTTTACTCTTACTTGAGGGTGTGTATGTGTGTGGAGAGGGTCTACTCAGTCACACCCACATGCACACACACCTATTAAACAAGTCGCTTTTTCTCCTCCACTCTTAATATTTCAACTCTGCATATGTCCCAATATGGTAATAATGCAGAAACATCATGAAAATAAGCTAGAAAAAAGTGAAAAGGAATTGTGCAAGCCTCATCTAGACTACAGTACTTCATCACTACACTTCTTTTTCTATTTTCTTTGGCCTGACTGAACTTCCCATGCATGTGAAATATGAGATGTTCTGTACATAATTTATGTATTATAATATACAAGTATGTATGTAATATAGTTAATAACCCGAATGACAAAATAAGTTGTATGTCAGTGTTTACCATGTTCACCATCTTAGCTGTGCGTGATAGAATGCTAACATTTGCTAATTCGCACTAGTTTTGCAGGTATTTGGTCATAAACCAAATCAAAGTTTTGGACACATTAAAACTTTGACCTGATGATGGCACAAGATGAAAAGTTAAGAGATGACCAAAATGATAACAATTCATCCTTTGGGGAAGATGAATGTGTGTACCAAATTTCATGGTAATCCATCCAATAGTTGTTGAGATATTTCAATCTGGACCAAAGTGGTTGACGTATTGACCAACATTGCTATTCCTAGAGCCATGCTGCTAGCATGGCTAAAGAAATACTTGGTTAGGTCAGGGAAAGATTGTGGTCACAGGTAAAAGAAACCAACACTAACTGTTGGTACAAACAGTGGTCTACTGTATCAAAGTCTCCAACTCTGTACAGCAAACCACCCAACCAGTCCTACCTAGTATGAGGTTGTTTCCATAACAACGTCAAACTACTCCGCCTTTGCAACTGAGAGACAACAGCCACAAAAGGTCCTTGCCAGGAAAACACTCTGTCTCACAGAACTTGTCTCAAAGTGTGAAAAGTCTCAGCCCTCTTCCATGAAAACTACAGCACTGTTTATTAAGTGAAACAACTGAACCGACAATAGGAAACCACACAAAAATGCAAAGGTTGCTGGGAGCAAGGAGGAGGATGTTTGCATCTTATAACCACTTACTCAAGTTTGGAAAGCCTGACAAAGCTAACCAGGCTGAGGGTGACCACAGTCTGAACTGATGTTTCTCCATACTGTACTTTCTAACACTGGTAAGAACACTGGAGAGGGTCAATTAGAGCTTAGCATGCAGACTAGTCCATTATGATAATAGGTCATAGTGAATGGGAATGGAATTGTTTTGACTCTCTAAACTGCAACACCTAACTTGGTGGGATGACTTCATAAAACTGCAGTTTACAAGCCACTGTTTACTTGTAATTCAGCAATGTAAACTGACAGGCCCAGTCATTTTTAACCACATTAATTACAAGTGTGCTCACAATTTATGTGTTTCATTAAGAAAGAAAAACAAACTTTTTGTGTGTTTCTTAGGAGTGAAATGACTAACTTAATCTTTATAAGCTTTATTTATTTCATATAGCACTTTTCAAATTAGACAAGGCATAAAAACAAGGACACAAACTGCAAAAACTACACGTTTAAAGAAAAGAAACATTCAAAGAAACCAGTGAGTTTTAAGATGCTTTAAAGAAGTTTTGCAAGTTTCTCTGCATGAGAAATGATTAACAATATTGCTATTTTTGTAGGATTAATTGTCAATTAATGGAGAAGTAAGGGTTTGGCAGTAGCATTTGGATCATTAAGTGTGTCAAAAAAGATAGAAAAATGTATCAAAGTAACTTTCCCACTATGTTTCAGACACCATCCATTTGAGACTGATCTTGGTACAATATTAAACATGTATTTTTTTTTTCCCCCAGGGAACTGAGATCATACAGTATATCGTTACAGGATGCCTGGTTGGTGCTTGTATACACAGCGTAATACAGGGCACATCAGGGAAATATGTGTGGTTCTAAACACAGCGCTAATTGGACCACATCTAGACCATGTTTGCCCTGCAGTTACTCATTACTCAGCAATGTCCTGGCCCTTTTCCCCCACTACACAAGACCTATAAAAAAAAAAAAAAGAAGAAGCTGGATGACGTAGGTGTTCGTGGTTTATGGTTTTCTGAGTGTGTGTGCATATCTTTGCTTGTGAGTGCATGCATTCTTTATGTGTGTTTCTGGGGGGGAATGTGTTCAGATGTGTGTCTACCTCACCAGAATCCCTAATATCTATCTGCCTCATCCCCTCACCCAAGCTTTGTGTTTGTGCAAAATAAAACCTATTCCTGGCAGAGCTGGCTCGACATGAGGGCACATCTTAGGAATGCTCCCAGCATGCTTTACAGCATGCCGTGCACATCGAAGTGCGGGGGTCTGTTTGGGGGTAGTCACTTCTGTCATCATCGCCATTGGATGGGATCTTCCAACCACGCATCATCAATTACAATAAATGGGCTGCAAGTTGCCATCGCCTTCCCACAGTGGGCTGTTTCATTCCAAATTCACTCTGTAGACTCCCTAGTTAGCAACTAGTGGGTTACTATATTTAAATCAGGACTAAGAGGCAACTACATTAATTTTACTTGAACATGCTGGGGCAGTTAGCAAAGCTGTGGCTCCACGTAAGTACATACATCCACAGTGTGTCAAGAGACCAGAATCAAAATAACTACAATAATAATAGTTGCATCTATTCCATCCAGTTCAGTTCAGATCTGTGACTATTAACACAACTCCATAAAGGCTCACACAGACTACATGACATATGCCACGTGTTGCCTGTCCCAGACGACTCTGTGAATCGGCACTGAATGCAAGCTTGTGCTCGTCATGACAGGTCATCTAGTTAGAGCAGTTTCGAGACATGTCTTGACCTCGTTGTTAGGTTTACCAGATGCTATGACAGTCTTCAAACATGTTTGATTTGAAGCCAACATGGGCGAGAAGTCCTTGAGGTGCTCAGAAAAACGAAATTTTGAGCGTCTACAAATCCATAAGAGCTCGGCAATCTCCGTCTACTTTGGAAGACCTTAGCTCCAAAACAGCCACCAAATGGCCCTTGTGGTGAGATTGTTTTTGTCTACTAATGTTTCCAAGCTCAAGAATGAACTTTCAACCTCAACTTTTATGTTATGCTAGTAGCGGCTAATGTACCCCTAAGCTGCTAGCCTCAAACTCAGATGAGGAGCGGGCTATAGAGGTCTGGTAAACTCACTTTTTCCAGGCTCCACACTCCCAGATTTTTGTCATTTTCAAACTTGTACTTCAGACCCAACCAACACGGACCCAAGTGACATCACTTGAGGCAGTTTATCAGACTTCGTGCAGCTCTCCCTGTAGCTACAAACATATACAACTTTTTCACATATTCCATAGTCCTCCCCAAGACCTGTAAACAGACTTTGATGTGTAAGGTAGGTGGAATTCCCCAACAAGAAGTCCTTAAAGTGCCCAGAAAAAGGGAAATTTGAACATCTACAATCTACATCTACAAGGTTGTGTGATACGATCTAAAGTCCCACTACACATACTAAATGGTCATTGCGGTGAGATTGTTTAGTCAACAATGTTTGATTTTATCAAAGCCAAAAAGATGTTTGTAGTTGGAGCACCTTGAAGACGAGTCAGGGACACACACACACAGTGACTTCTTGCATGTTTTACTTATATTGCAATCATTCACTTCAGTCACAGATCTCTGCAACTGCAATAATCTTGCAATAGTACACTTCATCAGAAATCAGTTGTAATAGGTTGTGCACCCCCATGTCAACCCAACAACAGCCTGGGACAAAAAAAAAAATTGTATTGTGAGCGGTACAGTAATTCTGAGATTTGAAAAGTCTTGTAATCTGTACTGGTCTGTCTTCTGTCATCTGAAACAAGTCATTTATTTTGGTTGGAAACACTATGCCCTCCCTGTTGCTTCCAAATACAACCCACACATTTTGTTTTAATCCCAAAATGTAGAAATATCATACTTTTAAGGTACGTTTACAAAAGATATTAACCATTACAATATAATTATTATTCCCATTTTTTGTATTTTACTTTTGTTTAGCTAAAACAATTCAGAAATGTTTTTCTCAAGTAAAAATGTCTTAGACCAATTAAAACAGTAAAATCAAAAGACAGCACTTGTTGTTTTTCTGCTGAGAAACAGCTGCGTGAAAATATCTGATCATCATTTGATTAAGAATGGGGCATTATAAAGCTGTATATTTTTTATTGCTCTTTTATAGTCCCATCTCAGTGGAATGTCTGGATTTTCAAAAGAAAAAGCTTTTTTTCCAACATCTTTCTCCGACAAAGTTAAAATATGCTCGATGTTGCAATCAGTCTGCACCTGAGTGGGGCACTAAATCATGTTGGTCTCTGGCAGTGAGCGAAGGAATTCACCAAACAAGGGGCTGAGGAGAGCCGACACACACCTCAGGCCGGAGTACTGCTGCTGGGAACGCTCGCAGGCATGCACGCCCGCACGTCCACACACAAACAGCATCATCCACTTCCTGTCATACTACTACTGACTAACTACCATGGCTGCACACCAGAAGGGTGACACATACTAACTGTACGAATGATTCACTCATCTACTGTATGTACTTTAATACAAACTGAATAGCATGATCACTGTTTGCCTTAAAAGCCACTGTCACACAAAGCTTTATCCGTTTTTTGTTTTGTTTCCTCCACTCTCCTCGATGGTAAAGGTACATCTACAAATCTTTTACACCTCAGCTCGTCAGCTTTTATGAGAGCAATCACTACCTTTAATGCGTGCACAAAAGCCTCTGGGGAGACTCCTGTTGGCAAGCCAAGGAAAAAGGAGATAAAATGGAGAGAGATGTCCTGCGGCTTCTATTTCCTTCAGCCTTTTTTTATTCTATTAAAACAGATCATTGATGAGGAAGAAACAGAAATATATTCTAGTCTGTGTTTGCATTGACTCACTGAAAACTAAGTGAACTGAGCCAAACAGCTTCACTAACAAACATTTTCCAGTATACTGTCTGACTGTAAATGTATGCCTATGAAGGTCCGATGCAATATTGTGAATACTGCAGTCATACTCAAGTGTTCTAAGAATTTTCTAGCAGCAACTTAAAGTTGATTGACATCAGAACAAATGGTCAGTGCTGTCAGTAGAGAAGTAGCAGCATCAACAGACCACAGGTTAAGTTAGTGAAGTAAATGTTTATGTAATATGGAGGCCAACAGGTAGTGTGGGAGTGTATGTTTGTGGTGAATTTTTGTAGTGTCCAAAGGTGTTCATTTCATAAACCAAAGAGCTCAGGTCAAGAGCCGCCCTTTAACAATGCCCAGAAAGCTTAGCCTGTGCGGCTGCACATCTTAAACAGATGTCTTCATGGAGAAAGCATCTAGTGCGAAAGCATCTGCAGAGGATAATAACATGTTCTTGCTTGATTACTGCAGCTTTTATTAAAGAAAAACAAGACATTTCAAGACATATTTTCTCTGTGAGCGTAGAAAAGCGCAGGGGATGTTTGCTTTGGTTTGTCAAGCACCCAAAACCATTTAAACACACAACATACGAGAAAGAGAGTGAGCAAATAATCTCCAAGTCTAACACTGCTTCTAATGCCAATACCAAATAAGGCAACAGAACAAGCATGTTTTTTATTGCCCTTGCAAAATCACTTCATACTCAAACTACGTCCCACTTTGTTCAGTGTTATTTTAACCACCAAAAGACGTCATCGTGATATAGCAGATTCAAGGACACAACTTTTTATTTACCTTTGTTATCTTGATGATTTTTTGTTTTCATGCCACAGCAACCAATACATCCAAAACTTAAAAACGCGCTCTTTTTTTTCCTTTTACAATTTTAGCAGACCAGAGAAAAAAAACTGCCAAACAATGGTTAAGTCAAGCAGAGCCTGGCTTATTTATACAGCCCCAAATCACAAGTTTGTCTCAGGGGGGCTCCAGATAATGGTTCATTATCTGCAATAGTAACTGCCTTGTTAGTGTAGCTGATAGAGGCTGTTACTTTCCAACCCTGTTTGCAATAAGTCTGCACCAGGAAGGACCCAATAATGCCTGCTGAGCACGTACAGCATGGAAACAATTACTAAAACAAAATAAAATGTGGTACTTACCAGCTCATAGTTTGTCGCTGGAACACAAGATGAAGACACCTAAAAACAAAAATAGAACTGGTCAGTAATATTGTTGCTTATTTGCAGTTATGTTATTACAAGAACATTACAAACAACAATTGACTTGTAACATTTCTGCATTTATTGCTTTTAGGATAGGCTTTATGGCTTAATATCTTGAAAGTGCAACCAACAGCTTTAACATGCCACCAGTGTTGTATTAATTAACCACATGCAGATGCTAAGCAGAATAGAAGGACAGTAATGTAAAGTGAAAGGGCTCACTAGTGACAAACCCATAGAGAATTATCACCCAGCTCTGCAGTTCCATTCAGCTCTACAGAGCATTTTAGCATGTCTTTACAGCCCACAACTTTTGTTTCATCGTTTTGGTTCAGTCTCGCCATTCTCATCAACCTAATTACTATGAATCAGCTGGATGTAAAAATAGGTGGCTGTTTGCTAACATGTTAGCCATATGAACTTTACAGGTCAGCTTGTTGTGCTGCCCCCACGTGGCCAAAAATCAATGAATGCAGCTTTAAATAAGGCTGTTTAGTGTATGACGTTCTTAGTGTACTGTATGCAGCATTTCCATCAGAAAGGACAATGTTTAGAATTGGCACTGGTCAAGCATTCCCACTCCAATAATTACCACAGAACTCAGCAATGCTGCCAGGTTTAAAGGACAAGGTAATGACAGAGAGTGTTAGCACAGCAATAACCTGATTAAAAAGCTTAATTGTTCATCTCTCCAACTAGAACTCTGATATGATGCTGTAAGATGTTATTTAACACAACTGAAGAATCAGCAGAAGTTAGGCAAGTGGTGGGATTGCTCCAAGATAACTCATTATCTGTCAAGTGCCCAGGCTAATCCGATTACCATCCGACAGTTTCCATAATCATTCCTTGAGCTCGGACCAAGAGAATGAGGACTGAGGCTGATAAACAGGAAGAATAGAATGATAATGGCCTCTAACAGAAGATTCAAATGAAGTGCTTCCAGAAAAAGATGACCGCTTGATGAGGATGAAGACAAACAGGATGTCACCACTGATGTTTCCTTCCTGTGCATGTCTGTATTCTGTCACTTTGTTCCTGTTGCACCATCACTTTTCTGACGCTGCACACAGAAAAAAAATCCCTACAAACTTAATTTTCACCAGTTGTAGATGTACACCACCATCTGCTCTGTAGATAACTGACAAATAATAACACAGGACAGCTTTATGATTCCAGTAGGCTTTTGACTTGTTTGTATCCTTCATCCTTCTTTTATTACTATCACAGCTGTGTCTGTTTTAGCTTTGAAAGATTAGGCCTCTGGGTTATCCCAACTGTTGACCTCTAAAACCACCTTTCATCTTTGCTACTGCTCTACCACTCTCCTTATCCAAGACTAATTGTGTCATTGCATGAACACAGCCCTTCTGCTCTGTTGGGGTCTGCTTTGTGTTACTGTTAAAGGAAGCACATTCCGCATCAGCCCACATACAGTACATGCTAATATGGACATATATATATATGCAATAAGCTAATTTGTCGGTCAAGCTCTAATTCCAACCCCAACCAAGTAATTTGAGACTAACAAAGCCCCGAACAGCTAGTGTGGTTAAGGCATTATTTAAGTGGATAAACAATCTACTGTACTTTTGGGGTGTGGTATGTTGGACTATCCACCAGTAGTGGATTCTTCCAAACCAAACTAAAAGGACCATTGGATGACTGCCATTGCGACGTTAGGATGGCTGATTAGATTCACTAAGTTGAGGATGTGTGAGTCACCTTGGGTCATTACAGACTCTTCGTCTCTTTTATAGCTGTTACCCCATCTGGAATACAGGAACCTTAACTCTAAACAGGAAATGACCTTTATCAGCCATTATCAGATTACATGTTTTAGTCGCTTTTAGCAGTAGAAGCAGCTGATACACTGATATGAAAAGAGGCAGTGCTTAAATTTAAGACATGCTCCGATATACTGGCTGTTAGTACTTCCATAACACGTTCCTAAGCAAGCTTGTGAGATGTTAAATACAAAATCACAAAGGTGATGCCACATTAGTGACAAAAGTGAGGTGAAAGGAAGAATCTTTTAACATATTTCATGGGATCAAAATGTTCCTCGGCGACTGCTGTCTGTCACAGTCACCCAACACGTCCCACGTATCAGCAGCCTATTTGAATGATGGCATCCCAGTGGTATGCGTCTCTGTTTTTAAGAATTCTGTCTGGCATGGTGGAGTGTGTCTGGAGTTGACAGGATACTGTATCTCTGTCTGGCTCAAATCACTTCCATCACAAGTTATTCTAACCTTCCCATAACACCCTCTATTCCCCCAAACCCCCTTCCTACTCCACCATCCTTATCACTCCACACACAACGACATGCCGTTCTTCCCTCGGAGGCCCTGCTCCTTCGGGTGCCCCCCTTCTGCCCTGACTCCTCAGGCCTGGTCAGTGTTTCCACCTGACGCTGCCTCTGCCCTGCAAGCTGTTGACAGCTGGTCCACCTGCAGTCAGAAATCATTGAGTACGTTTGTAGTAGCCAAGTTATGGCCAAGTTTTTGGAAAATCCTGTGTACTTGTTTGCACATGTAAACATCCTAGTTAAAGAAATCTGAAAATGGTCTTGTCCTGATTTTGAGAAACCCAACCATGCAAACTGGGTAATTCCAAATGAAAACTGATACTGTGGCATGTTTAGGCCCTTTTTACTGTCTGCTCTTTGCTCAGGGAGGTAGTTAGTGATAGTAACACCAAATATGCTGATAAGTGATAGAATTACCTATGTGTTCTTTTATCTTGTCCAAGTATATTGGTACTATTTGTGTTTACATAGACACTTAAAGCCTGTACACTACACCCCTCACACTAGATCCACCCATACAGTTTTCACTTATTTTGCCTGATTAGACCTCTGCTCAGGACTGAGTGACAGTGATTGATTGACATCTCCTACACTCTGTTGTTAGTTTCTGTGTGCCTGTGGGGGTAGGACAACTTAAATCTTCTTATTAGTACATGGAGTTTGGTGACCCCATGTCATTCCCGCCAGAGCTCTGCTAAGCTTCAGCCCAAGCAGAGGTCTAATATACCAATATGAGCCAATATAATAAGCCATAATATCAGACACACATTGCTAACAATGTAATTGCTGCTCAAATTCTAAACATACCCTTCAACAATGTATTTATTAACACGGTCCAAACTGACATGTGAGCAACCTCAGGAGTCTTTTCTCTGGCAGACATACCAGTACAGCCCCAGAGTTGTTTTGCTTTGGTGCGCCATTAAGCCATGTAGATGAATGCAATGAACACTACTTTTACTGGGCAACCTTTCAATAAAAGATTCAGCCATCAGATAAACCGTCCGATACATTGTGAGGAATTAATGGGGAATTTAATCATGAAATGCATGAAATGGGAACACTGTGCCAGCAGACAAGGGGGTAAAACATAACACAAAGAACCACTTCATGAACAAGTCTCCTCTCCAAATATCAAAAAGACTACAGCAACTGACATTTAGTTGAATGTCATGTCTAATAAAATTCATACTTTTTATTTGCACTAAACAGAGTTAGTTATGTTTGAGACAACATCAATGCCAAGTTAGCCAATGTCGCCAGTGTAATAAATCCTCTGATGTAAAGGTCAGATTGAGCGGGTAGGTAGTCTGCCCACATCAGAATAGCTCACATTCTCCCTCATGCTAAGTAGTTGCCTCTTAACTTGCTGCTGGAGAGGAACTTTGCACTATTGCAGTCTGGTAAAGCAGTCACAGCCTGGAACTCCCAGAAACCACAGGGAATATTTATCTAAAGGCAGGGTGCAGGTGAACACTTAGCAGTGGGTTAGCCACAAGTCAAGCAGTGGGAAACCACTAGGTGAAAAATACTCCTGACAAAAAACATCTTATCTGAAAAGTATGCATAAAATAAGGTAATAAGGCTCACATGTTTCCATTCAAAAGAATGGAGGTATGTGAGTTACAGATCGTTTCTCATGACGTGATTTCTTTGCCATGCTAGCAGCGTAGCTCTAAGGACAGCAATGTTTGCCAGTCGGTCCAACACATTGGTCCAGACTGAAATAATCGGGTGGATTGCCATTAACGTTGGTAGAGATATCCATGGCGCCCACGCTGAGTCCTACTGACTCTGGTGATCCCTTGATTTTTCCTCTAGTGCCACCATGAGCTTGGCTGTAGCTTCTTAGTCTTGTTTATTTACATCCTCCAAGAATAAGTCAATTAAAAGATCAGTCTATCTTGATGCATTACTACCATGCCATATTTAAAAGTACTCTCAAGCTATCGCAAGACAAGATCAGAACAAACCACTGGCCTAGAACCATACTTAAAACTATATTTTTACATCTGAATTAAGCATGGAAACAGTCCATAAAAGTAAATTGAATGTACGCAATTTAAGCAACGGCGTGTGAATCACGTTTTTAGATGAAAACCTACACAAAGCCTTTGTCCGTGCTCTGCTGTGCGTGGGGAGGAGGCCTGGCAAGAGAGTGTGTTGATGCTATCGGGAGTATTCAAATGAGTGTAATATAATAAAGCATAATTGTGTTGTTGCATTCCGTACATGCTTGTGTTAACAGCATTAAACAAAGGCCCATTTCCTGCAGACAAAAGTCCATGTCAGACGTCTCTGGCTTGCAGGACAGCGTTCACATGCAGTCAGCTTCCTGCTAGCTACTGACACACTCCAGACACAGTCATGTTATGTAACTGATGTCTGTCTCCCAGGTCGGATTATGTTAATGACCCTCGCTAATGACGGGACCGGTGTGGAGAGCCTTAAATAAATGATGAATTGATTCATTATTTTGGTAAACCACCTGCAGTAAAATCTCTGCTATGCTTATGTCTATAAATCTCAAACTCTCAAACAGCAGAGTGATAAATTATGGCAGAGAAAAGCACATTCCAGCTTTACTCCAAGTAGTGAAATGATTGCCACGCAGGTTAGCTTGTTTCCACCGTGGAAAAGAAGTGCGGGGCTGTGCGATGCAGCTAAAAAAACGTTCCCCGGCCCTCTGCGCTGGCATATAAACACACGGCTGCCCTGAGTGCTTTTATGTTTATCCAGCTCCTTGCATCTGGCACATCCCAGCAGAACTATTCAGTGTGCAAATTCAATTTGTGAGGCGTAACCAGTAACAGAAGGCTTTTCTGCCGCCGTGATGGTGGAGTGTGCCAGAGTCCGTATGGACTTATTGGGATATTATCAAAGCACAAAGGAATGATGGGAGTGCTCTGGTCCAAGTGCCCATGCCCTATCACTTCATCTTTATCTGCTTTATCTATGATCACTGATTCATAACAATTTTGATGCATCTACTGTATGTATACTGAATAATCATTTAGCAGAATCTCTATCTCCACGCTAACTTGTCTCTTTCTACCTCTCTACATCTACATTTTTCTTTTCTTCTGTCTGTCTCTGTCTCTGTGAAAGTTATGGCCTCTGTTTCTCCTCCAGGAAAAGTTGTGGAAAATGTCAGATTTATTGAGCAGATTGGACTGCAGGACATGTAGTCTCCAAACACTGTTCTCTGTCTCAGTGCCGCTGATTTATCTTTCAGAGCATAAGAAACATTTGTGTTAAGTATAAGTGTTTGTGTCTGTTTCTTTTTTGTATGCGTCTTTGTGCATATGTATATTATAAGTACTATGAGTGTACTGTCTTGTATACAGTACAATTACTTAGAGCAGAAATGATTAGTCCATTAACAAAATATTAATCGCCAACAATTTTGATGATCAGTTCAGTCGAGTAAAAACACCAAATGTTCTCAGGTTCCAGCTTCTCTAATGTGAGGATTTTCGGAGTGTTAGTCAAACAAAACAAGATAAAATAATCATTACTTGCAATGTGTGTGTGTGCATCATCCATGTGTGCTCCTGTATGTGTGTGCTCTATATTAAAGCGTCATGGAACAAGTTTGTGTGAGTGTGTATACTTTATAAAGATTAAGATCGACGTCACTGCAGTAGCAAATAACCAAACAGAGATAAAACTGTGATCGATCAAATAAATAAGAAGATAAACAAAAAAACATAATAAAGAACACAAACTTCATGTTATTCTGCTTGTGTATGAATAACTTGAGCCCCAGAGGGATCTAACAGCCTCTGCATGTCCCTGCCATGTTTCTTTTCCACGGCCGGGACTCAAAGTGGCCTTCTGCCGACTGGAGCGTCTGTTCATTCTCGCCCCGTCTTTGTTGAACAGGACCGACGGCGTGGAGAGGGGAGAAGCTACGGCTTGTTTCTTTTGTTCCAAAGTTACAGCAGGGGTCACGTTCCCTTCCCAGGCCCTTTCAGCTAAGAGCCGGTATTTACCAGCACGCTAATTTACACATTTAGCATGGCTCTCACTGTCTGGCACCAGGCCAAGTGGTGGAGGACGAAGAGGAAGGGGGAGGGCGTGGGCGAGAGAAGAAGCAGCCGTGAGGAATCAGCGTTGAGGGGGGGGTGCACGCCCTTTGGCATCCATAGTGAAAGTCCTTGCTTAGAGAGCTGGTTGTATTTCCAGCCATCTTCAGTGCTGCTTCTGATGGGAAGCAACCCAATTTCAGTTTTTTTCCACTGCCAATCCCATTTCTGCACTGAAGCAACTCTTTGACATTTTGGGCAAAGTGCTTGTTTGCTGTCTTACCCAGAGACAGATGAGAAGATCAATATCCATTTCATCTCCTCTGTACGTACAGCACAGAGGAAATGTCTTGGAGGTGTTTTGCTTAGTTTAGCTCAAAGACAAGAAGCGGGGGGAAAACTTCAGCCTCTGTCAAAAGTGAAAAACAGTCTTTCAGCATCTCCCCATCTTGTATCTTAGTGACACTGTTAAGATGAAAACATTTTTCCACATGATGTCATTGGACATCTGCTCACATTTGGGAGAAGTTAGGAACCAGTGCAAAGACATGCCCACAGATGAACTGAACAAGTCAGACAGGAGAGACTTAAACGGAAAAGAGTTGTAGGAATGACTATAAGCCAAAGGGCTATATCAGGGAAAATAGTTAAAGATCCCCTCCAGATATGTTTTAAGACACACAGTATAAAAATACTGGAATAATAATGTGTCTGATAGTTTTTTTCACAAAGAAGTTTAATTACCTCTTTAAGATTTCTTAAAATTGCATCTACTTCTACTCCAGAACTTATGAATATGCAAATATTGTTCATTTCAAAAGCTTAACTGCTGGACACAAGATGTCCATTGAGGTTTCAAGTCTCCATATCACACTTGTGGAAGTTGCACACTGGACCTTAACTGGCTTCCAAACAAAGTTGTAATGTCACAGATCATCCTGTACGTACACGTGTCCAACTGAGATTTAAGGTGAGCTCAGAGAAACTTTCCCCCTCCGGCAGATGAATGTGAAAAGTGTCAAACTGTGCACATACATCATTCTGCACAGCAAAGGTCAAACATCACTGTAAAGTACAAGCAAAACATATTTTTGAGTGGAGGGAGACTTTAAAGTTGATTCTACCCTTAAACTACTAGCCCCATAAATGATTGAATATTTTGATGTATGCCTTCCATTGTATCCTTAAATACACAGAAAAAGAACCACATAATATGATATTGTGGTTATTAGAGTTATTGTGGTAACTGTGCACACTAATATTGAACATGGTAGAGTGCAGTATTTGCCACAGTCTTAACCATACTCTTATATCAGCGTACTGTGCTCCAGACAGACAGAAGAAATGGGATGTAGCTGACAAAAGTAATCTCACCACAAGGTCCATTTAGTAGCTGTTTTGGAGCTTTCAATCATATCACATAATCATTTGCAGATGGCTATGGTTCAAAGTTCAAATCACCGTTTTTCTGATCATGTGATATGATTGAGAACAGCTCCTAAATGGACCATTGTGGTGACATTGAAACTACGGTTTCCAAAATCAAGGACTTTCAATTTTAACTTAGGTGTAGTCTGTGATGCTCCACTACCATTTCTGTTTGTATATTTTGTGGAAGCTTGTAATATAATAGTACTATATTTCTAGGCTACATGGGCTTTGTATGAGGAGCGGCTCAGTCTCGGAAGGCAGGGTGTTGCTGTCAGGAGGGGAACTGGACAAGCTGAGGCGAGCCTGCGCTAAGAGTCAGCCGTGCCAGCATCCAGCACACCACGACAAGATGAGCTGTTAACTTATAACTCAGGCAGAAAGCCCCTAGGAGGGAAGGATATTTATGTTAACATGCAAGGATCTTACAGGCAACTGTTGCACGAACTCACCCTCACACCTACACACTTTGCTGTATCTTCTGACAGATGGATGGGCCGGTTTGGGTTTCACATTTAATCCCGCCAAAGTCTCTCCCTGTCTTTCTCGTCATCTCCTTCTGCTCTGCCTCCTTTATCTACTTCTCTTTCAACTGCCCCCCCCCTTTTTATTTTTTGCACAAAATTGTTTTCCTCACACATGCACCAACAGCTGAATATGGGAAACGTTAGAATAGAGATTACGTAGGAATTCATTGTGAGGTTCTTTCTTTGCTCCATATTGTTTTGTACACAATCACTCAACATTATTGACATTCAATATGCATTTTTAAATGGACTGAAAAATTATTGAAACATTCTCACATGTGCATAACCAGACTCCTGCAAGCATTAATCACTGCTGCACTGTGTTTCCAGCACAAATATTACTATAATAAATATTAATAATATGTCTAGGAAGGCTAAATCAACACTGCCATTAGCAGGTCATAAACAAGCAGAGCAAAACTATCAAGGCCATTAAATTTTCATTTCAAGCATTTACACACCAGTTAAAATGTGTTTTTCTTTTGATGTAGAAATATCCATGTGAATAACAGAGAACACAATCATTTATAGAATTGATAGATATTATGTACATCCTGACTACCATCCAAAACATAGAAAGCTAGTGAAAATGAAGTGCAAGAAAAGAAATACTGCATTTTACATTTTAAAGTAAGAAAAAAAGTAAGGACATAAGACATATTAATGTTTAGAGCCTGACAAACGTCATCTTCAAGTCTCAGCTGTTTGGAGAGATTCGGGAACCTGGCACCGGTGTTTCCTGTCTTTCTGTTCGAGACCAAGCCCCCCTTCCCCATCAATCAGCCATGAAAAACAAACAACAATATGAGGGCTTTCTGGCAAAACTAAGGAAACAGGTCTGCTTTCTATAAACACGAACACGAAGGCTTGATAAGAAAAGAAAAAAAAAAAACACCTCTCCACCCCACCCATTCGACTGCTGGCACATGCACACACACATAGGACACATACTTCACATAGTGTTCACATGGATGCTCAGTCATATGGAAACAACTCCAGTTTGAGTGATGTTTTTAATTGAATGTAAGTCAAAGCTCTCATTTTATTGGGTAACAGCAATTATGAAGATTTATTAAACAAAGTTTGTACTTGTGCAGAGCTATTTTTATTAATATTTACCACTTTTCTGGTAAAAAAAAAAACAAACTAAAAAAAAACACCCATTCATAAAATTTACAGTAAAAAAAAACAATATGTCCATCTTCATCTGTGGGCTGGATTTACTAGTAGCAACATATACCAGTGCAGATGATATTTGATCAGATTTTTCACCTTGCACATTTGATTGACACACAGGATGGGACAGGGATAAAGAGTTTTGGAACCAGAGTTTAGAAATGGTTTCTATGGTTATTACGTCAAAGCCTTAGTAAAAAGACAGGGTGGCAAAAGCTCACTCTATTCCTTCCTGGTGGCTTTCCAACAGCTTCTAATGCAAGTTGAGGCCTTTAGAGCACAGCCAGGAGCTGCTTCTCTAAATCTGCCGTCAATCTTAAAAAGAAGCTGTATGCAGTGATGTAATATGTGACCGCAGAGGTTCAAAGTGATGGCATCTTGTCAAAGTCCATTAGATTCAAATCAAAGAATTGAAGTCAACAACTGAATCCAGAGTAGGACTTAAGATAGAAACAGTCTGGTGTGGTGTTGTAGGTGAAGTTTTCAAATATGACATCATGAAGCCTTGCCTCTCTCATGCCAACAAACACAGTGAAAGACGTCAGAACTGGAACTGGGCTTGTGGTGCAGGTTTGCTCACGGGGATAAAAAAACATGAAACGACAATATCCTATGTTTTCTGTCTCCTTCTACTTTATCTATTGAATTTGGGCAAAAATAGTCCCATATTGTATGATACCAGAAAATCTAAATGACTCTCTCAAACATCCTGCAGACCTAAAAGAATTGGTATTCATTTGAGGTAATGCTCTCAACAGAATCTTCATTTCAAATGTACATACTGTCTGTGCTTTTGGTTTGATTGTTGGGTTTAAACATTGAAATTGAAAATAGAAAATGTAAACCATCAACCTTGTTTTCCTTCCATGCTGTTGGGTACCAAACTGATAAAGTGTCCACATTGTTCTATACCATACACAGCAAAAAAGGTTGCTTCCAAAGCAAAGAGTTATGTACATCTGACTGAAATTTAACCAGAATAAGGCTGCACTTACCAACGTACAACATCCTAGCCCATGCATCTGAGGGCATTGGGGCATTAAAAGCTGAAAGATCTGCAAATTCAAAACTGTCCACATGGCCTAAACATAACAAAACATCAGCTGAGTTTCATTGGAGGAGCCACATTCAATAAACATTATGTTGCTTTGAAGCCAAAAGAGCTCTGTGTTTGTGAGATGGAGCCCTGCAAGGGTCAAGTAAGGCCGTCTACCTTTAAAACAATATCCTCTGCAGCTATAACATGTGGTAAGGAGACAGTGTAAAGCCATTGGTTTCGGTAGTTTGGCAACTGATAGGGCAGCCATCTTGGTGTTGTCACGGCAAATGGGGAACAATGTCATCTGGTGATCAACAATGTAAAGCCGCTTGTCAAACTAAAAAGCCATGTCAAAGACTGGGAACGTTTTTTTCCCCTTATTTCTTGTTCCTTGACTATGAAAATGCAAACACTGTTCAAGAAAGGGCCATTATACCAGGCTTTAAGCTTGATTGCATGGAGTCATTTAAAAGATTAGCCGTCATTAAATGTTTCACTGTAATGTTCCTGTTTTTAGGGGTATTATAAGGAGTTCCTCTATTTAAGGGGTATTAGACTGTGAGGGTCTGTCTGAGTGTGCTGGCACCAGTTATCACTGAAGGACAAATGGGAAGAAACGAGGATTGTGGGCAAGTGGTTTCATTTAGAGTTGGGCTTTTCTTGAGTGGAAACCCTTTCTACCCAAAAAGTCTGAAATACAAACCTGATTTGATGCACAATTTTGGTCAGAGTGAAAACACCAGTTTGAGTTGTAGCACAAAATAAAACCTAAACAATTAAACTGAAAACAATAAATCAGTTCTGAGCGAATGAATGTGCATGATTTGGTCAAAGTTGGTGGGCTTTGTCGTACTGAGCTGTTACAACCTCAAAGCAGTAAATTCTAAAGGGGTCCACTGTTCATTTTAACTGCAACACTAGTCTCCGGATATGTTCTTTCATACACTCTTTAAACGCCTTCCTCTGGGCCTATGACAGCAGTTTCTCATATGTGCCAGACGACCTGCTAAGTAACTACCATAGGTGAAACATTATATGACGCCCCTTGAAAACTGTGAAGCTTTTACTGTGCTCTCATTGGATGCTATTAATTATACTAAAAGCCCAACTGTAAGGCATGATGCTTTGGCACAGCTATAGATTATTTATGTTGCTAATGTATTGCAGGTTCAGTATGTGCCAGCATGGACAAAGGGTATAAATAAATTGCTGTGCACACATTACAGTTCTGCAGAGCATCTTGTGAGGCTAAAAGAAATTCAACCTTACAACATAATGTGTATTACATAAGATGGGATATGTATTAAGCCATGTATTGATTTGATTTATGCAAACTTTGTACTTGCTTACTTGCACTTACTTACACTTGCTTATATTGTACCTTCATGCCCTTGAATCAAGGGCTAATGCCAATTCTTCTATCCATCTATCCATCTTTCCATCTATCCACCCATCCATTTGGCAGACAGACAAAACAGAGGGAAAGATTGGTACAGCAAATAAAAAAATAAAAAAACTGGGTAAAGGAAATAAAGGTTTGGCTTAAACACTCGTCTAGCTATTCCTCTGGTGGTTTATGTGGTGATGTGAATTGAAACAAAGCTTCCAGTCTTATAACAGGAACATGTATCAAACACAAGTCCTCTGCACAGTCAGAGTGTGTTCTGTAGCAATGAGACAAATAATAAAAAAACAAGACATAGTAATGCAAGAGGTTAAGATGTGTCTGCGAGGACTGAAACACACACACACACACACGCACACACACACACACACCAAGGAAGGATTACATCAGCAGAGAAGCATGAGAATTCATGCTGGTGGTTTTATATGGTCATGGACCACTGCCTTATCCCTAATGCCAGAAACTCACACACACACACACACACACACACACACACACACACACACACACACAGACAGACAGTCACTCAACACGCACCTTCCCAAACTGTCCGACCCTTCCTATGTGCCTGTCCTGGCTGTATGTGTTGTTGTGTGTGGCTGTGGTTAGGCATCTATCATGAGTTGCCTGAAGGAGGGACGGGGGGGTTGACTGGAGCACTGTTTCCCTGGCAGATGGTAATGATGAAAAATGTCTCCTCTGAAATCCAGTCCGGCACGGGCACCGTGCCAGTGGATGTACGCCATTCCCACACAACCAGGAGTCATGGGTAATGCCGCTGTCCAGGCAGGACAGTGCTGTGTTACATTTATGTTGGACAAGGAATGCTTTCCAAGGAATGTGCGTGTTACACATCATACAAGTTACGACAAATCTGATGTCAAATATTGCACATTACAGCACGGCATTTAAAGGGGTTCTAATCAATATTAATAATGGATCAAATGACTTTGTGAAATGTGAAAGAGGCCACTGGTAGAGATGAACCCACAGAGAATTATCACACAACTGAATTCTAATGGTGCTCCATGTCTGCTCAATGCGTAAATAAGTAACTGTTAACCATATTAGCCATACCAACTTTATAAGGTGAATATACTGAAAACCAGTGTTTACAGCTTGTTGTGCTGCCCCCAAGTGGCCATCAATTAATCAATGAATACAGGTTTAAAACAATCGGACATTCAATTGACTTACAGTTTATTCATAATTTAATCCCTAACACAAATGTTTAGCACTGTAAGACCCTTTGGCCCCTCGCCAAAGTGACCAACCAAAAATGTTCCTGATTTAGCAACATTTTGGGCCTGTCTTGTAGAGGGGCCCTGTTCAAAAACCTAGTTTTAAGATGTCATTTATTTTCGTTTATATTGTGCTCACACTGGTGCATACCGGTATTCCTAAATATAGCCTAGCTGTGTTTAATCCAATTGCCACAAACCAACTCCAGTATAGGAGTACTGGTTGGATCTGGGTCTCTGGGCATATAATGAAGCTCCCATGTACAATATGGTCTGCTGTGCACGCTGTACTTGATGGGATCTTGGAAGTGACAGGGTATATACACCATGAACAGGGAGCTGGAGGTGTACAGGGGCCAATAGCCAGGTTAACCTAACAGTTTCATGCAACTTTAACCAATTTGACTAAGTGGCCTGGTGAAAGACCGCTGTATAACTAGAACATCACAGTGATGATACCAGCAACAACCAATGGGACCTGCTTTTGGCTGCCATTGGGTCCTAAAACAGCTCCATTGAACTACAGTACATTAATTATTACTTATTAAGAGGCATAATCGAAGGACTAAACACACTTTAACCCTCATCTAACATAGTATAATACTGTACTGGCAGCACTACATCCTCCTAAAAAAGTAAAAATCCATTAAGAATTCAGACACCCACACAGACAGGGTTGACAGGGAAAATCACAGTTGTCAGTGCACAGTGCTACCTTGCAAATCTGTCTAAGAATATATTCCATGTTTTCAGACTATGCCCGTATTCTTTTTCTCCCCAATTTGAAGCAAATTGGAGGCAATTGGGAATTTTTGGCACATAGAGTGAGTCACAAAGTGCTGTGGGGTTTTCTCACGCCTGGGGCGATGTTTTCTGTGCAGCGACTTTTGCAAGGTCCTATTGTGAAACACTGCGGCTGAGTTCATGGCTGCAGACACACCAACGTGGAAATCAGTGGAAGAAGGCTAACACACACACTTTCTCGCTCTCATGAAAAACATAATACATTTTAGATAGATAGATGACTTTCTACCGCAAATGTTTGCTGGCAGTTTCTTCTTCAAACTGCGCTTTGACCTCTGGGTCAGAAATGTTTAGTACAGTATGGTGAAAACAGACAGACACACACACACACACACACACACTAAAGTACCCTCAAAGGTACTACAAATTGAAAGAGAACAGAAGAGAAGAAAGAAGAGAAAACTGAAAACAAGAGGAGACATACACCACTGTCATTCCAGCCATGACCATGGGCCACCAACCACAAAACATGGTAAGCCAAGGAGACCACACACAGACACAAGCACTTCAGAAACAAGCTGTGCTTTGCATTACATAAACACATACAAAGTCTACACTAATACAACAAACACAAATTCCAATCTCTCTCTTTTACATGCTTATTTACACACACATTCCTGTCATCCATACAGCTACAGCTGACATACTAGAAACAGCGCAGTGCACTGTGCAAACATACATATAAAGATTGCAATCACTTTTTTCTCACACACACATATCCATACAAATGCACATACAAACTGTGCATCTACTGTATAAATGCATATGCAAAAAGAGAGGAGAATTGCTCACATACAGTAAAACCTATAAACAGTACTGCACCTATGCCAGGTTACATACATGCCTGAAAAAACATACATCTGATAGCACTTAAAGCTTTCACTTTCTCCCTACCGAATAAAGCAAATCCATAATGCGGAGGGTCTGCTGTGAAACAGAGCACAGCACAGCCAACACTTGGGACAGCCAGGCGCTCAAATACCAGACAGGCAGCAGCTCTTTTCCCCTCTTACAACCACACTCCTTACCTGAAACACTGCGGTGGCCATCCTGTCTGTCAGTGTGCGTCTGTCGTTCTCTCTTTCACTCTTTGGTTTTTCTCTGTCCGGCTGTGTTTTAGTGCTGCATCGTCCTTTCCCTTTTTCCCCCCTCTGTGCAGCACAGAGGTTTTCTCTGCGTTCCGACCAGATGGCTAAAGCTAAATCCACTCACTGTTACCTTGGTGCAGCGCGGAGCTGGAGGAGTGTACAAGTGTGTGTGTCGGAGAGAGAGAGAGAGTTGGTGTGTGTGTTTCAGGCTCCAGGCTAATAGGTCTGGCTAGTCTCTCCCTCTCTCACTCCTCCTCCAAGAAAATGAGCATAAAAATGTCTAAAGAGTCTTTATGTGAGTGGGGAGAAGTGCAGCCAAAGGCAAATCTTAACATCCCACAACTGGAAACGGCGCAGTGCAGCACTCAGCGCTGAATAAGCAGGCAAAGTCTGGCTACGGGCTATAGCTATTTCCCTCTCTTTCTCTGCCTGGGTTTTTCTCCTCCCTCTTGTTCAGTCCATTTTCACCCTCCTCCCAAACGGGGAGACACATGAGCAACGAGAAAGGAGAAAAAATATTGAACTGAATTTCCCAGGGAGATCAGGGGGAACGGGACATTAGCTCAGGAAACAAAAGCACAGCTCTTTTCTTTCTCTGTCTCACTGTCTTTCTCTCTCGTCACACACACACACACACACACACACACACACACACACTCTCCTTCCTCACAAGCTCATTCTTCATTCTCTCCTTGTTATCAGCCTCTCAAGTTACAGGTTAAATATGAGTCGCCCCCCTCCACCCACCTTTTCTGTTTCTTTCCCTCTCTGTCTGACTTTCTCTCTCTCACACACACACACACACACACACACACACACACACACTTACACTCACACACTATACTCTACAGCTGCAATGAGAGAGAAAGTACCATGAATGAATCCATTGACTTCACAGCGACTCCAAAGTCAAACAGTGTCAACAGCAGCGTGGAGATGCATATCAGTCAGCAGAAGTACATCTTTCAACTCACAGCACCAACAAATCTTCAACTCTGTCTAATATGCTGATGTAATGAGATATGAATGTGAATTTAAGATTAAAAACTGGAAACATGCACAACATTGTAGAGTACAGTACGATACAGTAAGCGAGTTGAAGACGACTGCTGATCACTGATTATTGTTCCTTTAAGAAATTCCTATGGACTAATCAAGGGTGAAAAAACACATGTATTAATTATATGATATAATAGCTATATTAAAATGTATGCAAAAAAGATTCCTTTAAATTTGCAGTCATCCTTTCTGTAAAAATAAATTGACCCTTCCGTCTGCTGAAGGTAAAATGCTTCACTTTCTAACACTGCAGAACTTTTCCCACTCCACATCTGTAGCTATCGTATGCATAATATTCATATATAGGCCTCTCCTACTGGTTATGCTGCTGTGAAGTTTGCAATGACACCAAAGCAGCTGATTCAGTCAATTGATGAGGCTCACTACTGGCACTCAGTCGTCAGATGACTTACAGTTAAACAGTAACTGCAGCTGTCAAGTTTGGGAAACACAGAGACCAATGAATTCACAAGAGCTCCAAAGAAATTTGGCTCAAATGACACACGTGAGTCATCACTCACACATGGGTGCCTTTTAAACTGGTAATTGTTCCTTGGTCACTAGCCAGCATATCAGCCAGCACCCACGTATTGTAACAACCAACTGTTCTCTTGAGAAATCCAAAAAATGAAATTTCTCTCAATAGATAGAAAAATATTAAACGATGTGACCCCCGTTAGGATCAAAAAAGTTCTGTGACTTGGAGCGCAATCTGCGGATTTGGATATAACCCCTCAAAGCGCAAACAGGTCCCCAGTTACTGTTGCCATGTTGGACAATTTTCAGTCAACAATATAGCAACGTCTATACCATTTAGCTTAGCTTAGCTTTGGAAATGAAATAAAAACAACATCCACACAATCAGGATACAGAGTGTTAGAGTTAAAAATATCCCCAGGCACATCGTTTGACCACGTTCAAAGTGTTTTTGGAGTTTGAAGGCACTTGGCAGCTGAGGCATTAGAGCAGCAAGGTTACTGAGATCTGTGCAATCTGTGTTTGTGGTTAGCTGTGATTGGTACTTTGAGGAAAAAGGGGCGGTGCTTAGGATCTTTCAATTTACTCTCCAACTGATAACATGTTAATTACTCAGCCTTAACAGCTTAAATATATAGCCCTGCAATAAGAGGGATAGCGGAGTCATTTCAGTTGTCCTCTGGTTCGCCAGAGGTATCGCCGACCTCTCAAGCATTCAACTGCACAGAAAACAGCATGTTTGTTCCGAAATGCTTCCAGCTGCTGCTGCTGGATATGACGCTGATGAGAGCACTGAGACTGAATCAAATCAGTAACACTGTGGGCCGTAAAACCAAAACAATGAGCTGAAAGACGCTACAAAGACCAGCAGAGCTGAGGAGAACAAGTCAGGTCATAATTCCTCCTTTCACATTATAGATAATAATTTAATCCATTGTTCATATAAAAATATTGATTAGAGCAGCTTAGGAAGACTGGCTTTAATCTCACCTGGAATCATGATGATGGTCAGGTAGTCTCAAAGTACAGTAAGCGTTCTGGCATTTTAATTCATTTCCACAAACTCACCAGCTTTTACCCAGTAGCAGACAAAGGGACATTACTGAAGAATGTTTGGTACAAATTTGTAGCGCATTAAGTATTATGCCTCAGCATGGAAAGAATGGCCACCGTCTTTGATGTTGCTCTGCAGTAATTACACGGAAGGTGGTTCTCAAAGTAACACCTTTATCTGAAGCCGTGTTCACCAGATGTCGGCTCAGTAAGCGTTATTTAATTCGCTATTAATGACAAGGGCCAGGAAGGAAGGGAGGGAGGGCTGCCAGAGAGGAGATATGTGGTTTACGGGAACAAAACAACATGCTTGTTTATGTGAAATGCACACCTTTAATGTAGGGACCAGGCTGAACTGTGCGAAGTGGGAATTCCCCTGGTTTTTTGGTGTCTGTGTTTGTCCATGTGGGTATGAGTTAGTGTACTTAGAGCTTTGTGTTGCCACACTCACTGCAATGCAATAATGCATACCAACAGTTACGTGTCTGTATGTTAGGGATTGTAAAGCATGGGAAAGTTATCTGTCTGTCTTTGAGGCTAATATATTTCTCTTAGACTGGTCTATTTCCTGTGTCCTGGCTTTTATTACCTTCATGATCCCGTAATTTGTTCTGGAAAGGCCAAGGATTATTAGTATTAGCTTGAGAAAGACATCATTTCAAGTAAGTTAGAACACTAAATTGTTGACAGGTCTCTCTTTCACTCTGACATCAGCATGAGTCCTTCCTGCATGTGATTGGACAAACGCACCAATCGCTGGGCTGTCACTTTTCATTTTGACTTTTTAACCAGAACGGATCAAGAGATCAATCCTATGCAGATTTTGCTGTTGGGTGAATAAGAGGGAGAGAAAGAGACAAGGACAGAGGAAGAAAAAACAAGTAGTCTTGAGAAAAAGTGACATACAGACAGTGGAACAGTTAAAATGAAAGATAAACAGAGAATAAGACAGAAAGAAAGGGACAGCTGTCTGGGTGAGGTCCAGTTTCATGAGTCTGACTCAGGCTTTCCCAAGCAACAGCAGATCCGAGCAGATAACTGTCCCCCAGCGCCCAGTGGAACGTTTCACCAACGCCCATGCAGCGTACAGAGCAGATTTAACATGGATTTTTCTCCTGGATGGTCATGATTAGGCAGCAGGAGCTCAGACACAGTGGAAGCAGGCATGGGATGGAAAAGTTGTCACTTTGAATCAAAAGACAGGCAGGAGATATGTGGGTGGGGAACTTGAACAAAAAAATATCTCTGAGCTCCATCAGCATGTAATGACTGTGTCCTTCACTCACAGCTGTTGTGGTGGTCAGGGAGGCTTAGTGATGCCGGAAAAGAGGGTGCGTGTGCTCAACAACTGTTCCTCAGAAAAATAAAAAGGTTTAAAAACAAGTTTCGTAGGGCAATGAAATGAAACCTCATGTAATTTATGCAACTGTATGCTCTACGAAGTCATTCCCCTCACTTATTCCCCCCATCGCTGTCTCCTGCATGCACTTGGCCCATTGTTGACATTCTTTCCAGCAGCTCTTGATTACTCCATCATGTTAAAGGCTGGGCGTTCCTGTTTGTTTTCTCTGCTGTATCTATGCACATGTCGCTACCATGCAGTTACTAAATACATGGCCATAAGCCACCGCTCCTTGTGTAAGCCGTTCGCTCACGCACGGGAACAAGGAGAGCTGACAGATGATTGTTTTGGGCTTTTCATGAAGCTCGCAGATCAGTAAATCTGTTTTGCTTCTTGCAGCCAAAATTGTTTCAATTAAGCTCTCATTTGAGCTTAAGCAAACAACAGCATCTTTTGTTTAGAAGGTCAAAGTTAAAGCTGCACAATATTTTTATGTTAACGATGGAATCAATGAGTATGTGTAATGTGAAAGGTGTCCTGCGCAACAAACCCATTATCACACAACTCTGCAGTTCTCTCTCACTTCTACGGAGCATTTTAGCATTGTTCTGTTTATTGTTTTGGTTTTACAGCCTGCAACTTTACCGTTTTGGTTCAGTCTCACCGCTCTTATCAACCCATGGTGGCCAGAAACACGACTCCAATGCAAATTTTAACTGTTACAAGTTTATGAGGTGTCACTATATCAATGTTGTGTTTACAGTTTGTTCCGCTGCCCCCAAGTGCCCCAAAAAATCCATTAATGCAGCTTTAAAGTTGTGTTACCATTACCATAGTGGTGCATTACCTAATTCAATATATCTCTAAATAGGACTCACGTGACTGCAAATATTTAGACTCAGTGAAAATCCTGATGGAACTAAAATCAGAAACATGATTTCTAATTCAGTAAGAGCCCTCAAATTAGAGGTCGTATGATTTATCCCGTGCTTGTGTTGTTGTGTTCCTGCTAACGCTTGCGGTCATAAGGAGGAGGGCAGAGTAGCGACCATGTGTTCTGTCCTGTGACTACTAATTCAGTTAGCTTCAGAGCTGTTGGCTGGCTCTGTATTTGACCAGACTGGGAGCTGCTTACTTTAAAATACAGTACATGCAGATACCATGGCAAAGACCCAAAGGAATATTTTGATTATGACCCCACCCCATCCAGTTCATGTTTGCCTTCACTCGCTCCTGCCCTCAGTCTGTCACAGCGATATGACTTTGACATGGCTCCTTGCATGTTTTCTTTTCACTCCCCCTCCTACCGTAACTCCCATTTCTCACTAACTGCAGAGCTGCCACCGCATGGAAAAGGAAGGAAGTTGTTAATGTTGTTACTGAGATTCAATACCATGCTGACATCTTTGAAACTTGACTTAGGGTTATGTAATGCCTCCTGTACTTACAGTCATAGAACAATGTGTTGCATCTTTCTATTAATGACTACTTTATCTCACTCTCTGGTTTGAATTATCTATGAGGAAGTTAGCTCAGTGATTATATTTAAGTCCCAGCTAAAAACGACACATTAAACAAGTATGTAATAAGTGCAAACAAAACTAGCATGCATGCTGCCTTGTGTAAGTGGTAAGCATCAAGAGGTTTGAGCAGTAAAATACAGTTTTTTAATTAAGTGGGGCTGTGCAATTTAAACGATCACACTTTCTGAGCAGTGGAACGATATTTTAAAAATAATAATAAACACTAGATGTAAAGTTTTATTAAGAGTTTAAGTCAACTACATGTAATCAAGTCTTATTGTCTAAGGAATATACAGAAAGTGAATTCACTCTGAGAGGAGTTGCATGAACATTTAACAGAAATGAAAGTTAAAACAGCCTCTGACAGCATGTATTTACAGTACTGTCATGTTACAGTAATTTGTACTTAACAAAAGGACAGCTGAGGCTGACAGAAATGTCACTTATTTAGCATGTATTTAGTCTTAAACCAAAAAAAGTTAAAATTTGAACCTGATATTTGCGCCAGATGGAACAAGAAGGGATCGCTAAAGTTATTACAATTCATCCTGAGGGGAACATGAATAATTGTACCAAATTTCATAGCATGTCAACCTCGTAGAGGCGCTAGCGGAAAAACCAGAGAACCACCAAAGTCATTAGGAGTCATCCTCTGGGGACCATACGGGACTTTCAAAAAGTATAATGGCAATCCATCCAATAGTTGAAGAGATATTTCAACCTGGACCAAAGTGGTGGACCAAAAGACTGACCTTGCCATTCCTAGAGCCACACTGCTAGCATGGCTAAAAATGTTTCTCTGGTTTCAGCTTCTCAGATGTGAGGATATGCTGCTTTTTCTGTTCTGGATCGGTGTAAATTGATTAACTTTACGTTTTTGGACTGTTGGTCGGACAAAAACAGCAATTTCAAGACATCCGACGATGTGGTTAGGGTTATAGACAAGGGTTTGGGTTATAGGGTAAACAATTGATCAAATAATCCAAAAATAATCACCACATGAATCAAAATCAAAGAAACCATAAGGTCCAGCCCTACGGGGAGGTCAAAGGTCAAGGTGAACAACAGAACCAAACCGTCGGAGCTGGTAGGGATTCAGTTTTTTGTTTAAGAACTTCAACTGAATGAGTGCTTGCTGTCACTCGAGCTTTAACACAGGTCTTGCAGTTGAAATATGGTCTCTTTAAAGACTGACTCTACCTGGCTTTGTACAGTTATAAATCCAAGCTGCGTTCAACAGGTGAGGGGGAGGCCAGCTGCAAACCTGATGTTCTCTCTCAAAAATGCACTTCACATGTGTGGATACCACTGTTTGGATGTGTCAACGACTTGGAGGCAATAAATAATAAGAGATAGATGGTCTGCCTTATTCTCAGCCACACCAAGGACTTTTAATCTCCAGATGACTGCTCAGAAATGTTAAAAATGTCGGGAAACCGTTTCCACTGACATGCACACAGTGCCAAATTGACTGTTTGTTTAAACACAGTGGTATGTAGTTTTATCCAGAGAGGTCCTGGAAAGGAGAAAGCTTAGGTAATCAATCACAAACATACAGGTGTACCCACAACTAGAGAACACAAATTATTGATTTGATTGATGGAATATTTGAGAATCCTTTTTTTTTTTAATTATCTACTGTAAAATTCCTCATTAAAGTCTATTCCCATTCGTCTTCTATAGTACTTCAATAGCATTCATTTGTCGAGCATGAAAAGATTCAGAGTGATCCAAGAACCAGTGTTATTAAAACTGTTAGCACATTCAGCAATACAAAGGAGCAATTTACAGCTTTTCACTTGGCAAACCTGATGAGCAAAATGAGGACATATCCATCAGCAAGCTGCAAGCAACAGATCTCTAACTGAAGCATGTTGTGCTCAATGAAAGGAACTAAAGGGGTCACAAATAACAAATCTGAAGTAACAAAAACACACAGTGGAGGCCAGCCAGCACAAAGAAACACGTGGCTTTTCTCCGGACTTTCAAAACATGCATTCTGAGAATTTCAGGAGCTGGGAAAAATGAAAACAAATGCTTCGGAGCGGAGGATGAAAAACTAGTGGAGTGAGAGTGTGTTCATGTTCTTCCACTTTGCTTCCTCCTTCCTCATTAACGGCGGAACATGGTAGTTTCCTTCTCAAAACACACTTGACAGGCAATGAAGGATCAGTGAAATCCAATAGGTTGTACTCAGCACCTCAGCTTATTCCTGACTTTAAGTGCTACCAACCCACTAGAGCCTGACCGCTGTATCAGTGGAGCTGATATTTTACCCAACATGAGCTAATCAGACACAAAGTATAGTGTTGCATATGTGTTGGCTGATAAGTAACAATAAATTACACTATGTAAGTATAAATAAAGAATAAATGAATAAATAAAGATAAGTGAGTCATTGGTTACAGTACAGTGAATATAAAACAAATCTACTTTATTTAATGTTTATTATAGTTAAATACTGTAGTTTAGATTTTTGTTTAACAGGCTGCAGTTTTATATATTTGACCATTATTTCGTATCTCAACTTAAGTGATTCTGTTGTGTTGTTGTTTATAATGTAGTTGTTACCGATACTTATTTAGTTAGACTAAATTAAGCTTTAGTTAGACTTTAGTTATGCTCAAAGTTGAATGATATATTATTGTTAAGTTCATTTTAACTCTCAAATATCAATATTGGCCTAAACAATTCAGTATCAGTCATTCCACATTTGAACATTTCAACTCCACAGCAAAATGATCAGGTCAGCAGACATGATCAAATACACACAATTTAAAAAATAACTTAATAAGAGTGGACTCAGCTAAAAGCCTGCAAATAAATGGAGCGAAAACTGAATGAAAAAGCCTGGGGTTCAAAGGGCTAAGGGCGAGTATTGCTGCTATAAACAACTGAGACCACAGACCACAAGTGAGACACACATTCTCTTGTACAGTGTGTTTATACTGTACGTCAGACTTTGAGGGAAATTTGCTGAATTGCTTCCCAGCACAGAGGTGTAAATGTTTTAACTGCACAAAACAAGAAGAGGGTGCCATCAATTTGTGAACAATTAGAATGTAGGATTCACCTCAGTAGCTGTGTTTACATGGACTTTAATATTTCACTAATAATGGGAATAATAGCCCAATCAGAATAAAAATGCCTCATGTAACCACCAATCGGAAGAGACTGACCCGACCGGAAGGAATTTTCAATAGGGTTGAGAGGGGTGGTGTAAACAATAGAAAAATATTAGTGCCTAATAATCATGTAAACGCTTAATCCGATCGTTTCTCTCTGGTTGGAATGAATATATTCTTTCTGCGCATGTTTGCCCCACGTGGGGGGAACATTAGGTGATGTGAACGAGTTTCCAGGAGGGACAAAAACATGGCGGCAGCAAAACTAAACTGCTCTGTGGCTGATACAACTTTTTTGACCTTAAAAGATTTAAGGATTGTTCAACGCCTTGATGGTTGAAAGGCTCGAAACAATGAGTTTTTCCAACACGTGTTTGATTGAAAGATGAACGAAGCCGGGGAAAAAAACAACTTCTTCTTCTTCTGTTATATTTCCGGCAGATGCTTCACAGCGGGCTGAACCACTGTGCGCATGTCAAAAGAGTTCTATTCTGATTAAATGCTTCTGGCATGTAAACACACATCTGATCGGATCACTTTATTTAGCGTCCATGTAAACAGTTAAGTTAGAATCTCTAATCGGAATGGTTTCAATCAGGTTGAATAAATATTGTCCATGTAACCGCAGCTTGTGACTGGAAATAAAATTAAATCATTCTTCTATAGCTACGGCTGCATTGTGGACAAACAAATGTAGGAAAGTGACCTTTTATCAAATCTACTGATGGAGCTTCTACTATGGCTGCTATTACATTGTATGTCTTAGACTGAAATTAGCGTGAGTAGACCAAGAGCTCTTAAGTAGTCTGGTTTTACCTTTCCTTAACACTCTCACAGCAGTACAGTGGGAAAAGTCCCAGACATCCTGCCACTGTGTCTTTCATAAAGAGGTTACATTTGAGCAAAGGAAGAACACATGTGAAAGAGTGAAGATAGAAATGACAGGTAGGGTATTCAGTACATATGTACAAGGATTTGGGAAAATTGACCATGAAATCTGTCTTGTCTCAGCTTCCAGGGTGATCTAATACGCTCTCTCTGGCTCTTTCCTGTCATCACCCTGGAGTGAAATCTGACTGACAAGATTTAAAGCATTTTTCACATCCAGCTGTGAGCAAACACAGTTAAGGGTGGGGGACACACGTGTGTTCACATACACAGGTCTGACCATTTGTTTGCAGTTGCCAGGTTAAATTTGGGCCACACATTAGTCTTATCTCGAGACAGAGATTTATAACTGTAGTGTGTACTTGGGATAACTGTCCCAGCAAAGAGTTATTATCAGGAGTTTAGATTCCTAACATGTAAGATCATATATGACTGACAGTACATAGAAAAGAGCTTTATCTGGTTTTTAAAATAAATAAATTCATAAAAATGTCTTGCAGGCTCGACTGAGTGCCGATAGTGATCAAGCTTGACCCCGTCGTGGTCACTCCCTTGTTTTTCATCTGAGGCTTGTTAGCAAATTGCTTCCTGCCAAAGCTATGACATTTTAGTTGAAATGTTTAGAAAGGGAAATGCTGCTGTGATTTTTGGATGCGGAAAGTTTCAGTTTTGTATATATAGACACTGAGTGTATGTTCTGGACTCCTTTAACTTCTCCTCCCACAAACTCGACCTGTAACTTCCTGAAACTAAAAAGGTATCAACAAGTATATGTAGCGTACGCTTTCATACTGTACATCGCGCTTTGTTCTTAAAAACAGCAACAAAATTGAGTGGGTTGTTGTGAACACAGAGGAAAAGAGAAATTTTGCACACTATGTTTTGGCTACGTATTTATCCTCATTAAGTCCTATTCACACAGGAGTCATATTGGGGACCTCATGCATAAATAAATTACCCACATCTTCTGCATTTGGTGAAACACATTCACACAAAAGTACCCAAAATGGGTACTAACTTGTTCTTGTTCTTCCAGTGAAAAAAATGTTGATAACCTTGCTTTACAAATCACAGCAAGTCATGAATAATCTCATCTGGACATAACTAAAAAATATCAGTCTCAGCAGAAATAGGATTTCAGTAGTTAAATATTTTCATGCTATCTATGTGCAGCTAGCTCATTCAGGTAGCTAGCTCTATAGCTGCTATGGTTTGGTCACGATTAGGATGGCTAACAATGCTAACTTGATAAAGCTAAGGTTAAATGAGAACCAGACAATTGTGTAAGAACATTTTCGTATTCTTCTCCTAAACCTCTCCTGCTTTTTTCTGAGGTTTGCGGGTGTGAGTGTTCAAAGTTGGATTCGCCAAACTCTCTTTAAACTGCACAAACTTATCGAAAAACACTCGTTTCAGCCTGATGAATGGCACCTGTTCAATAAGGGGCACGTGTTCGTGAGATTTCATCATTAGCATAATCGACGCCCCTAAAATTGCCATGTAAGGCTACCTGTTTGGCTCAGTGTGTGGTCAAGTTTCAAAAATGTCCCCAAAGAGTAAAAAGAATTTCACACCACGGAGCTTCAAGTTAAAATATATTAATAGTACAGCTGCCAAAGACATGTCATCAGAGCAGAGCTGTACTGTGACAGAAATAGAAGAAATTACATAACATGAGGTTAGACGCTAAATAATGTCTTTTTAATGCAAAGCAGTCCATTACTAATATGAGAGGGGTCATGGAGATATTGTGGACAGAGACCTGCTTAAAGAGCCTGAGGCAGCTGTAGGAGTGTAAGCATTTTCCTAGCAACTACTGTAAGCTGCTGTGTGCCAAAATATGGCAATAACAATCTGAAAATCTAAAAAACCTCTCGGTGGTGTGCAACGATGGTGTTGATGATGATGATGAAATTTTCAACTGAATATTTATTTTGCATTATGTTTGTCTTAGTTATATACTTAATTTTAGTACATTTCTGTATCATATTCAAACTCTAAATGCATTCAGTATCAGGCATTATGATTTCAGGTCAAATGAGTGAATGTTTTTTTGTTCCTGTGAAAACAGGCAGATTAATTGTACATGACTCCGAATTTTTTCTAAGGTTCAAACAAATACAAGTAAAAATTGGTGAATGCCACAAGTTCTCTGAAATCACTTGTACGTGGCACATAAGAACGAATCTGTGTGTAGGAATGGTTCTTGCATGAGGCCCATTGTGTCAAATAGAAACATTTTGAATATTTTTACAACACTGAAAATTTTGATTGTAACAATTCAGCATTGATGTATCTTATCAGAAACAATGTCTTCGTTACCCTGAATAATCCACAGAGCTCACTGTGAACAATGTTCACTGTAACTACTTTTTTACCTTCTAAGAAATGGTTATTCATATAATTATTCAGAGTAATGGGGACAATTACAAACAAAATGCCATTTATCCTCCATTTTCTGGGGTGGAGGCAAAAGTCTCAGAGACCAATATCTCAACACCTGGGTAAATAAAATTACAACTTTGCATGCCTAGATACCACTACAGGTTAGTGGGAAAATATGTCATTTAGGTGAGCCCATTCATTAAACCTTCCAAATCTACTGACACATTCAGTGGTTGCAATATTGCAATGCAAAGACAATTGAGAAAGGTGGCATGGGTTGGGCTTATCATTTCGGCCATTTTGTTATTTTGTTTGATAACTTTCCACTAGAGGCCTTTCCTGCATGGCTGGCCAAAGCCCCCACCTCGTACTTAGCATGGCCTGTCTGCCCTGCACCCCTGGCATTTCCTGTGAGTAAAAGAGGGATTGGGCAAAGCTGGCAAGTAGCACCCATTTCAGAAATGGATACCAGATGAAGGGTGTGTATATACATAGGTGTGCATATGTACTGTATGTGTGTGTTCACGTGCTGTGTGTGCGAATCCTCGTGTAAACCTCACATTGCAGCTGTACCTTTATTCACACAAAACACACAACCTTCCCTCTCTAACAACCCTGCAGGAGCTTCAGCTTCATCTGTTTTCCCTCCCATTTTTTGTACGTGCTCTTTGCCTTTCCAAAACAAGATGAATCAAACGACGGCTCCATCCAGAGGTCTTTTATTTTTAGACGCGGGGCGATCTCCAAGACGCAAGAGTTTATCCAATATAAACACATTCTGGTACAAAGAGCACTTGTTTAGACATTCTTAAGATTTTTTGCAGAACATAAACTCCCCAAACTCCACCTATCCCCAACATCTGCATGTACATACACTCACACATACTGCACAGAAGAGTAGCTGACTCCACCTAAAACATAATATTGTGTAGGAGCCTTTCTCGACTTCTTTTCCATGTGAAAAGCAACACACATCTGATGCATAAAACCATAAGAAAATCAGCAAGTACCTTTCAAACAAGACTTTTTTTTTCTGTATTGTGTCTTTGGTTGTGAGTCTTTTTAAAACAAAATGGTTTTACTCTTACCTTCACTTCACATTTCTTGTGGCAAGCTATTCGGCACACTGGAGAAAACAGAAAAAGAGAAAATGAAATTAACTTCACAGTTCATAAAAACACTGTGGTCCAGTATGAATCATGACATTGAGTAGTTGTCAAGGAGGTATGAAAAAGCAAGAGGTTCATTCAAATTCCACAGAGTGTTTGTTCTGTGGTCAAAGTCAAATATCATCTGCTGTTAGCAGCCTAATACTGCCCAGTGTTAGCTTAGTGCTGTTTGGACGCTGGCTCCCTATCAACTTCTTAATTCATTATTGTGACAGACTCCGATATACTTTTTAAAAATCTGACATCTGTGTCGTTTGGTTTAATTAACTTTAAGGTTCTGATCAGTAGAGTACCTTTGAACATACAACAGTAAAATCAATGATAACGTGTGGGTCTTTCTACTGAAACTGCTCTGATGAATGACAAGTTTCAACCTTTTTTATTCACAACACCAGAACAGAGCTTTACAGACAGCTCCACAGAGAGATTCTTATCAAGACAACATAGACAAAACTCAACTGCACATAATAAAAGAAACCATTACGTGCTTTTCAGTTGTACCACAGCGCATCGTTTTCCAGACCAAATAACTTTCAATCCAGTGAATTATTCAAGATATTTTGTCTTTCTCCCTTACATACGTATATGGCACATATACAATGGTCCACCTTTGGACTTTGGCTTTTTTGCTCAAAACAGCTGCTTGCTTTGGCTGGAAATGAAACTGATCAGAGAGGTAACAGTGAACCAAAACAGTAAGGTTGTGTTCCGTAAAACCAAAACAATGAGCTGAAAGACGCTATAAAGCTCTGTGGAACTATGGGGAACTGCAGAGTCTGGTAATAATTGTCTCTGGGTTCGTCACTACAACTGACCCCTTTCACATACAAGTATTATGTGATCCATTATTTACATAAAATTATTGTATATAGCTGCTTTGAAGAAGATGAAACTTGATGAAAAATGTCATGGCCATGCTATGTGGGAGTCAATCAGAGTCAGAGTGAACAGAATTCATAAAAATCTAGCACGCAATCACTCAAGATTAAAGACATTGTTCTGCTATTGAATTTCAACGCATTTTTTGCAGCTTCCCTTCTACCCCCGAGCCCTCTCTCTGGACTCCCACGGGGTCTACAAATAAGGGTCAATAGGGGAGAGCACCTGGACCAGCGGCTCATAAATTGTCAGATCCCCTCGAAGGACAGAGAATCAAAACACAGCTCAGTGTGCCGAGGCGTAAGCTTTCCAAATAAAGAAGACTGTATGCTTTTACTGGAACACGCTACACCTTATGTAATAGGTTATTCTTCCTGTCTCCAGCCACATTTTTCAAAGCAAGTGTAATATCTATTGTGATTTTAAGTCATTGATATGAATTTGGGAGGTGGCCAGTCCTCACATTGTGTGAGAGTGGAGATCATGTCTATGTTATACTGTGTTAGGTTGTCAGTTGTATGTTTTCGGAACCCTATACTCCCTGTAAGATTATAGGTTGTCTAAGATATAGAGCATGCTTCTTAAACACTTTGTTCTCCCTGATGTATGTCCCTTAATCACACAATATATTTCTCAAAGTCCTTAAACCTTTTGTTCTTAAAACCATGTGCTCTAGTGTGTAATCCAGTGAACATTCAGCTTTACATTACGTGTGTACAGACAGATCCCGAAGTGAATTTTAGAGGCAGCTCGATTACTTACAAGTCAATGGAAAGAGGCAATTGGACACGAATTCGCCCAGGTGTGTGTGTGTGTGTCGGTGTGTCCATTGCTAGCTAGCTTACAGCTAATGTCTGTACAGTCAGTTTATTGGCTGTTTGGGGTAAATAAACACAAACGGCCCAGCAGTCAAATTCATGCACTTTTATTTAGATCACTTTGACTGACTGCTTGGTGCAACATGTTTCAACAAAAGGAGAGTGCACAACCTGGGTCAGAACTCAGAAACAGACTAGCTTTGAGGTGCACCAGCTAGCAACGGTGCTAACATGACAAATCCATAAACAAAAAAATGTTTACAACCAATTTTAAGAGTTTAATATGTTAACGTTATTACGTGTTGAAGGCAAGAGTTGAGATCAGAGCTTTCCAAGGCTCCCAGACATCAGACTGATGAGTTTATTAGGTTAGCTAAAATATTATCAACACTTATTTATAGACTTAAGTTCGCCATAGACTTGAGTTTGTATCTGTTCTTCACTTTTTAAATGTGGTATCTATGGTCTAACTCATCTTTTTAATAAACTTCTTTGCAACTTTGTAGCTTCTTATAAACCTTAAATAGCCCTAAGCCTGGTTCAGGGTCAAAGGTTAAGTGTTGAGAGCAGGTAGGGGTCAACTAACAGCTACACGGCCTTGAATCTTATCCAGCAGACGTTTATTTATCTTTTATTTTTTTCACAGGGACACCAGCATCATTCATTCATTTTGAGGAGACTTGTATTTAACCCACAGCCATGTTTGACTTGATTGACATGACTAGTAAAACGCTTCATTTATTGATACCAACTTCAAACTGGTAGACAAGGAGTGTATAGATACTGAAACTAGAAAAAGTGAGAAGCTTCCTTTTTAGAGCCAAATGTGTAATTACATCATGGTGCAGTTAGTTTCTATTTAAGCACACGCAGGACTATATTTGCACTTGGGGGGTAACATTTGAAAGTCAGTTTGACTTCTTAATTAAAGGCCTTCAAATGTGGGTGGCACCACGAAATCCTACCGGGATACACATTTCCAATCTTCCAAAAGTACTTGAGTTCCCAGGGTCAAACCGAATGGAGTTCTTCCATATAACATGACCCACATAGTCCATCACAGGGCACAGACTGTGACAAAAAATACACATTACATTACAACACATTACATTATACTCAGTTTGGAACAACATACTGTGAATGAGGTTAGAATTTCACATTTCTGATTATTTATCCGAAGGCGCCAAAGCATTTTGTCAACAGACGAGCATATAACCTTTCGATTAGGGCTGCAACTATTATTTTCCAGATTTTGTCCATCACTTTTTGAGTTTAATCAAATAGCTGATTAATCATTTAGTCTATAAAATGTTACACACACAAAAAAAAAATGGCCATCACAGTTTCCAAGACCTTAAAATTGGGTTTTGGACTTATAATGAGAAATAGCCAGCAAACCAGAAACCAACAAAATCTTAGATTTGAGTAACTGGTCCAAGCTAATGTATGGAATTTCTGCTTGATAAATACTTAAACAATTATTGATTATCAGAATTGTCAATAGACTAATTGTTTTGGAACTACTAAGCATTAAAAGGTTTTTAGAAAACTGTTTTTGACCCTGCATGGGTATGTGCCATGTGCAGGAGTTTTTCCACCACATTTATGATTGTTTTTGTACAATTAAGACACGAGAGTGAAAGAACACTGAGGCCTGCACAAAGTATTTTTGACATAATAGATGTGACACAAGTCACATGGAATGCTCTCAGAGATGTGACATTGAAAAATACTGGGCTGTTTGCTTGATAAGCATAAAAGCCACGTGCAGGTCTGTCATGATGATGTCCAGTGCTGTTCCCAGAACGTGAGTCCCCAGTAAACAACACTCCTGGGCCACATGGGAAGAAGCAGGACTTCCATATTGGGTGTGAAAGCGCTGAGCTCAGAGAACTTGGGTTAAGCTTTACCTTGTTAGGAAGTTGGAGCTTTGGAGAATAAACAGAGCAGAAATGTTCCTGGTGGAGGGAAGGAAGAAAAGAGGGGGTGAGGAGACAGAAGGAGATGCCAGAAAGAAGAGAAGAGAAGATTTTGGAGAAAAGACACCTATGGAAAGAATGAATAATAGAGTGAAAGTGCAACAACTGCTCCCATCAATCATTAAGCAAATGAGAGGGCAGCATGAATGGGAGTTGGTCAAAATGAGGAGAGTGGAACACTAGTTGCTGTCTGACTCTGGGTCTGTGGTATGTGCTATACAACGTTGGAGGGAGGGAGGAGGGGGGAAATGATAGAGGGGTGGGGGGCGAGGGGGGTGTGACTGAGGCTGGATGATTTCCTTCCCCTGGTCCCTTGGAATGAGCGTATACTCCCACAGGGCTGGGCTGGACCCCCTTATAACACTGAACACAATCAGAGGGCAGGGCTGGAGAATTTCCTCTTCCTCCCCTTCCTCCCCCCCCTCACTCTCACTCTCTCCATCCCTCTCCTTTTCCCCTCCCTCTCCCTCTCATGCACAATCACAAACACGTGAGCACCAACACATGTACATGCAGGGTAACATACACAGTACGTCACTCCTGTGTACAGGGATACAGGCACATGCTAACTCTCTGACTAATGACTCTTAAAAATGTTTTTTTTTCTCCTACCTAATGTGTGATGAAGTGGGAATGCTCCAGATGGTGCTCATGATAAAACAACTACCAGCAAAGGCCAGAATCAATTACTATTATATCTTTTCCTATATCCTCATCCTTACATAACATTAGTTTGATGCTACTTGCCAAAAACTGACAGGCAGACTTACATGGGTTTACTTTCTACTTAATTCTTGCAATACTATAATTAAATTCCATCTACAAGTTGTAAACCTCAAACTAAAATCGTTCACAGCACAAAAGCCAGTGTGTTTGAATTAGAGAGTTTCTACATATCTTTTATCACTTCCTGACAAATCTCAAAGCTTTTAAGTTGGTCATTTTCTCTCTTTTAAGAGTCTTCTTCTCGCTCTTTTTCACTTCCTTTATTTACAGGCTAATGGCATTGTCACCACATGTCTTACTAGGCATGCCAAATATTTTTATTTTCAGGATAAATTCAGCTACTCAGAAATCATGCTGCATGTCAGTGGTGCTGTACAGTTTTTATGAAAAAAAAAAGACAGTCAGTCAGACAACTCATATTGAAATGTTTATTATGCAGCAGAACATAGTTAGAGTTTGGTGTCTAGGCTCCGACCTCATCACTCCCAGCCAGTGTGTTTACATGAGATATTAGGCAGTGATGAGCAAATATCTTAAACCCCCTCCGGAGCCTGCAGGTGGATGCTGGGGTGGTGGTGGGGCTGAAAGAACAAGCGGCAATACTGATGCAGGGCAGCAGTGGCACTGACAGGCAGAGGGAGAGATGGGAAATGTTTTGCAGTTTAAATAGACCGCCAAATTGTGAGTGTGTTCGGTAGATGGTTGAGGAGAGTGAGGTATGTCACATGTGTAGCAATGCAGCTCGAGTTGACTGCCTGAACTAGTCGCTCCATTTATGCAATTTGAAATTATTTGAATTTTTGGCCTTTATGTACACAGATTTTCAAAACACAGGACATAACTGTATATGGGTGAATAGAGGAGATGCTCTGTGTTTCAGGAATATTTGAACCATGTTGATGAGACATTGTGAGCCTTGGTATTGTAAAAAAAAAAAAAAAAAACTGATAGTATAAAAAGTAAAAAGTTAATATTCATCACTCATGTTTTACTTTTTTGTGGGATGAATATATTTCAAGATTTAATAAGCTGGTTGAGATAATCTGCTATGGAAATTGGATATGCCACCATCACTGGAAAGAGTACGTTGTGTTGATTCCAGCAGTATGTGTATGACTTCTGTGTGTTCAGATTTAACTGAGTTATAAGAATGGGTGTAATTCAAAGGGTTACATGTGGGGGTGAGGCACAACGCGTTAAAAAACTGTTGAGATCAGGATCTAAACTGATGACATTCTGAGTACATGTTTTGTGCACCAGCCCGCTGATCCTCACTATGTACTACATTTAAAAAAGGGTTCACCCATCAGCCACTAGTCAGTTTAGTATTTGTCTGATAAAAGTGAAATAATGGATTAATTATTATTCCAGTTCTCCTGGCTGGGATATTAACACTACAGAAGTGGGTGGATGGATATCTTGTGGGTTGAGGGTATAGTATGTATAGTAATATATCCTCTGAAACAAGCAGCCATATTAGAGCTGTTCCACAAAACTGACTGTACACAGCTGATGACCATACGTGACTACCTCTCTTTAAAACAGCTGAAAAATAAGTATTATGTTTCATGTGCCTACACACTCTCTCTAATACCCTGTTGTGTCTTTCTGTGCACTCGCTGCAGTTTCTTGGTAGAATTAATGTTAGTAATTATTGACACTCAATCATCACTATCCATCATTTGACTAATACAGGGGTGTCATCATCAGCCCACACGTTTTCCCCAGATAAAATCCCTGCCAGTGTTGGGTTTCTGTGGGTAAAGCCCCACCTTCATCCAGCTGCTAAGGCTTTCCTAACATGGGAGATTCCCAAAAACATTGTAGGACAGCAGACTAAATCCTGAGTGATAGTTCCCATGGAATCATTCTGTGTACTCTGTGTCTTTAGTTTGCTTCAACCTGACAAAACATAACTTCTGTTTGTTTACTTTTCTGTCTATTTTTTGTGCCTGTGAGTACTAGCCTGACTTTGTTTGGTTGAAACAGCTGTTTCCCCTGATTCAAGCTGCAGCTACCAAAAACACAGCAAATTACCATGTAAATATAACAGGAAGCCCAACAAATGTGGACAACACAATGTGCACAAGTTCAGGTTTGAGGTTTGTGCTGAACATTTTGGAAATTTACACTGGGAGTCAGCAGCAGATGTAGTTGTGCAGATGGATAAAAGGTATTCAATTGGAAACAAAGGACTCTGCTGCCTCCTGGTGGCTGTAACAGAAGCTACAGGTGGTGATGAGCAGCAGCTTGGATTATACATTAGATACAGTTCTGTGTATCCATCCCTCATCTTTTTTTCCCTAAATGTTACATGTCCCTGTTATTGGTTGAATTGTATAATGTGGATGTTTCATGACCCATGGGCTAAAACACAAAAAGTTTTTTTTTGTTTTTTTTTATCAATTCAATATTTGAAATATACATCCATACTGATCTGATTGGTAATGAAAGCATTACAGAGAAGTTTGGCCAAATCATCTGCAGTGCTTACTTATTAATTAATATACAGATAATTGCCTTGTCTCATATGACAAGAATTGACTTTGAAAAAACCAATCTCACGACAAGTTTAGTTGTTTCTTGATTTGATGCATGCCAATCATGTAATCCATAATATCATGCCTCTTTTCTCTAAAACAATATGGGGGGTTGAAGTTTCACAGTGTGTTTGACACATGTAATTATATCAACCAATAAATAAACACATAAAAAAAAAACAGCTGCGAGATTGGCCAAGAAGGATGGACGCCTATTTGCCTAACACATATACATGATGAGCTGAACAATAGATTCAACTCAATTCAATAGCCCCTTACATTAAAAGGTTTAATTACAGGTCAGTTGCAATGTTGCTACTCATCCAACAGGTGGCTCCCTAACTGCATTAACTGCTCTGGAGCTGCCAATGTGGGGACTTGTGTTAGATTTGTTGAAACTTGCTGCAAGTTTCACCAAAGAAATCACAATTTTAATTTCAAAAGGATAAAGAGAAGCTTGCACAGTTTTGTGAGGACACGTGTAACATAGATGTGTGCATGTACAGTTTATCAGACAGTGAGACTAACATGCAGGCAGATAAGAGAAGGAAGAAGAAGCTGAATTCCAGATTCTCAAAATGAGCACAGATATCTTGCACTCACTCTGACAGAGCACACCGAGCCTCGGTCCCCTGGCAGAGCTCATGGAAAGTCATTGTCTGGTCGGGTTAGTAGATTAGTATAATGATATTAGACTGGGAGACAGTCACTATCCATCTTCCACAGAAAACCAATGGCCATCTTCATCCATCTGCTCCACTTATTAGTCTAATGACTTCTGTCAAAGCAAGGAGTGGTACCAAGGGAGACAAAACAGTAATAGTGATTAACTTAATTGCCACGGGTCTATGTACTATATATATCCTTTTTATTTATGTGAATGTGTGACTGCATGTGTGATATTACTTGGCAGGTGACTACACAGACTGAGGCAAGTGTTACCTGCTGCCTGACAAGTAGTCAAACTATTTTTATATACTGTAGTAACACAATGTTTTCACAACTTCAGACTGTCTCTCTAATATCGCTGCATGATAGTAAAGCGCTACATGTGGCCAATCCTGCATGTGTGTTTGTGTCTTAACCCTCATTGGGATTTGCTGCATACCAGCTGTATGAGCTCAGCAGTCAAGAACAGAGCCATGATAACCTTCACTCTCCCTCACACACTCACTCACACACACACACCTGCTATTGTGGTGTGTCTCCAGCCAGTCTTTGAAGATGTGTGTTTACAGTGGATGTCGAGGGGACGGCGGTGTGGTCGCCTCCAGAACAAGGACAAACCAGTCGCCCCAGAGAACAAGAGCTACACCCTTCGCAGAAAAGCAGTTCTAACCAATCTGTGCAGATTTGTTTGAAGGTGGTTTGAATTTATTTCTTAAGAGCTAGAATGGCTTTGTGTGACGCCTTTACAAAAGCTAAATGCAGCAGCTGTGAGAAGTAGAAGAAAATTTACTCAAATTTTTGTGATTTCTTTCAGTTTGGAACTCAAATCAATTACACACAAAAAAAAATAAGACGTCCTCATAAAAGTGCTAAATCATCTGTGACCATATTCTCAGTTTTACTTGACCTTTTAAGGGCACAACAGTGCTCTATGGGCCTGCCCCTGCACACAAACCACCCATTTAACCTGAACTGCACTACAGTGAATGAATATAAAAGCCAGTTCCTGCCCTCAGGGCCAGTTCTCCAAAAATACCCTACCACGGAGGGCCTTTTTTTATACTGGAAAACTGCTGTCCTGACCTGCGTCAACATGCTATTGTCAAAGCAACTAACACCTTGTATCCTGGCAACCGGTAAAGAGACAGGAAGTCCAAATGCTTGTGTCATTACGAGACCATGTGACTGGAGAATGTTAGTAAACAAGAGCAGCAGAGGGGAGGTGCTGTATGACTGAGGGAGCGGCTGGATCCTGTAAGGCTCCGTTATGAAGAACAATTCCTTTCAGAGTATTACATTACTGATGCATCTATGTCTATTTTAATGTTGAATGTTCATAGTATTTCAGTGCTTCATATATAAGCTTCTGCATTCACCTTATTTCCCTAGCTGTTACAGCAGTCACATACAAACAAACAATCACAAACAAATACATTATGGGAAATAGGCTTATGCACAGACTTAGATGAGAAAATCAATACACAGGGTTCATACAGCTTTTTTAGAGTAAAATTCAAGCACTTACAAGGTACCTAAAGCAAAAAGTTCCAGACTCTTGAAGCCTTTATCATCACATTTAAATTGTTACTATAAATGCCAGGAGACAAACAAATATGATGATGGGATCGTTTCATTTCAAATATGAAAAAAATGTTGGTTTACATGAGTGATTGTGTAGATGATGAAACACCAGATTATGTTGAAAATCAAGCGTTTTTCAAGGAGTATATTTGAATTCAGCCATATTCCTAACCTTAAGAACATAATGGTTAAAATGAAGCATTTTCCAAACTTTCAAGACTTTGTACGAACCCTGAAAACAACTATTAATGTGTAAAACTTGTTCCTACAGTTGAATGTTTGAGCTTCACTGTACAGAACGATGTCTGTGCAGAGTTTGACACTAGAAGGATGTTTTCACCTTCATCTGCTGAAAGTGGAAAGTTTCTATGAGCTCACTGAAAATCTGATTTTCAGGGGCGGGCCTACAAGCATGATTTGTGACATCACAAATAATTTGGAAGCCAATCCTGGTCCAGTATTCAACTTGCAAAAGTGTGATGTGGATACTTGAAGTCTCAAGCGCACACACACTGACAATGGACTTTACAGTGAAGTAGGAGACATGTTGTGTTCAGCAGGAAAACTTAAGAAATGAACAAAACTTGCATATTCATAGATGCTGGAATTTTTAATGAGCTAGAAGGAGTAGATACCTTTTTAAGGATTTTAATGTGGAAATTACACTTTTTTTTTTGGAAAAAACATATCAGCAAGCCCAGACATGACTAGGGAGAGAGAATCAAACTGAGGTCAGTTAAATCAGATCAGACTTAAGTCCGCCTTGTCATGATGGTTTATTTCCCCTATAAATCAGTTCTTACAAATGCTGGTCCCAGGTGCTGTCTTGAGTCATTTTATGAGAACATTTAGGTGACTGTCTGCACACACAACTGAACATTATTTATCCAGAACAGAGTGATTGAACAGCCCGCGCAATTCGTGGAAACATTACGAAAATATAAACAAGATTTTCATTCCATGAATTTAACAGATTGCTGTCATTAAGTGTGCGGGTATGAGTACCGCTTGCAACACAGTCTAGTTCGCACTATTTAATCTGTGATAAGAGTCTGAAGGACAGGTACTCTCTTTATAATGATGAAACCACTTCAGAGACAGAAATATGCTTCTGCAAAATACTGTCTGTAGCACACTGAGCATGTGAAACAAAGACACCAATGTCAAGATTTAATGACATACACATCCCACTATACAACAACAACATCTGGACTCAGCTGGTAGATCACAGAGTAAAACGCAGAGTAAATGCAGGTGGTGAATTGCACTGATTTTATAAGCCTCTCTTTCAGCAGTAGATGAAGAAGGAGGCGACAGTGGTAGTCGGACACTTTACACAACCGACTTTTCCCAGACAATCAGGGATTCAAACCACGAGCTTTGAACTAAGTGATGAACTCAGTGATGTCAGTCCAACATGTGGCCATCTGTATTCTGTGTATTGATTCAGCATGTTAACATTGCACTGACGTATTCCCAGGACCAAATTTATGTAAAGCACAATGTATATTCCTAGAGACTGTAACAATACATCGTCTGTCAATAGGATATTAACCGGCAATTTCTTAAGATTGGCATGTAGCATACTGTGTTGGGCATTAAAGGGTCAGTATGCTGTTAGGGAAGCAAGGTTGTGACAGAGAGGCCGTCGGTTTGATCCCTGGACCAGGATAAATCTGGGTGGAGAAATAAAACAGTAACATTTGCCTCTTACTCATTACCATCTCTAAAGTGCCCTTGAGCATGGCACATGAACCCCAACTGCCTGGATCAGTGGCCACCACACCAGACTGAGGTTGTAATAAGAAGCTTTTAGGTGTGAATGTGCAACAGTGTGATGGTGGAGCAGGGTGTTCCTGCAAAGCACTAACCCTGGATAAAAATAAAATATATATGTACAGTACATGTACTGTTTAGCGAGAGCAAATTTAACCATACTTTACAGTATCATAAGAAGTGTGTTAAATTATTTGATTGACCACGTTCCTAGCATGAGCATGGGCCTGCACACAGTACAGCACAAGAACAAAATGTCATTCTGTCAAACCGCCTTTCGGGTGCAAAAAGATACCAACATGCAGAGAATGCTCTTGTTTTTCTAAGCTGTGCCCTTCAAACACCTACCCGTCCCGTGTCAGGTTTGGGAAGCTGCAAGCTGAATATTCCCCCCTGGTGTGCCAAACCAAACATCCAGCCATTTCCGCATGTTTTCATTTGACGTTATCTGTCTGAAAACAGACATTTCCACTACAACGTGATGTGGTGAGCAGACCGGGGTCATATATTCTTCGATTTTGTTTGAACCCACTTGGAACACCAGATGGGAAAGGTTTACTGCGTGGAGACTGTTCTGAAAATGGTGACCACATTTAAGTCTATTCTCTCAGTTACTTTCCTGCAATTGTTTGTTGTTTCACATAATACTTCAGTCTCACCGAACTGGCACCCGCATCGACTAAAGAAAAAACAATAGAAGCACAAAGTACTGCTTGATACTGGGACCCTATTGCAGTTACGTTAGCTTAAAAAACAAGAGAAAGTATTTGTTCACGAACCAGCCATGACATATTCGTACAATATCATTAATTAAAGCAAGACTCTCTAAAATGTACTTCAATCAAACAATGCAAATCACTCATCCCCATCAGTCAACCACATTGCCTCTTTAGTAAACACCATTAGGGAAATTGAGAAGCTGTTAACCTTTAGCCTTTCTGAGGCTTCTTCTGCCCTCCTCTGACACTTGACTGACTAAACCCTGACACAAGGCGACCCCAGGTAACCTCAGATGACCCCTCATTTAGACCACTGACGGATGTTGTAACAGATATTGCCTTTGTTGTCCCAGCAGGTTAGAGCAGTGATTGCAGATTTCCTCAGAGGGCCATAGCTCTAGGTTGGGGACATTTAAGTAATCACACAGCTGAGTTTAGATTATCAGTCTGCTGAATGCAAATTATGTTGCTTGTTTTGATTTTAACCAATGATCCACGATAGACTGCATTTTGAAAGCCCACCCAAGCGACACAGGCTCAGAGTGAACTTTTCCAGCGATGGGAGGCGTGACCTTATATGAACATCAGGCCCTGAAAATAGTCCCTAAACAAAATAGGAAGATGTGATAAGATCTCACATCTAACAGGCTTCTTACTACAAAACAATGGCCAACTGCTTGTTGTATAGCTAAAAGGTTCAGTTTTACAGCCTCCTACAGTCACATTTTACTTACCACAAGAATCACACACACACACAACAAAGGCATCATTAGAGTGTAAAAAAGTGTTTGCAGTGAAGCATCTAACAGTCGATCTTTTATGAGGTTGCACACTGTCAATCTCCTGTACTTACTGTAACTTATTAACAGCATTCAAAAGTTAATAACAACAGTCACAAATGTGTGACAAAAGTGATCAGCTGTGTGCAGGATTGTTTGGTTTCTTCACAGTCGAGACTTTGTGATCCTACTCACCTGTCAGTAAGACTTTTTGGCGCGCAAGAACGTCAACATTAAATCGGCCACTAGAAGCCTCCGCTGAACCTCACAGTAATGAAATTCTTTTAGGCTGACCGGCTGTGACCAACCACTCCACAAGTGGCAGGGAGCCTCTGGGACATATTGTCATCTTCAAATAAACAACAGAATTACAGATTCTGATCTAAAAGAATAACTTAACACCAGGCTGAAAAGCAGTGTTCTGCTGCCCTCTCTGGTTGAAACCTTCAAACCTGTTGCACCTGTAACCACACCCAACAGTGATGTCACTGTGTACTGGAGTACACCTGTACATCAGTGCATCAGGGGGAGAAGTTAAACTAGAGGTCAGCAAAAACAAGATTTTCAAGCGGTGTCTGGGGCGTAAGTCCAAGAGATCGGAGTTTCAGAACAGGGGACTGACCTCGGCAGATGAGTCCGTCTTGGATGATGGTCTGTTTACAAACGCTGCAGTGCTTGGCCTTCTTGAAAGTCTTCACCCGGAACGTATGGGAATGAAGAGCCTCCAACTCCTCTGGCTGCAGGTAAGAAAGCAACAACAAAAGACAAAAGAGGTGGAATGTTAGTGTTAAAATGTTGTGACCTGATGGGACTTCAATGAGGCCTGTACTACAAAGCCAGTTCAACATACCCAGGATATCTTTTCGTTATCTGGCTTCACTGAGCCTAACAACCGCAGTCACGCTAAGCGGACACACGACGCTGGTTATCAACTCGGTAAGTCAACCCATGGTTTCCCAGTCTAGCCATGAGCACACTTACATAAAAAGGGCGGTGTTTGCAGCATGTGACCAATCAAAAACATGGACAAGTGTACTGGCAGCAACAAAGAGCAATCTAGAATATTAGAAAACACATCATCCAGGGTAAAAGCAACACAGCTGCAGCTGCTGAATGCAGGAAGGACAGCTGGCAAAAAATCATTGACTGTGTGAATGCATAAGTTAACAGGCTTATAATATCACTGCCCCATCATTAGGGCACGAGTAGATCTGACTATAATTACATTTGTGTATTTCATTAAATTAATGTGTTGCTTAGATTTATTCTTATGGTGTGTATATTACAATTTACATTACAATATTTACATTAAAAATTTTGTCTTATTCTTTCAGCTTCAACCCTGGCGGTGTCAAACAGACTTAGAGCAAATAAAAATTAAATATAAAAACATAATTCAAAGTGGTAAGTAGGCTTACTTTCTTATCTTATAAGTACAAGGCTTTAGTACTTCAATCAGTCTCTGTAGGATGACATCTGTATACAAAAGCACAATGAAATGGCTTTGACATTGCTTGCAGCCAACAGGGAAAAAAATGAAAGGAAGAAGACAGGAGGCGGCCAAGCTCCACAGCATCTTCTACGAATAGGGATGCCATTTTCCAAGAGAACTGATTGGTCAGTAAGCGGTGCTTTTATATGCGTTGATCTTTTATGTCGAACATAACCCGGGGTTAAACCTGGAGTTACCTTGCTAACCCCAAATCCTGCTTCATAGTACAGGCCTCTGGTGGTGTGAGTCGTTTTGGACTGGGTTTTTCTTTTTTTGTACTTTTTTTAAAGCGCAAAAATCTAAAAAAATTAACACCCGACTACACACATAAATTACATACATACATCTATCTCAGTGACCCCTTGTCCAGAGCATTACAAGCAGATCATGACTACTTTCAGCTATCTATACTTAAAAAAACACATAAAATGGTCAAAAGGTCCTCTGAAGTCAACCCAGGAGGTTGTAAGGGCTTAGGTTGGCAGAACAAAAACTAGAAAAAGGAGAACACAGCCTAATCTCTGTTGTTCTCCTTCTTTCTTCCTCCCTCTTCCTCCCAGCTTTTGTCCTGTCATCTCATTTCCCTCCTTGCAGGTGTGTTACACAACTCTTTGGAGTAACTATCTGACAGTGCTCCCCACCCCAGTTAAACATCCCTCTGTGTCTGTCTGCAGCCTGCTGTTTTCCTCTACTGTAAACCATCTTACCCCCCCCCCACCCCCACCCCAGTCCTTTTCCTGTCTGCTTTGTAAACTTGGCATTCAGCAATGTTGGGAGGGCAAACAGAAAAGTCAAGCTTTGGAAGTTTGACTGTTTCCTGCGGTGTCTTTACGAGAAACCTGCATCGTGTTTCCATTTGTCCCCTAATGACCGACCATGGGGAAATGTGACATCATTTCTGAAGTGTATTTGCTCAGCTGGTCCTCATTTTGACTTTGAAGTTCAGCCCAATGGGAATAGTGGTCCAATGAATCCCTCTGTAAGCAAGACAACCTTACCAAATTTTAATATTACAGTTATTATGTTGTAAAAGTACTTAGCCACAACAGTTTTATATTACATCAGATACAGTGGAATTTAATTTAACCTGCAATTAACTAATTAACAGAGGCAGTGTTGGTGAGACAAAGAAAAGAATAGAAATTTTACTGACCATTTGAGAACATCTGCCTTCAGTTTGACTGCGACGAATATACAGTACAATCAATACATAATCAAACACCAGAAGAGACAGGGGCAACATTACAGAACCTCCCAATACATAGCCATTTCTAAAATGTCTGTCTTTAATGCACCTAAATGCCCTTAATGTACATTTGTTCTATACAGGGATTAAAGAGAAAAAGTGGATGTGTTTTCAAGGCAGGAAGTGCCAGTTTAGCACAAAGTCCAGCCATGAGGCTTCTATTAAATGTGTGTGCATGCTGGACAGGGCTAAAAGCGGCCATGTGGTTGGCATATTGGGGGACTTCTCCCAGGAATTTTCATATGGGGAGACCATAGAATCTCAAAGCATGGCAAGGGAAATATAGCAGCTCCCTTTCTGAAAGAATCCCCAGACTACCAACCACAGTAACCTTATAACCACTAATGACCCCTTTTTTCTTCTTCTCATCAATCCTAAAAGGCAACGTGTTGGAAAAGCGGCTTAGGGTGTGCAATCACAGTACAGACCTAACACTTGAATGATAGACCAGACTGAGTATCTGTTGGACTCTCCTCACTCCTCAATTCACTGACTGTCCTCTCTCCTGTTATTAGCAGAAGGAACTGACTTAGCAGAAGGAAAGGAAAGCCCCTTGTCTGTTTCCCATGATCTCTTATTTCCATGCAGTGCAGGATCCAGTTAGCCTTCATACTGACACATTCATATGGATCCAGACGTGGAAGAAGCAGTTTTATTACACATCACATTTTGTTACATTCTACATCTCATTATAGTGTATATCTATACTAATCAAGTTTAGCGGTCATGGCGAGTGCTACTCAGCCTGTAAAAAAACTATAATGTCTTCTCTGGATGAGCTTTATCAAGTCTAAGAACACCGCAATGTTAGCTTGGGCTTGGAAACTACAGCTTTTCAACAGAATACCTGTATTACAGGGGGCATGGAGTTTCAAAGACACTGGTGTTTACCAGGCAGGTAGTGTCTAACAGAAGACACTAGAGATGCATGATGAGAAGTGTATGACTGAGCATTTTTAGAGCTTGATCCACATTAGCAACTATGGCCATGTTCAGACAGACATTATCACTGCTTGAAAAAGTGTTGTTGCAAATGCATAAGGCTCCAACATTTAATAAATAAATTATTATAAATTATAGACTAATAGACTAACTTAAAAAAATGTGACCTGGAACAAAGAATAAAAAAATGTCATTGGGTTACTTGTTTGTAGAAAACCTTTATCCTATACTTTATCTATCTTATAAGACTGTTTAGACTATGTTTTAAGATTACAGACATAGTGCTAACATGCTGACGCTTAGCAGGAGTAATGTTGTTCACCGTCTTAGTTTAGCATGTTTGCATGCTAACATTTGCTAGTTAGCACTACACACAAAGTACAACTGAGGCTGATGGGGATGTTATTAGTTTTGCAGGTATTTGGTCATAAACCAAAGTTTTGGACAAATTAAAATTCTGACCCATAATGATGGCGCTAGAGGAAACGTGAAATGATCACCAGTCATTAGTATTGGGGACAATGGATGCTTGTACAAAATGTTATGCCAACCCATACGAGCATTTTGAGACATGTCACTAAAAAGCAAAAATGGTTGCGCTAGAGGAAAAGTCAGCTACAATAAATGGACTTTTAGCAAGAAGAAGGTGTAACAAAAATCTCAGTACATTTAACCTTTGTAAAATCTTTGAAAAGCATTGAGATTCTGCAATAGGATGGTGCTCTGAATAATGTATACTGTATAATTATACATTACAGATTCTCAAAATTGGTGGGTTTCCACAATTCATGAGCTCATTTGGAGGTTTAGAAACTCAGACAGACTGATATTTACCTCTGGTGTTTATCAAGCTCCATGTGACAGTTCAGTGTTTGTATTTCAGAGCCACATGGCAACAGCAAGACAGCCGACCCTTCATTCCATCTCCCGGCTACGCCTCACCACTACATAACATGATTAGCTTAATCTAGTTAGGCTGAAATAATGACCATGGCTGTGCAGGACGCGCCATGCTGGCAAGGGGGGCTTTTCTGGGGAGGGCTGGAGGTCTTGGCCTGGCATCCTTGCATGGTGTTATCCAAGGCGCCGCCATGCCAAGGCTCCGGCTGGCACCTGCTGGGTTGGGAATCTTGATATGGATTTCAGGGGATTTGGAAGGGGTGATAAGTGGGTTTAATGGTACCCCGAGTGTGTGTAGTAATTGTGGATGAGTGTGTGTATCTGTCTGTCAGTCTGTAAGAATATTTCTCTATTCTGTCAAAATGAAACCAGACTGTCTGGGAATCGATACCTCTGGAATGAGGCAGTGCACAAGCTGTGTTTTAACCAAAAAACAATCCTCTGGTTTCACTTCCAGACCGTTTAGGAATCAACTGTCAACATAAAAGGAGTCTATACTGTCAGCAGAATGAGTATGACCCAGCCTGCAGGCAGGTGTGAGAGAACACCCTGTTTAATCGCTTTTGTCAAAGTGTTACTCTCTAACCACATCATCCAAAACAGTCATTAAGTCCACAGGAATGGAAGTTTTGGTCTGCAATGAAGTAATGTGTTTTGTATGCAATTCCCACATAGATATTTGGGAAAGGACATGAGATGAAGAGATGACTGACAGTTTTTAATGTGGTGTGAAAAAATATAATATATAATGAAAATATATCATAATATACAGTATATCACATAAGTGTAATATATTATAGAAATAAACGTGGACACTACTGCTTACACACTTCTCTGTACTTTGTGTCTAATGATTTATGCATGAAAGACATTTTCCAGATTCCAAATCAAATTACTTCTGCAATGTGGGGTGTAACAATTTAATCAGCCAATGTTGCCATAGCAATAAGCAATGCTTTTCCACTGTAGATGTATTTGGTCCCCTCACTCCCCTGTCCCAAGCAACTTAATCGCTGTTAATATTCCTGAAAAATGTTCCAGAGGTTTAAAAAGTAAATTAGTTTTAAACACAAAAAATGCATCGTCACATCCAACCTTGCACAGGTACAACTCATGTTTGAATAAGTCACATTCCCATAAAAGTCACAATGGCAATCCTACTATTCCAACTTAGTCACAACAAGTCTAAATTGAATACCTTCAGATTAACGTAAAGGCTGCAGCAGCACAGGGTTTAATACACACACACAGAGTTTATATGCACGTTAAGTTCTGCCTTCTGAAGAAGAGTGAAATGACTGAATCACTAATTATCATCTCTTACGCACGAAGGAATTGAAGTCAGTTTAAAAAAAAAAAATTCACAGTACATACTGTGATTTTATTTTATTGTATCTTTTTGCGAGGAGAAAAAAAAAAACATCACGTCAGCCTGTGAGAGAACTGACAACACCCCAAACTCCACTACAACCACACTAGTAATCCAACACTCCCTTCCTGTATTTTCATGGTTGCATGCATGGAGGAAATTATAAATATCCTGCAAAATGCTTTTCAAACAGCATGTGAGAAAATAGCAATTAAAAAAAGAGTCCCGACATGTTGTCATTCTACGCTTGTGCACTGTCAGACATCATGCAATACACGCAGCACAATTCTCCATCTAATAAATGATAATAAAGGTCCTTTGGGCTCACAATAGTCATTAATTAAGGCGTCAATGGCAGAATATGTTATTAAAGCCTGTGAGAGAACAGAAAATACTCTTCTCCCTTATTATAACTTTTCAACTCAGCATTGGTTTCACCACTCCCTCTAGCGCACCAGGTGCCATATATTGCATGAGCATTGTGGCTCTTTCCATAACAGTCATGTCTGAATAAAGCTGTAAGGGACATTTACATAACGGACACCTACTGTAAGTCTGAAAGACAAAAAGTCATTACTTTAACAGATAGATGAAGCCAGCAATGTTCCGTATTCCATGTCTGTAAAGGGCTTAAAACCTAACTTAAGCTTTCTTTCTCTCTCTCTCTCACACACACACACACACACACACACACACACACACACACACACACCTATACACTTCTGTGTTAAACAGGCATAATGTCTCAATCTAGGAGTCTATTCAGCGGCCTCTTTGACCACTCCTGAGCCTTCTCACACTCTCTCCCAGCCTCTACCCATTCACACACCAGGGCTTATCCAGTAGGACGACTGGGGGGGGGGGTCCCAGTCACCCAGTGGTATGCCACTTGTCTTGTTTACACATTTCTCATTCTCTTATTTCTTGGGGTAGAATGGGTGAAACATGGTTCGAGGGGTATATTGTGCACGCAGATACTCCAATTGAAATTCCCTCAACTTTAAGCGTTTAATTCCCAATATCACTGGAGTGGTTAGTAGTCCAACACGTCCTTCTTTACAAAGCCAAACAAAAGAAAGCAGGCCTGTCTACTTTAGTCCTCTTGCCCTCATCAGAAATCCAGGCTCCAGTCGTTTAACCTCAAAATACTATGTAAATACCGCACAGAGCAATATAGCAGGACGCTCTCTTTTGTGAGCCCTTAATTGTTTCCCATCATTAGCAGTGCACCCGACGCTCAGAGTTTGTTTGTTGTTTGGGGGGTGGCTGTAGTATACGGGGAGTCGCTTGGGGAGATATGGGTGACGGGGAGAGGTACGGGGGTGGGGAGCAAAGAATTAAAGAGTTAAAGGCAACCCTGCCAGTACATTCAGACATGTGGTCCTCGCTGATTATTTTCTGTCTCAACGTGTTGCAGGGCCATGCAAATGGCCTCGGTCCTTCACATTCGCGTCACACTTCGGGCTCTCAAATGGGCCACAAAGGAAGGAAATGGTTTCAGACAGGCAACCGGGACCCCCGAAAGCTGGGGTCAGGGTGTACACATACCCCCTTCAGCTCAGGCACTGCAGCTCCTGGGAACAGACTCCCGTTCCCTTAGAGACGCACGCATAATCTCCTGCCTCACACTCATTAGCACACACAAGCAAAACAGGCACTCTCATGCATAAAAATATCCAACACACACACACACATATAGATGAACACACTTTTACATCAATGCACACACTAACATCCACACACACACACGCCCAGCCATCTCTCACATACCCCACACTCCTTTTACACTTTTCCCACTTCTAAAAGACCTTGAAGAAGAGAAAGATCCTCCAACCAGCTTCTATCCCTCCAATCCTGAAGTCTTTTCATTCTTAAAAATGCTGGTTGTGTACCATTTTTACCATAACAGTGGCATGTGTGTTTGGGTTGGGCCCGTCTACTGCTGGCTGCAGTGTTTCTCCTAATTATCAGGAGCATTTTTGCCCTGTCATTTTTAATTTCACAGGAATTCTAGGAACCCTCAAGGGAGGTGCTGAATTACCCTACCTTAGCTTCAGCACTGACCTCTACTCTACTGACATTTTACACTGATGTTTTTCACAAAAAGTCCAGTCCAGCTAGCCTCAGCAATTCCACTCACAACTTAAAGCTGCATTACCTGATTTTTTTTGGCCACTTGGGGGCAGCAGAACAAGCTGAGTAGGTTGCATACACATTTACCAGAGCTTTTTCGCTAAAAACTGCTGCTGAGAGAAAAGAGTCGGAAAACTAACACAATAAGCTAAATGAAGCTGAAAGGCTCTTTTAGCTGCTGGAATTATCACTATGTGTTGCACCTTTTGCATTACACAGTCATTTGATCCTATGTTAACGAAGAATTTTGATTTTGATTGAAATGTTTAATTAGTGCAGCTTTAATGTTTAAATTGCACTGGCAAAAAAGACTGTCCAGAGGTGGCAGCATTGAGCAGCATACACAGAACTGAGAAGAAGTGGGAAACAAACAGCTGTTTACGAGCTTAAATATCTAATACACAAAAAATTACAAGATCATGTTTATTTATCGGTGATGGTAATTTAACGTGCAGGTCAGCTGGAAGAGAATCTGGTCTCAGATGGATTTGAATGATAAGCAGAGCTGCAAATCAGGGATAACGTGTATTCCAGTTTCTTTAGGTGTACAGGAACACTTGACGCTGGATGTCAGGATACTCTGCCAAAGTAAAGACGGGCAGGAAAACAGCCAGACAGGCAGACAGGAAAAGAAAGATGAGCGACTGGCACAGACAGAGAAAAAGACCTAATGTCACACAGAGTGATATCCATTCTTGCAACTAACATGCTAAATTTTAGTTTTGTTGCTTGTATGATCAAAAGCTGTACATTAAACACAAACTGACACATGATCTGAAGAGAGAAGTATAGATGAATTTTTAGTCATGTAAATAAAACCCCTTTGGGTTTGTGTGTTCCTAAACATACAAAGACTTCCTAATTTCCCAGCCACACATAAGAGATTGCAAAATTAAGTACCTACTTCTTGAAAATGACATAAAAATTAAACTCAGAGTTGAGAAACGAAATGCATGGTTATCAATAACATTATTCAAGTAATCAGTTTCTTCAAGACATCTGGAAATATGGTATCTGTCAAATGCAGAGTCACATATTTCTAATAGCAGTGTTTATCTCATAATGGATATCTAGTGTTTTAGAATCACACTGAGCAGCTTCAGCATGTGTTAGGTAATGTTATACTATGGAGATAAATCCTTCCAGACTCTGTTTTGCGACATTCCAGCTGAATAAGGTAACCAAGAGGCTGTTTTTCTCCTTAAGTTTAGAACTCAAAACTATTACCTCAACTGCTTTGAGAGTGTGAATCATGCAGAGACTTACACACACACACAGATTTTACCTCTGATTACCACTGGCATTCACTTTCAGCATGTCATGCTGGTGGAACCATGTTTGCATGTGTTCAGCGCACATGCACACTTGCAGACATGCATACTCCACAGGGCACCTTTAACAATGGCTCTCAGAAAGTGATCCTCACACCACCGGGTGTAATTATTTTACCAAAACATCCAATGTGATCCTGATCAAAGGTTAACAAAAATGCACATTTTTGGTGTTTATGTTGATCAGTGTCACTGTCCGATCCGTACCGGAAACCCTACTTGTTCTGCACATGTGCGAAAATGCGGCTACTTCCTATTGGAAGTATGTTGAAGTAATTTACGGCAGTTTCTGGGATTTAAATAAAATAATGTTATCTTTGGTTTTACTAGTTATGAAATAGAAGATTCAAATTTTTCTTATTAAATAAATACACGTATCTCTTGTTTTGGTAAAGAATGCTAATGCTAAATAACGAATGCTAATTTCATCATTCAAAAAAGCTGGTAAAACGCTAGCATTGCTTGAATTAAGTAATTGTTAAATATATATTAATGTATATTTATAGTGATACATTTTAACCTCAGATACTTTTAAAAAAAATCAAATTTAAGTGGACCACTAGATTTTGGTAGTATTGTAAAAGTCACACTAAAATATAAATATTTTATCCATAAGTATTTCTAAAGAAAGAAAAAAGTCAGAACTGGGACACTTTTAGCTGTAGTGTGGGTCGGAAAGAGACAGAAAGATAGACAGGCAACAACACAGACAGAACGGCAGGCTGACAGACAGACGGATAAGCCCACTAATAGCAGACGAGACAGACGAGCAGCCTGGCCTCCCTTTCTGTGTCACATTGACTTCCTACAGTCTGAATGAAGTCAATAAAAAGCATATACACACACAGCACAGCACTACATCATCGTCCCCACCAATCAAAGGCTATTGTTCGTCCCGGTGGAGCCAGAAGACTAAACGAGACCCCTCCAGTCAACTGGGTTAATCAGCGAGTTAGCACGCTGCCGTCGCTCATATGGGACACCATATGCATGGATGGACATTTTAACGGGACGCACTGGGGTGACCACCACGTCTCCATCTGTGACTCTGTGTGTGTGTGTGTGTGTGTGTGTGTGAGTGAGAGACGCTCACTGACTCAATGAGCATGTAAGCAAGTAAAAACTCATTGAGTATTCATGTTTCCCAAGAAGACTTCCCGAGATCCTCTCAACACAGTCCTCTTCTCCTGTTTTGTCCCCCCACCCCCCACCCCCCTTCCCACTGGGCATGTTCCCTTTTCACAAGGCAGCTATTCTTCATCCTTCTCAGCTGAACAGGAGCTAGCAAGGACCAGCTGACCTCTGACCCATCTCCACTTCTCTTCTTCCCCTCTGCCTGACCTCTTCCCTCCACACCCTGCCCTTGTCTAGTCAAGGCTTTCCCCATCTCCAGCTGTAAATCCAACTCATCCTCCACTTCTCCTGTTCATCCACCTTTTCCCAAAACCCCCCACTCCCTCTCACATCCTCCCCCTCCCTCCCTCCCCTTGCGTTGCCATGTGACTGTAAAAGAGCCCAAACAGTTTCTCCGCGAGTTTGCACTGAAGGTGCATGGGAAAGACGCAGAGAGGTTGTCACTTTGATCTAAAAAGGAAATCAATGAAATCCTTGTTGTGATCAGTGTGTAATCGCAGCTCGTTTGATGGTGCACGATCCAGTTACAGGAGAGGCTTTGTCAAAACACTCCACTAACACTAACACACACACACACACACACACACACAGCTGGCTGGAGACAAGAAGGCTCGCAGAGAGGGGAGTGCAGTAGGAGAAAGACTCTTTTTTTGATTTAGTATCACACTTCCATAAAGTTGGTCGACTCACAGGAGAAACAAAATCGAAGCTGCACAGGCTGAGGTATCCTGACTTTTAGTCCATAGTGTGGGCAAAGTCCCTAAAACAATGGATCCTACAATTCCCATAATGCAACACATAGCGTCTTTTATTAGATGCCCACTTCTTTCCCTGATGATATCAACAGGGTTACATTTCAAACTTTGGAAAGCTCCTCAAGAACCACAGAAGACATTAGGCGTTTCCACTACTCTGACTAGTAAACTGAACTCCTCTATCTTGTTAGATAACACACAAGCAGATAGGAGGGGCAGATGGGAGACCGAGTACTTATAACACATGACATAAAATGGATGTCAAAATCAAATAGTGATAACTGAGTGAGCTGAGTCACTATGTTTCATGTTTATAACTAATAAAAGTGAAATGTTTCTCTCGTGGACATTTCCTGGGCTTATTAAATGCTACTATGAATCTTACCATGCATATGTTTCACACTGTGCATTCAGCATAAGATAAAATGTCACTCCAGTAAATCATTCTGGCTCCAGTGTAAAATTTGCATACTACTGTATATAGTGGAAAAAAAACACCAACACAAGAGTAACACACACCACAGGTACAACATCACACAAAGAAACCTTTTACCTCACCACCCATTAGTGAAATGCATGAAGTTAAACATATGAGTCACTTGCTATACAATGAGGTGACTGAATTATTCATCCCACCCCTGATGAGAAATGGAAAGATAAAGTTATGAGTGTGAGAAACACAAGCTTAAACAACAAAAGAAGCATTCACCAGAGGCTTTGTTCCTTCAACAAACACAAACGCCTACACTACTATTTTCTGCTGATCCCCATATTTCTGTCTACCCTTTTGACTGCATCACATCTGATCCTAATTAGCTATTATCTGCACAAGTCTGAACATTGTTTGTATCTGTATTATTCCCTGTTTTCAATACCTTGCATTCAACCTGAATTTGTTATGACTATTATTCTACTTCAGACAGAAAAATACCCCCAGCTCTGAGCTCCACGTATTCCCAGATAAGTCATCCAGGCAGTTGTGCAGTGACTTCTTGATCAACTCTTAAGGACAAATGGAGAGCAGATAAGAATGACTCAACTAAGAATAAGCCTGGTTCCAATTAAGGTTTTTCCAACAGATTTATCTTGAATGACATGTTACAATACATTCAACAGCTGAAGACGGAAGTGTCTGGGAATCCCCTAATTGTAAGCAGCCTACTACAGAACAAGTGCAACGGGCAACAATTCACAGCTAAATACCAGAAAGAAGAGAGCTTTCTTTTCTTCTTTTTTTTTCCTCGACCTTTCCTTCCTCCCTTTTCTTCCGCTCTCCATTTCCCACTAACCAAATGGCTTTACAATGAACAGTCACCTGCTTTTCATTTGGGGGGGAAAAAATGCACCCCAGGCATTCCAGTCTTTCCTCCCCCCTCTGCTCCCCCCTCTCTAACTCCACTCTCTACATGCATTTCATCTCAGCGAGGTGGATCCCAGGGAGGAAATTACTCAGTCATCCAGAAGTGAAGAGGGGGAAAAAATCCTGTCGTTTTCACAGACCATCAGCAGCACTGAGAGAGTAACACAGAGTGGTCATCTTGTCTTGATTTTCAGGACTTGGTACTGATTCAACTTTCAAACTTTCAAAAGTTAGTTTTTTGGTAAAGATGTTCCTAAATTTTAATTCAGATGAAAAAGTATAATACAGTACTGTAACAGTTATATTTGCCAGTTGCAAGTTATATTTGGCCTAATTGGGGCTGCATGGTAGTGCAGTAGTTAGCACTGATCTGGGTACAACCCTTCCTGCTGGTTGGGGCCTTTATGCAAACTCCACAAGTTTGCATGTTCTCCCCATGACTGCGTGGGTTGTCAGCCCTGTGACTGACTGGCAACCTTTCCAGGGTGTACCCCACCTCTTGCCCAATGTCTGGGATTGGGATTGGCTTCATCTAGTGCCATCATCAGGTCAAAGTTTTCATTTGTCCAATACTTTGGTTTGACATTTCCATCAGCCTCACCTGTACATTGTGTTCAGTGCTAATTAGCAAATGTTAGCATGCTAACATGATAAACTAAGATATTTGCTAAACGTCAGCATGTAAATATTGTCATTGTGAGCATGTTAGCATGCTGACGCTAGCATTTAGCTCAAAGCACCGCTGTGCCTATGTATATCCTCATAGAGCTGCTACCTGTAGCATGGCTGTAGACTCTTGTTGAGTCTCATATCACGTACTTCCGGTAGTACACTTACATGCAGTATACTGTGTACACTATGTACTGACTTATGTAGTACGTTAATTTTGACAGGGTAGTGTTAGGCTCATTCGAGATGAGCCAGGCCTGCGCAGAATCGATCACGGGCGATCGCCGCACAATGCATGCCGGTTAGATTTGTGTCCGACTTGATCCCGACTTGCTCTGACGTCATGCACGTGTGGGCAACAATAACCTCACGAGATCGAGGCGGCCGCAGTTTTTAGAGCCAGGCGCTGCAGGTGCTCTCCGCTGACTGCAAGACCCAGGGCATGATGGGAAATGCCTGGCTGTCGCCTGATCAAAGAGCTGATTGGCTCTTAATTTTGACCACAAACATCATGTTTTGTAGAAAATCCTAATTTTCTGAGACTTCCTGTATATTCTTTGAAGGCTGCTGGAAACTGTCTGACTTGACTGCTGCCGTTTGTCACCGGCCCCTGCTGCTCCCCTCTGATCTCGTCCACTTTCCAAGCGAGGCGCAGTTCATCTCGAACAAGCCTGTTGTCTTAAATCGAATACCGCTGCTGTGCGCTTACCAGAAATCACGATCGCAACCTTTGACTGCGTCTTCTTCTTCTTTTTAATGGTGGATTGCAACCGGCCGGAGCATTATCGCCAACATTTACGATTACCGCACGCCGAAATGTCTGCCAGCTTGTTTGCTCACTTGATTTCAATTCAATTACATTAATATGAATAAAAAATGAACGTGCTTTTACTTTTAGCCGCAACAATCGCAATCGCGGCTGCCATTTTCATACGTTGGTGATCCTCCCCTTCTGCTACGTAGCCAAGATGGCGACCGTTGAGGGTGAGAAGTGTGCAGCGTTCCACACTCAACTTTCTGACCGTTTTGTGTACATCATCCGGGTACTCACAGTACACTGCATTTTGCCATACTTGTCAGTGTGAACGCACTTATGCACTCAAAATATTAAGTGTAAATACGGAAGTACGTGATTTGAGACACAGCCTGCGTCTTGTTTAACTTTTTTCATCACAAAAAAACTGGTGATGGCCATTAATCCCGTCATTCCAAAAATTCTTGCAAAACTTCTTGCAAATAAACAATGGAAACAAAAAGTTTGGATTCTAAATTTCATCTAACCTCTAACTGGTTGAAATCACTAAAGCAACAAAGCTAAGGCAGCTTCCTGGGTTAAGATGGGGGGGGGGCCCCCATCTTAAAATCTTAAAAATACTTGAAAAAAAACAAACCGTCCTATGTTATGAGGTGATTTTATTGGCCAAATCATCTCAGGAATCTCAGAAGAAAAAGTAAGTAAATGAAACAAATGGTATATCGCCAAAACAAACTACATTCTGCTTGTAAAAATTCCAAAGTGATATTGTGATTTGTTTTGTACAAGGACGTATTCAGCAATACAGGGTTAGTCTGTGAATCTGTTTTGTTTCTCCTTATCTCCAGAAAACTACATGACACAAACAAGTCTTATGAAGCCACATTCCTTAAAGATAAAGACAAAGTACTGAATTCATAGAAGAAAGGAAGAAGGAAATAACATCCTTACACTTTAATTTAACCATGTATAGCACAAAATAGTCATATTTAGCTTGAATCTGTTGATACGTCCAGCTTTGCTTATTGCTTCTTCTTCACTGTTGTATGCTTTCTCTTCTTTAGCTTTGTAGTCAGTTGTTTTGATTTTGTGTCTCCAAGCAATCTGCCAAGCACTGTGAGTGTAAAATAAATTCTTTATTATTGTTGTAACACAATTACATTGTCATTTCCTGGCCTGGATTCAGTTATGCGTTTTGAAACCTTACAACAAATCCATATTAAGCAACTCATAAAAGTTCTGTTTCATTTGTTTTCTGTGAAAATCTCAAAATCGCCCGAGATAAGCTTTCTGTTTTAAGAAAACAAAGCTCTGAACTTTCTCTCAGAGTATTGTGATATAGCAGCCTATGAAAATAAATTGTACATGTGGAACAAAGATGGCTACGAGCCCCAAATAAAAGCAAGAGGGATGGTCCTTGCCAATAGCATCGATTCAGTGGGATATGTCAAAGACAGCCAAAGTTTATCATAACTGCCAAGGGAAAACAGCATGTGTTCCATATCACACTGGGTTGCCAGAGACTCAGGCACTTGGACGAGACCGAAGAAACTAAAACCATAAACCAAAATGTTCTCTGGGAAGGATGGGGGTGACATGTTTTTTAGGGATTTTGTTCTTATGATTAGATCTCATAATTTCCTGAAGAGTGCCTCTTCTGTTCTTCCAAACTAGATTAAAATCATTTCTGGATTGTTGCCTGAAATGCATAAAATAAGGAACATTCAAATAAATCCAACAAATCACTTGTGGCACTGACAATACTGCTAACAGAGTCGACTTATTGAGTATGAATTAGAAGAATCATAAACCTGAAACCCTCAAATGCAAATCTCTGTCCCCTCTGCACAGGCAGCACAGCAGGACGCTGTCAGCGCCACTTGCAATGAGCATTGTTTGGCCTCACACTTCAATGCATAGGTATCCACGGGAGGTCTCAGATCACACCCAGAGTTAGAGGTTATCATGGCATTAACAAGTTCCGTGGGCCTCTTTGGTGAGGGACCTTGACTGACAGATTGGAGAAATGGTGCCAAGAAAGATCTTGATCTCCTCAAACAAGCCGAACACTACAGCTGGCATCGTCAAGAAATAAATACTGCTGTTAAGTGCTGTATCATGATCTCAGAGCTCTCATATTCACACATACCCAAGTTCTGGCATCAGATTTAATAAAGTGATGTTTCCTGGGTTTGATTAATGTTTGTGATTAGTTGCCGTGTAAAAACAGTGTCTTGTTAAAATATCTTTTACATAAGTTAACTTGGCCGCTCTGTTCTGCTCTGCCAGTGAAGAAGCACAAAGTTTGAGTCTACATGTACATGTAAGGAATGTTTTGGCTTATAAAGACTGTGTTGCACAAATGAGATGAGAAGCATAGCCATATAAGGTGGTTTACATGGGGTTGATAAACAAGATATTGAACCTTTAAAGCCAAACTATGTAACCTTTGCTGGACAGGTGCCACTATGGCCACAAATGGCAATTAACAAATTGGCAGCTAATAACTACTGAATAGCAGCAATCACAGCTCGGTGTATGGAGTGGGGGGTTAAAATACACCACTCAGTTACGTGAATGGAGATCCAGTGACACTGATACTGTGTCAGGAGGCGCAGAATGTGCAGCAGGTTAGCAGAGCAGCAGATTTCTGTACTACCAAGTAAACACAAATGATGCTTGTGTTATCGAAAACACTGTATCATTAACGTCATTGTCGACTGCGTAACAGAACTGCAGGGGATTTGTTTTGCAATGTCGCAGCTCCAGTATCGAGGGGGCCCAGGCCCCACAATGAGCTTCCTGTTAGCTGTCCAATCTTAACTACAACCAGGTCCAAACACCTCCCCAGACTCTAGAGCAAAGTCTGCAGCCAGTCCCCACAGTTGTTTCACTTCAACAGTGACCTCTGACCTTCCTTGTTCTCAAGGATCCAACAGGCATTTCCTTGAGTAAGGTCACCTGTATAAATGTATTGCCCACAAGAAGAAATCTAAGAACAGCAGTGAACCCAGAGAGGCTGACAAAAAGTACAGAATGTTTTTAACATGTTCAGCAAAGGATATAAAGACTGAGTTTACATTACATCACTGCTGAACATTTATGAGACAACGTCCACTCTAAACATCTACACAAACCAAGATAAAATGCTTTAAAAACTTTTTAGCAATTTAGCAACCACCAATTCACAATGATGATGTCCTTTTTTCTGATTTTATAGAATAAATTGCTAGTTACAAAAAGAGATATAAGAGATGTAATCAAAACAAGATTTTAATTGAAAGCACCACTAGCAGCCTCTAGATGCTGAAATTTTCATTAGACTGCATGATGCAAAAGATTTTATGGAAATCTGATTATTAGTTATCAAGAGAGGTTGATATGGACCGCAATGTTAGTCAAAGGTAATTTTGACCAGACAAAACTCATGACATGAAATAACTTATTGAACCTTAAAAGGTATGGTGCAGTATATTCTGAATGCCATGACTTTATTTATTACTGTTGATCTGGTTATAATGTGTCCTCATGATGTCATGTCCCACCTCTGACAGAATTAAAGCGTGTAATGGACATGACATGGGACATAACCAGAGGTTAAAAGGACTATTTTTAATGTACTACTTTCTGGGGGTCAAGCTGGTTAAAGCCCTTCAGATACATGAGGTACTACTGCACTAAATTAGACACAGGAGTTAGGGGGGCATGATGTCAGAGATGATACAGAGATGATATTACTAGAGGTCACAACAGAGGAAAAGAATGAGAGAACTATAGTTCACTCTTGCTCTGGCGAGTATTGTAATTCATGTGTTTTTATCTGTCTGTTCTAAGCAATGCAATTTCTACATCCAACATTAATCACTAATCTACAGGATGAATTAACAGAAGAGAAATGACAGCAGGTAATAAGGGTGAAAAAACCTGTGTAAAATATACATCTGACCAATGGCTTTATAAGTCAATATTCCTGGATCAGGGAGAGCAAAATGGGGAAACTAAAACCCAGTCAAATTTCTGAATCCGAAACTCCCTCCAGGGAAAGCCAGAAGGCCATGCATGGGAGGTTTAAGGCCAATGTGCCCAGTGAAGCGTGCGCAAAGCTGGGGGTCTCTTCAGGAACCAAAGGGGTGGGTGGGAGGGGTTACACAAAGCCCAACAACTCTCATAAATCAAATGAGCAAGGGTTAAACTTCCCTTTTTGTTGTTCAAGATTTTTCAACCAAGATCCAAAGTGCAACACCAAGATGAAACAGCATGAGTCTTGAGTTGCAAAATTCCCCAGGATGGCATCAACAGGGTGAGTGTCAAGCCGGAAAACAACTGCATGGCAAATCCATTATAGGGAAAAAAATTGGGGCAACGTAAACCCAGATGTTACAATTACAGAAATGTTGCCGTATTTCAAAAGGGGCCCCACATGTGGAACATTTTTCAACTCAATCCCAGGAACTCGGATGGGGGGAGAATCAAACTAGCAACAGACGAAGAGAGGAAAAGGGAGGGTGGGAAAGGAGATGAGTGCAGGGGATGTGAGAAAAGAGCCAAAGATAAACAAATAGGGAGAAATAGTGGAAATAAGAACTTTGTAATCAGAAGAATGGACTGAGCTCAGACCTCCTGATGCTTTTACACGGGTCCTGCTTTCAGGGGCAGAAGGTAAGGATCAAAGTCAGTTTGAAACAGCAACAACAGGTTTGGGGTATGTCTACCAATGACCTAACATTCCTGAGATGACACCATTTCCCAGAGCGATCCTTTTGAGACTCAACTCTGAGCCTAGATGGACTGAGTGTACGTTAATGGATATCGATCATCCAGAGGAGTTCTTTGAACCCTGACAACTCTGAAGGTTTAGCCAAGGGTCAATATTTGCATTGACACAACTGTGGGGCGGCGATCTCAGGCAGTGTTTCCTACAAGAGCATCTTGTTAGATTAGAGGCACCTGGCCACTGCTACCGACACCTTTGCAGTTGCCTGGCACACATGCTTTCAATTACACCTGTTTGATGCAAACACCACAATAAGTGGATGCATTCATAACCTGCGATTCTTGAATGTCAACAGGATTTGCATGGCCTTTAAACTTTCTCTCAGCAATGGGCGGGTAGAGGACATTTGATTGGTTTCATGGTCCTTTCAGAGAAACCTGATAAAACTCTCCCTAAAACCCTTATTTGGCAGTCATTAATTATTCACAGTGTTTGGTGGAGAGAGGCACTCTTCCGAAGGTCTTCTTTCAAGGCCTCTTGCGCCATCCGTGCTTACTTTGCCCTCCGATCTTGCCCAGAGCATCTTCTGTTCATTTCCTGTGTCCTTCAAGTTGTTCCTGTCATTTCCTATATTTCCCTGAGCATTTTCTTTCTGCTTCTATACTGGAAAAATGTCCCTTTATCCAAGACCATCCTGCTCTGACAAGAGGAAACCCTCCCCATTTCAGGCCAGGCTAAGGAATAGATCTTGTCTATTTCATGGAGATGGTCTGTTTCCTGCATCTGTACTTACTCACTCACTCACTCACTCTCACTTGCTGTTTCTCTCTGTTCCTATCTCTCTCTTCTACTTCTCTGTTCCTTCATAACAGCTTTTGCAGCTGTACTCACTTTCTCGGATGCCCAAGGAGTATGTCTGTGTCCATACTATGCAAACCTGATCAGTCTAGTACAAGTACAGCAATATATCATCGGAAAGAAGAAGTACCATTTGAGCATTTCACAATTTTTAAACTTTCCTGATCTTCAGTGGTCTTGGAAGACTTTTGAGGTTTCTAGCAAAGGTTCATCTTTTAATTGCAATGAAAAGCACATTCTCAGAGAAGGGTTAGTGTTAGTCTTAACCCTAATCCTAAACCCAATCTGTTGGAATAAAGTGCGCCCAAATGAAGGCTGTTTTAGGGCCAAAGAAAGATCTGCTATTAACGCAGGGGCTCAGATTGAACCCCGCCCCCTTAAGTGAGCTCGCTTTGTCATACAGTGCTCTGATGCAGTCAATCAGTGACCCAGAGCTTAGCTGGGGGGCTTTGAGATTCTTTTACGACCCCCCTTTCACCTCGCCTCCCTCTCCTCAAAAGAAAGAATGGTAATTAACTGATGAAGAGCTCTGTAAGATTATCCAGTCTCCTCGCCAAGGACTCCAGCTCTGCCAGTGATGTGCAGTCATGTCCCAAAGGACCACTGCAGAATGGGGAAGGATGGATCTCAATGGTCTATTCAACTACTCTCCTCTTTCATCCTCTATTCAGTTGAAAAAGAGGAGAGCAGCATGCAATGTTGTATATTTGAGCCAGGAATGTTCTTTCATATCAGCACAAATTAGGAAAAAGCACTTACAGTGTTTTATCACAAATGTCGAGACCATGGTCACAATGCTTTTAGCATGGACACACACACACACACACACACACACAAACACAGTTCTTTACTGACCACATCACAGCTTAGAGGGCACACCAGTGCACAAACAACCCCTCACTGTGAGCGGGAATGCGCGGCAGATTGAATTATACAAGAGAAAGCAAAAATAGCTGTGTCCCCCAACCACCTAGAGCGGGACACAGAGGGAGTGAGGGAGTGGGAAAGGGTGAGAAAGAGAGACTGGGGGGAAGAAAGCAAGAGATCCATTTAATTCAAGTCAGAGCAGACAAGTTTTTAGTCTGCGCAGGGAGCTGAAGAGAACATTTTAAACATGTTTCTTGAGGGAGAAAACAATACAGAGTTTATCTTGTGTTCGCACACCCTCCCATTCTCCTTCATAATATCTCCCTCATTCAAATGTGTCACCATGCCAAGGCCCCCCACAGCCAGGGTCCCAACCCTCAACCCAACCCCCGACAAGCAGACCACCCAATAGATCCCCTGACCAGCTTGATTTGATCAGGGTTTCCCAATGGTACTGGTCTGAATTATCACCCTTTGAATAAGCCAGCAATCTTTCTCAATGTGGTACAAACTCATAACAAAAGCACTGTGGCTATTTGCATCATCAACTGATTCTGTCACTCACCAACTCACTCCTGCACTACTCACATGATTCTACTATGACATACATGATGTGATTGAAGTTTAAAAGTTATTAAATTTGCATGGCCAGGTATTGCACAGAGGTCTGCTACCTCCTGCAAATTGGTCCCGTGCTGACAGTTACAAATCAGTCATGATCCTGAGAAGAAATTCCAGTTGAAAAGTTATCTCACCCAGAACATGCAGGACAGGCAGACCCAGGTGCGTGCAGGTCCAGCCAGAGCTGTTGGCAGGCTAAGAGAGACAGACGGCATGGTGACGGGCAGGAGTGATGCTGCTTGCTGCTGCTGCTGCTGCTGCTGCTGCTGCTGCTACAGACCAGTGGGCTTCCTTAAGTATAATCCAGCCAGGAGAAGAGTTGCCCAAAGCAGCAAAGCCATGACTATCCTGGACGTAAACACTCTCTTTCACCTCGGGGTCTTGCTATCTCCCTCTTCCTCACTGTCTGACTTGCTTTCTCCTCCTAGTGTCTCTCCTCTAAATTGGATCCTGACTGCCTCTCCTCTGCTCTCACTCTGGCTCTCTTCCCCTCTGCCGGGGAAAGTTTCACAAAGCTTTTTTTTTTGGGGGGGGGGGGGTCACGCTGCCCCCACCACTCCACGGGAGTAAAGGGGGAGGGGGTGCTCTGCTTATTATACATCTCTTTTGCCCCTCCTCTCTCTCTCATCCCATGTCTCCCTCCCTCTTTACCCCTCTAAGTCTCACCACTTTTAATTTAATTCATTCCTTGATCCCACCCCCTCCCTGTTCGTCCCCCTCAGCATCCGTCGCACTTCACCTCCCCCTCCCTCCATCTCTCTCTTGCACAGTTTCCCTGTGTATTTCTGTATTGAGCCCATTTTAATATTTCATAAACTCTGTCTCCCCCTGTATTCACCCATGTGATGGGTGAATGTGATGGGTGAACACGTTATACTGAATCATTTTGGATGTCAGAAAAGACACCTGCTATATAGATTGTTAGTCCAGGCTCAAAATGCCTAAAATTACTAAATAAAGTTTAGTTGAGTTCTACTTTTGACACCCTCTCTCCTCAACATTGTTTTGACATTATTTGATGCTCAGTTTTCAACAATCCTCCAGAAATGTCAACACCTGTACCCATTGAAATGAACAACAGCTGTAAGTTTACATACTAAGTTCTTTCACTAACAATATTAGTTACAGCCACCTGTTGCCATTTCATATGTTATGCACGTAAGCTCCGGTCAGTGAAATTCACAGAGGCTGATTATGAGCTTTCATGACGACAGGACTTAAATTATGGCAGGACCAATGAGTGCACTGAATAAAACTGTACATTTATAAATCACACATACCATTGCGTGTCTCTGGATGGGATTCTAATTAATGATCAGCACATGCAATATTAAAACAAGGCATCATCTCCTCTCAGTCTTACACTTGAAGTCTAAAGCATACATTTGTCAATATTTTTCTGATCATCCTCAAATCCTATTTTAAGAACAAAATCAACAATGTCTCTCTCAATAGTTTCTGACTTCCCTACACTGTAGCACTCAGATCCAAGTCCATTTTTTGCTACTAATAACATAAATTTCAAAAAACGGGTCACAAATATATAATTTAATGTTTTAAAAAAGGCAAAGTAATTTCCTCAAACAGCAGGGCATTGCAGTTTTTAGCTAATGTTGCTCAAACAGGAGGAAATTGTGCATTAGTTGGGGACTATTTTCAGCAGCGGATTAATACACATTTGGTCTGCTAGTGTGTATTTCCAGCAGCAGGACTGTGTATGTGGGATTGAGTCAAAATAAACTACAGTGTGTGTGTGCATGGTAATGAAGGAACATGTCACCCTGAACAGTGTGGCTCATTGATGTGTTTTTAATAGTTTTTGGATGACAATGGAGCTGTATGGCACAGAGGAATAATATAATATCAAATATATCAGACTTTGGATGCACACACAAAACTTAGTAGGGCACATTCATTGTTTGTTTTGTTTTTTTCCTTGTATTTGTTAACAATAAGAAAAATATATATCACCAGCCTTAGTCTTTGACCATCTCGCACACTGCTTTACCATTTTCAGCCTCCCTTCTCAAAGAAAAAAATAAAGTCCTGACAGTAGTAGTGGCCTCAAACAGAGTCCCCTCCACCTTGACCCTTTACTACAGAGAAAGAACACAGAGGGGCCGGGAAGCAAAAGCTGCTTCATTAAGTTCTCACTGCTCATCAATGACCATGTTAGCCCCATGCGTGACTCTTTATCCCCTTGTGTGGGTACTTCGGTTTTCACACACACACACACACACACAGAAGTACTGCAAACCACCACACAAATGTAACCATTAGGCTACCCAATGGTGGGCTACATGCACCTGTAAACACTCGTGGACCCATAATTTTCTAACATACACACAAAGATTCTCTCACACGACAGAAATTCCAGGCTCACTACTTCCTGACAACATAAACACACATCATTTAAACTATCAAACTCACCATATGCATACATACAAACATTCACCAATAACCACCCATTTCCCCCCCACTCTCTCACATACACACACACACACACACACACACATCTTCACATCTTTCTTACACACTACATAAATACACAAACCCACCCACACACAAAAACATACAAACACACTCACCCAGTGGCACAGAGGATTAATCCCCTGGTATTTCCTGCAGGCCACCCCTACAGAGACAAATTCGCTAAAGGAGACAATGTTAGAGAGAAAACATTTCAACTTAATCCCCCTAAACCAACCAACACACACACACACACCAACACACACACACACACACACACACACACACACACACACAGTCTTTTTGTCAGAGAAATGCAAGAACCTTTGCGCAAAGAATAGTTATTTTTCTACATTCCTGCACATCTGTGTCTTTTTAGGGCTTCAACTAAAAAAATTTTTTTTTTTTTTTTTTCAATTAATCAAGCAATAACATGACAGATGCCCAGTAACCAAAGTTACCAGTCTGCTAAGTGATGTTCTCAAAATCTTTATCTGAATTTTACAATGCTATGAAATGAAAAAAGAAAGCAAATCTTAGCATATCAATTTACCTACTAATTGTTGCAGCACTAATTTGTTAAATCAAGATCACCACCAATTCTTTGTAATGACCCATAACATCAATATATTGTAATATGCTAAATAGCACACTTTCACAGTTTACCTGACAATGCAAGATACGCTGCTTAGTCCAGGACATCTTTATCTGCTTTTAGATTAGCATTAATAATTAATGAATTCAAGGTATTCATGGCAACAATGAATAAAAAAAACAGTTGGTTTAGTCTGAAGTTAAATGAATGCCTGTGACCATAACTAACTCTGTAAGAGAGATCTCACAAATGTGGACCTGGTAGAGATTAATTCTGAAATGTAGTACCTGCATTAATTGATTTTTTTGTTCACTTGAGGACATCAGAAACAAGCTGTAAATACAGCTTTGACTTACAATCTTTTAGGTTGATATGTCAAACTTGCTAGCAAACAGTTGCTTATTTACCCATTCTCTCTACAAACTCTATCCGGCTCTTTCGATGCTAAATGCTCCACTATGTTCACCAGCTAGTCTCTAACTTTGCCTGCTGTTTGTTGCAGGGGAAGTAGTGTACAGCGGGGTTTTAGAGCTTTTTCACTGAAAACAGCTGCCTGCTGCTGCTGCTGGAAACAAGGTTGATGAGAGCCGTGAGACTGAACCAAAATAGCTACTTTTGGGGTGAAAAACCAAAACAACGAGCTGAAAAGATGCTAAACCGCTCCGTGTAGCTGAGGGGAACTGCAGGGTTGAGTGATATTTCTCTGTGGGTTCATGACTTCGAGTCACCCCTTTCACATTGCATGTAGTCATTTGATCCATTGTTGATATAAAATTATTGATTATAGCAGCTTTAAATGTCATCTCACTTCACACAGTAAAGTGTATATAACTACATGAGGCTATTTTGGAACATAACACAGTCACTGAATGACTGTGCACTTGAGGGTTGTCCAGCAGAGCTTAGTTGTACTCAAATGGAAATGTAGCTGTCACAACATTGCACACTATGTTCTTCTCTTGCATGAAGCCATCTTCCAATTCCCTGTCAGCACACTCTAGTGTGACAGTCTATGATGCATCAAGTATTTTTGATAAACAGAATATCTTCTATATATAACAACAGGATTTACTGCACAGCCAACAAAGAGAGCACAAGAGAAACGATCAAGTTAGATTTGTAGGTTATGGATTTAATATGGTGGTTATCTATTTACAAATTTCACAAATTGCTTTAAAATAGAGAATAACATAAAAACAAAAAATGATCCAGGACTAACTGAGTCATTTTGGCGCTGGTGACAGACTGTTTTACCCCACAGTTATACTCCATAAAGACCATGCACAGTTCATACAGCAACCAAGTGCAGCCGCAGCACCCACTGGTGGTCACTGAACAAACTGCCTCCACATTTATAATCAGACAAAAACACTTGTTCAGAGTTATTAAATATAGGAGGTACTGCAGAGGTAATGGAGGGCGGGAGTGTGTGCGTGAGTGAGGGCGGTTGTAATGTAGTAAAGGGAGGGTGGGCATATTTCCAAGGCTAATCAGATCACTTGTGGGATTTGTTTTAGTACCTCTTTAACCTTGACCATTTCTGTCTTCTTTTGTAAACCAGAGCCAATGTGGACAGCGAGGCACTTACACAATTAAGAAGATTAACCGGTGTCAGGTCACTGTCCTTGAACCAAGTAAAGATGGGTAAACAGCAGAGAGGAATCAAAGCCGTGCACCATGTTACAATGGATTCAATATAAAAAATAAAAAAAAAGATTTCAGCAGACAAAAAAGAAAACGAAAGAAGTGAGGAGGTTTGTCAGACAGAGAAGGTAAAGAGGTGGAGAGAGGAGAGGGGAAAATGACCGAAACCGATAAACATGTTAAATAGGGTCTGTAGCAAATAGATAAGCAGATAGATGTAGTAGATAAACACATGGATAAGGAGAGAGTGAATGTGTAAACAGAGGGGTGTGTTCTGTCATCTTGGCTGACGTCCTAGAACCTGCTAGATGAAGGGGGAGTTCACTTGTTGACAGACAAGAGGAAGAACACACTCCAGCAGGCCCCCAACACACACAGACATGCACACACCCTTTCCCACCCCCGTGACTCCCATCTGTTGAAAACAATACAGACCCGGGGCCCTCCCTTTGCAGAACACTCACATGTGTGTGCACGTTTTCCTCTGTTCTCTCTGCTGTGTAACACTGAGAGGAAGGACCGTCCACGCAGCACCAGAACACACTGACCCGTGAGCACAATAACAATACTCCCAACAGTACGTGGTGTGAAGCCTTTTGGGTTTGTTGGGCTTACTCTAAGAATTGTCATTAGTAAACATAAAAGTGATTTTTGGGACCCTTTTTTTATTTGGAGACATTTTTGGAGCAAGGGGTTTCAGTAGGGTTTCTGCACTACACTTCTCACAGATCACCCTTCAATCAAACCTGCATGGGTCACACTATATGATATCTTTTTCCTGGAGTTCCTCATTATGAAGTTACATTCTGCAGACCCACGATTTTTTATCTATGTAAACCACACTGGCATAAATAGAAGAAGAAGTGAGTAGTTGGCATAAGCAGTCATAGCCAAACAATCTGCTTTTGTGTCAGAAGGGTAAAAGAGCTGCTCAGCACTGGGTACATAAAACAGCACAGTCCAAATATGACAGATATATGAATAAATAACAATAGTAAAATAAACAGAAAGGCACTTAACTGCATTAGTTTGCAGTAATACTTAGTTGAATTATTCCCTAACTGCAGTGCACAGGGCATCCATATCCTGTGACATTGTTAATACTGATTGATTGATTAAACATACTGTACATGCGGTGTTGATTGTATCACGGTTGTAAGAGCCTAAACTACATCATTAGATTAATGAAATAAATAAATACATTAAAAGTGACAGAAATTAGTACCTGAGATTGAAAACTCAGACTGACTTGGTAGCTGTCCATGGCTAATAGCTACATTGTACAGACCAGAGCTAAAAAGAGAGTCCATATCAGACTTAAAAAACAACCAGGTGGCCAGGCACATGACTACAAATCAATGCTAATGTTGCTCCATATATGATGGATAGATAAATAGAGAAGTGTTAGCTAACAGGTTTGCTATTACAGCTTCAAAATGTTGTGGATATATCGATTAGTCAATTGACAGAAAATTAATCTGCAACTTTTTTGATGATCGATTCATCATTCAAGTAATTTTTTTTAAGTAAAAAATCCAAACATTCACTCGTTAAATCTTCTCAAATGTGAAAACTGACTGCCTTTCCTTGTCTTAACATTGTAGTAAATTGAATATTTGGGAATTTTGGACTGGCAAACATTTGATGACATCACTTTGAGCTCTAGGAAATTGTGATGGGCATTTTTAACTGTTCTCTGATGTTATATGGGCCAAACAATTAATCAAGAAATAATCAGAAGATCAAATGATTACTGCCCTATTTCGCCACATACATTTTATAAGGTGGGAATATGTCAGTGTTGTGTCAGCTTGTTTATGCCCCCAAGTGGCCCAAAGAAAATCTGTTATTTCAGGTAGAATAAAATACACGGGTCGATCTACACAATTTAACTTGGCTGGCAAATGTAGGAATAATGTAAAAGTTTATAATTCTCAAGGAAATCTATAATTTTCTTTTGGGTCAACTCACTTTGAGAGGTCCCAGCACAAGGTCACCTATGAAACCGCATCCCTGGACCTGGCAGGGATTCAGCTGCTTAATAGCACAGTCATCCTACCCACTGAACCACCACACTGCCCCAGTAAGCCGCTGTTGCTAACAATTTAGCCACTCACAACCCACGTACACTGGCTAGAGCTGAGGGTAAATGCAGGTAAAGTGATTATTCGCCCCTGCTGAATGCCACCTCATGGCACAGAGACCATCAAAGTGCCAACGGAGGAAGATGCACAACCCCAGGAGAGGGAGACGCATGCCAAAGACTCTCAATGTGTCTGTGGCCAGACAGCCAGCCATTGACTAAAAACACTTTCTGCTTTAATTAGGGGTGAGTTTGGTGTGTGTAGACGAATACTGTGTGTATATATTGGGGTGTGTGTCTGTGAGGGGGTGTGTGCTAAGACACTGAGCAGTGGCTGCATTTGCAGGATTTATGGCTCTGCTCGACAGCACAGACCTACTATCGGGAAAAGCGCCCAAGTCAAAATGGCAATATCCTGGTCTGTCTGTGTGTGTGTGTGTGTTTGTGTGTGTCTACGCCCGTCTGTGCGTCCAAATGCGCTTATCTCTCCAGCCTGTCTTATCCTCTGTGCTCATAGCAGCTGGGCGTCATACAAATATTAATTTTATTTCCATTGTCATTTGGCAACTGCAGATGGAAATGTTGGGACATTTGGAGATGGGGTCGTGCAAAAGATCATAATCCCAACGTTTCAAACATCCTGCATCAGAGGCTATAATTCATCAGGTCAATATTTTCACTGATCACATTGAATGTCACCATGAGTATGCTACAAAGAGACATTTAAATTACATCTAAATCTGTGACTAACTAGTTTAGAATAAATACACTACATATGAATGGTGTGAGAAAACCAATAAATAATAAATAAATGTATTTCACAGTCTACAAAGAGACTGAATTTAAACACGACTAAGAGTCTACAGCCACGCTAGCAGCTCTGTGAGGCTGTACTTAGGCACCATGGTGCTTTAAGCTAAATGCTAATATGCCGATGTTCAGCATGTATAATGTTTACCGTGTAAATCAGTTTTACATTTGCTCATTAGCATAAAACAAGTACAGCTGGTTTATAACTAAATACCTGCAAAACTAAAGTATTGGACAAATTTAATTTTTGACCTGATGATGGTCAATAGAGGAAAAGGTAAGGGATCACAAAGCACAATTCATCCTGAGGGGGACATGAATGTCTGCACCAAATTTTATTGCAATCCATCCAATTGTTGTGAAGACATTTCAGTCAAAACCACAAATGTCAACCTCATGGTGGCGCTAGAGGACAAGTCAGGAGATCGCCAAAGGGATACATAGGATCAATAGAATACATTGTCTTGGAACCAAAATTGTACAACATTTCGTGACAATCCATCAAGTAGATGTTGAAATATTTCACTGGGTAAGCTGCTGGTGGCACTAGAGGAAAAGTCAGTGGATCACCAAAGTCAGTAGGATTCATCCTCTGGGGACCATGAACATCTGTACATAAATCCAATAGTTGTGGTGGACCGACCAACCGACAGACCAAACGACATTGTCATCTCTATAGCCACACCACTAGCGTGGCTAAAAATACTGTTATTTGTCTCAACCAACCCAGAGTTTGAGTTAGCAGAACTCTTTTCCAAGAAATAAAGCAAACAAACAGGAAATTCAACAAGCAGGTGTGTGAATCTTAAATAGAAAAAAAAAAAACACTTAAGCTATCCCAAAACCCCCTTCTCATTTAGATTACATCTAAAATATGAACTGTACCTTGTTTTTGCTTTTCCTTTGTTTCCGAAACGGGAAGATGCAGAAGAAGACAAATTTTGCCCAACTGAAGACTGTGGCAAGACACCAGCTTAGTCCGCCCATTCTCTCCTGAAACCCTCCTCACGTCCTCTACTGTATAACAGCTGCCGCTCCTTGCTCCTCGTCTCCCCTCCCTCTCTAGCCTGTCCTTCAAAACCAGTGTCCAGAGGTACGAAGACCCTAGTAGTTAGTCCTAGAGAGAATCCTGGGATGTTTGCTGATCTGATCCAAAAAATGGTACATTTTCACTCAGTTTCCGTGACTAGAAGTTCCCTTGAAGTGTGGTTGAGGTCATTCCTAAATGCATCCTTCCCTCTCTTGCCTAGCATCCCTACAGCATCCCTCCATCCTCCACCCTGTCCCCTCTGTCTCTGGATGCTGCAGGTTCTTCCATTCAAAGCATGAGGAGGTAAAAGATTAGGAGAAGGGAAGACAGAAGTGGGCGGAGGTGGGGTGGGTCAGACAGAGCCGTCTGGTAAAGAAGGAGGCACTTATAGTGATGGAAAAAGGAGGGGGGGTCTGCAATTTAATTGGGGGGGCGCTTGGAGGGAGTCTTGGAGCATTGGAAGAATAATGAATATAAGGTGTGTTGAGTGGAGTAACAGTAAATTCCCAGCAATTAAAATGAAGCTGTAAATATTAAAACCGAGACAATGTGAGTGAATATATGAATGTAAAGAATGAAAAGATATAGATATAGATATAGATTAAACAGGTGAATGTGTATGTGTATTGGGGAGATAAGTGTACTCAGTGGAGTGTGCTGGTGCATTTGTAGCTGTCAGGGGGGCCCTAATGAAGATTGGCAGTCTCAGACCAATCATAAGTGGCCCATGGAGCCTGTGAGCCTGCATGCATTCTGAGTAATTACTATAAAGACTGAGGACCGCATCAGTGCCAGCAATTGAATTGCATGTTTAGCTTCTCTTATTAGATAAAGTGGAAAACTACTTCAATTCTGAAGAAGAGAACAAAAGGCAAGAGGATCCCCTCCCAAAAACACAAACTGAAACTGGGCAAAAGGGAGTTTATGATGTGAAATTCTGCTGATAAAGTCTGTAATTTAACCTCTTTGTTGTCAAGAGGCAATATCTTACATAATTCAGAGAACAGAACCAGAACATTTGGTTCTATGTTCTGGCAAAGTCACATTAGCTGAATCTCCTTACAGAACAATAAAGAGTAACCATGATCCAGATCATGTAGCTACGCAGGAAGCTCCCTTCTTTGTTTCCTTTCAGGGAAATGAGAGAAGGAAGCCTCTGACTTTTTGGTGAAAACACTGAAAGATAGGCCTACTGCCCTATTTGGGTGTATTCTTAGCTGCTTCCTGTTTTTTTGTGGTCAGCCTTTTCCAGAACCACATCCAAAAATCGTAGCAAGGTGTTGGAAAATGAAACGGTTATGCTGTTCTGTTCAGACTGCTCATCTTAACAGCTACTTCTCCAATGCAGTGTTGTCTACACAACCTTTATACTGAAAGTACACAGCCCAGCAGGTGTAATGGAGGAGGAAAAAACGTCGCACAAATGAGTATTTCTTGCTATTAAAAGAATCATTTGTGCATCGTGTGCACATATACCACTATATTGCCTTAGATCAATGTATTGCATGTCGGCAGGCCATGGAAAATCTCATCTAAATGAGCCACTTGTTTAGATTTTTGAGATACATGGATTAGCTTTGGATTTTGCTAGTTTAACAACGCTGTGTTTAAGCTGACTACCCTTGAACATAAATGTTATAGCCTAATGTTGTTATGGCATTATGTTCTGTGTGCATGAATAATATCAGTGAGCACAAATGAAGTAATTCCAAAGCACGAATTAAGTAATTTGAAAGTACAAATTAGCAATTGAGAGCACGAATTATTAATCTATGCACATTCATTTGTTTTTTTCTCTCTCTCTGTCTCTCTCTCTCCATTAAACCTGCCAGGCTCCAAGCTGCTAGTTAAGCTAGCTAACTGCCCGTTAGCAAGCTAGCTAACTTGTTTGCTAACCTGTCAATAAGTTAACAGTTTATTCTAGAATATGTATTTGTATCATTGACTCCTGTCTCACAACTGTCTGCAAACAATGCCTTTTTGTGGAGCATTTTTACGCTCTGGGGCAGCTAAGTTGTTGGTAGCTTTGTCCCGTTCTTACTCTACGGCTCTCTGTTTCCTCAGCAGTCAGTCCTGTCACACGGTTTGCAATTGGTCAACGAAACAATTACATAATACTGGCATAGGGACAGAGAAGCTTCAGAGAAGGAACAGGGACAATATCATGCGCACTTCCTGCCTCTCTGCAGTACAAACAATGGGCTGGTTTCAAGTCTCAATCTGGCAACGTCAGGTCTGTTGTCCGTCCTAGGAAACCAGACAAGAGGTTAGGGAGTTAAGGGTCATTGTTCCTGAGAGAATAAAAGGGGAAGTGGTGGGTCATGGTTTTAATGGCGGGCTGAAAGAGATGTTTTGGCTGGTGGTCTCCATTTATCAATTTAATTTGAGATTACCCATCAATAACATGTTATTCTAAAAGCACCAATAAAGTAAAAATATTTTTTAATGTTACCTTCAACTCTACCCAGGAGTTCTATTATCCAATTTTTCCAAGAACATCAAATTTGACATTTCTATGGAGTAATAAAATAAAGTAAATACAGGTCTCTGTGGAATATCAAGTCAACATTCAAAATGTAGCACTGACCAGAGATAGTATTCAATATCCAGTGCCAGTAAGCCACAGGCTCTGTGTCAGACTTATTACATGCAGACACAGTGCAACACTGCAGACTCTGTGATGAAACTGTGTGCTGAACTCTCACCTTATCCCATATTTCAAATGTGTTTCAGCTGTCAATAGCAGAGTGCCAAGGTTTAGCTGAGCCTCAATGACATCATGCAGCCGGTTTTCACCCTGTTTGTGCATGGCTGCTGTAAAACGCCGTTATTCCCATAATATAAATTGACATCCAGAGAATATCTCCAGAACAAATTTAAAATGAAGTTGACTAATAACTAATAATAACATTTGCACTGGAGTCCCATGTGTTTAAATATTACATTTCATATTACTACCCCCAACAAAGTGGCTGTGATTAATGCGGCAATTATCTCCTGCCCCTCCCACTATTGATCCAAGGCGTCCATGTTTTTGGATTGAGAGCTTGGCAAATGTAAGCACATGGAAGAAAGCCATGGGGAATTAAGTGAAAGCTCATTTCATCTTTGAACATAGCAAAGAGACGTTGCTCTATCTTAAGTCAGCAGATGGAAACAGTTTTGGCAAATTGGCAATCATGGAAAATTTAAGTCCGGATTGGTGACAAAATGGAGCCCACAATAAGATATCCTGTTTTAAGAAAGCTATAATCTCAGCTGTTGACCCAAAGCCTCTTCAGACAGAAGGAGGCACAAAGAACTACAAAGCCCCCTGGGCACAGGTTCAAATCTCAGTGATACTGTAACCCTGACCTATAATAACGTTGTCTGGTGGGAAATGATAAAGAATATTCAGAATTTGATGCCATGCAATGGTAAAATTTGGAAATCCATATTGTTTTTCCTGAACCATAAAATGTTGTAGTGGATCACTGAGACCCCAAAGTTTTAGATTAAGTGCTCTGCACCACTTTAAAAAGTGTGAAACCTTTGATGGTGTTTCAGTAAGTAAGATACAGAACAATGTATCACATCATTGCCGAACCCTGTAAATGGAGATATCTCTTAAAGACATCAAAACATACATTATATATAATGAAATAATTCCCATTATTCACAATCAGTCTGATCCTGAAATTTGAGGAATTTCCCACATTTCTGGTTCCATATGGCCTCTATGGAAACGATAAATTAGAGGTGAATAAGAAGTTTAAAAAAAAGATTCCCTGACAGCTTTATTCCTTGTCGGGGAGTAAATTATAAATTCCAAAGGGCAGGGGTGTGATATTTAACCTTTAATCATCATCTACAGAAGCACCCGCCAAACACAGAGTACCCACAGTGACCATTTCACCTTTCAAGCAGCAATTATCAACTGGCCTCAAACACCGAAGGCCTCTAAGCAATCATCAGCTGCCTCATAAAAACCCAGACAGGGCAGAAATGAACAGGATGTAGGCCAAGGAGATGAAAAGGTACTGTATGAAGGTCCGCTGTAGTGCTGGCTCTGTCTTTCTTCACTTTGTAAAAAAAAAAAAAAAAAAAAAAAAAACAACTGCAGGAACACCCAGTAAGTATACATGTGCAACTAGACTGTACATCCATTATTTCAAAGCTTAAAAGCATTTTAACACGTGTCTTCTTCATGCAAATGCCCCCCTCATGACATGTAGTCATTCAGTAAGTGAAATTAATAAAAAGGAGCCACTAGGTAAAATGAAGGTTAATTAAAAAAGCCTTGTGTTCTCTTTTCTGTTTTACATACACGACAACCAGCTGAGGCTCACCATTGCATAAGAGTCAATGACAGACGTGCGCCCACCTCCAGTGACGAGCAGACTGCCCCTTGTAAAACAGTCATCAGCGTGAAAGTTATTGCGTTCTGCGCCGCCATAAAGTAATTAGCTGTCCGGGCACCTCCAAGAGTGACACTTCAGAGGACAGGATAAAAAGAGAGACAGAGGAAGAGAGACACACGGGCAAATGGACACAGCACAGACTGTCTCTGTCTGAGGTCAAAACGCAGACCACACCAACCACCACACAAGGCAAAGTGTTTGTCATAAAACACCTATTTTGTCAGGTTAAGACACAAACAACAGCTTTAATTAACGATGGCATAAAGAATATTTCATCTTCACTAAGTGGACAAAACACTGTCCACAGGACAGGACAAATTAAAGAGACAGAAACACAAACTAGATTTAGAGCATCCTGTTCGAGTCTGTGGTACATAGCACTGCAATCAGGCCAGATTAGTAAAGATGAGTGTAATTTACAAATATCACCCGGTTACTGTGAATGACTTGTGGATACTGATAGTATTTTTTCAACCACTTCATTAAAAAGGTACATTATCATTTTCACATTATCTTATTTACAATGTCTGTATTTGTCTTCCAGGTTTGATTTACCAACACAAACTCATCAACGCAACTTTTTAGCCAATGGTTCTTAAGACTGACAAATAATGAAAACAAATGGTACAATCAGGAGTGATTTAAAAGAATATGTGGCATTCACTGATTTTCTCATACTGTCTACTTGAATTGTCTCTTGTGGATGAACGAAATTCACGACCTGTTGTACGAGTCATGTACAGACAGTCTGTCTTTCTTCACAGGGGAAAAACACTTGTTTGACTTAAGAATCATAACACCTTAATCTGAATACATTTGGAGTTTAAATATGATATTGATATAACAAATGAAATATATATAAGACAAACGTAATGCAAAATTTTAATTCTGCTCAACATATCTTCATCATCATCGCCTGCCAATTTACTGATACGTTTTTTTAACTTTTATGATTTTATTGGCAGCACAGCAGCTTATACAGTTAAGTAGCTGTTTAGAAAATTGGCTCACTCCCAAAGGTAAACTTTCAACATGACGGATTCAATAAGGGTTTCGAAAGGATTCCGATTCAATAAGTGGATTCAATACTAGATTCAGAATTGCTAAAATGTGGCGCCCTGAGCCCATCTACAAGTTTGTTTTCATAGCTCACTTGCATGAATGGAAAACAGCTGATGCCAAAAAGGTGACGATCAATCTAAAAACCTATCATGTCCTTGGAAAATGGTTGAAAGTAACATTAGGTGTAGTAACATGAAGTAAAGTTGGATGTCAATAACCTAAAACAGGCAAACCACCAGCAAAGTCCTTTGACTCAGCTTCAGCGTTTTGTGTGCTGGGGTTGGACTGACCTCGAGATGGGACAGAATCCCTGACCACCCACAGTTCAAACTGACATGTTGCAACAGCACTCACCAGCCAGAGGGCCATCGCAGAGTTTTCTTTGAAGACACCTCGGGCAGTAATTCCCTTTCACAGATCCACAGCTTTCTTGAACACTGAGCTAGCTTTTCTGGGATTAACAAGACTATGTTATTGTCCCTCAAAGTTGGATGCACTGACCAAAGAGAGCCTAGCGGTCTGGCCCTTATCCTGACATACTTCCTGAGCTGCATTGTTAGCAAGGGGAGAGGAAACACACACACACACACACACACACACACACACACTATGGAAAGCCAGTGTCAAGAGATCATAACATGGAAAGTGAGAATACCAGGAGCTGTCGTTTGCTCTCTGAGATTTTTTGTTTCTTGTACTTTTGCCAAGGTCAGTGTTGAAGCCATAAACAATCAAATTCTGGCTCGCTGTTAGCAGAACAAAGAAACATCTCCACATGCTTCCAGGTTTTACAGAAACTGAAAATCTTACCACAGAAAAAGTTTGATTGTAGATTGTCCATGGCCAGACAGCTTTCACTGTTTATTTTACAATACATTAGGCTACACAGTGGTAGACATGCACCTAACCAAAGCTAGCCAAAGCTGGCCAGTATTGCAGAAACATCATTCAATATAGCTTCACAACTGTATTGAGAGTGTTGCTGTGGCAAGGACAAATGTAATGAAAGCAATTCAGTTCAGTTTTCTCAGTGATACCTGGCGAGCTCTGTAGTTTTGGTCTCCACCAGCTCCTGAGAAAAATCTTTGTCTTAAGCTAGCTAGGAACATCTAGTTAGCTTTCTTCACCTGGTAGTCGCTAACTTTGTCTGTCTGCTGTTAGGTGCTGGGCAGGTGGTGTACAGTCTGGGTTTTTTAGAGCTTTTTCGCAGGCAAACAGTTGCCTGCTGTGGCTAAAAACAAATTTAATTAGAGTGGGGTTTGCAGACCAGAAAACCAAAACAATGAGCTAAAAGAGGCTAAAAGGAGGAACTGCAGAGTCAGGTAATGCTGGAATTCTTTGTGGGTTTGTCACTACAAGTGACCTGTTTCACATAAGTTATTTGATTCATTGTTAATATATAAATAGGTTTATCTGCATTTAAGTCAAATGAAGATAAAATAAAATGAACTGGCTCTGGTTTAGTACTGTGTTTACTTTTTGCATTTTCCCTACTACAAGAGGTAGAAAACTGTTCCAGGCGAATGAATCAATACACTGGAGGTGCTGGCAGCTGAGGTGAAGAGGTCGCCCCTTTGCAACGGGTCCCCTTACCAAGTAACTCCCAACTAAATGGGCTTCTCTATTGTTTTGTTTTTTAACAGACCCTTAATGGAAACCACCTCAGACCTGACAGATTCATTGCCACTCATCCATGAGCGAGGAGGGTAAGGAACAGGAAGAGCATCTGACATTAACATTCTTCCAGCCTACTCTGCTCTCCACACGACTTTTACAAGGTTTTGAAGAAAGAAGTGATATTTACTTTGCTGGAGATGAAACACAGTGGCAGCCTATTCGCCTCAGAGGAGGACATATTAGCAGAACACACAGACACACACATTGAAAGTACACTGATCCAAGAGGCATAATTCAATCTTACCACACATGTTCATCATTAACAAATCATTGAAAATCCATGAGTCATGCTTTGTCACAATGAAACCATTTGAATTCATGTGTCGTCTGTATTGGACCATAGTGTATGTGTGTGTATCTTTATGTATAAGTATGTATGTATGTATGTATGTATGTATGTATGTATGTATGTATGTAACAATGAACTTTATTTTCATAAAGATACAAAGTGCTTTACATAAACTTAATAATCATTTAATATCAGTGAACAACTAGAAACAAACAAGAATTTAGAAATAAGAATCCCATTGTTAACTGTTACAAGCAAGCTGAGGATGTGTTTCTGTCCATGTAGATAGAGGGATCCTAACTGTGTCTATATTGTACACACTGTGAAGCCCTGAGCCCAAACCATATAGGGTTCATTCTTCCTAAAGCCCTTCCAAAACCCCCCTCAGCTGGATCAAAGTCTGTGTTGTGTGCTTAGGTTTTAACATGGGGGGTTTTACTTTCTGGACGATTGTTATCGCTCCTCAAAGTGCTAAGCCATCAGTGAGGCCTCCGTGAATGCTGCTGCCAAAGGAGTGTCTGAAATGTGTGTGTTGTGTGAGTAGTCCTCCCTGCCATGTGTGCTGGGGATAAGGCAAAGGCATGGGTTTAAATTGGAAGCGCATGTTGCATGAGCTCACACTTGTCATTTCTCATTAAACCACATGAACACCACAGTACAGCGAGTCATTTCTTTAGTACAGATAAACTGTTCAGGCTTACTGCGCCAACAAATCACAACACTGACTGCCCCCTGCTGGTCCCTTTTCACCGCAATCACCAAATGTCATTCATTTAAAGCAAGACCAAACTATATAGTTTCCTCTTAGTGGTGGAAATCCAACATGCAGATACCCATGCAAGTGTTAAGGAGACAGTTGTCTCGATGCTAAAGCCGCAGGCCAGGCTATAAACACGGCAATGGTGCCTCAGATAAACCCTGTGGGACTCTACTCACAAAATCCCTTAAACACTTATTTAGCTGCACACAGGGTGAGTTCAATCATCTCTTAGAGGATCTCCAGGAACCATAGCAGCGTTCCTAGCAGATTACAACATCCTTTGGGAGTGCATGAAGTCTATACATTCCACATGTCCAAGAAATGATGTAGTATGCGGGATGATGATGGCAGATTATTAAAGGTGGTAATCCAAAGGCAATAATCCCTTAAAATGTATGGTTTGTGTGGATACAATCCAGAAATGATGACTAATAAAAACAGACTGAGTGAGTGCAAAAAATGTTTGACTGCATGAAATGTGTGGTTGCAAGTTGCAACTTTGTTTTTTTAAATCAGACATGCTAATTTTTGAGGGACTAAAAAGCTCCATGCACCCAATTTTTTTTGCCACTGATCCAAGTTTCGTTGGCAACAGATTAAATAAAACAGCCAATACAGTATCTCCCCTGGCACATCCTACACCACCTCCTGGAGAATCCAGAGGAGCTCCCAGGCCAGACGACATCTGAAGTCCTGCTGCATCGTCCCAGAGGCCTACACCCAGTTGGACAAATACCACTATAGTGAAAATTTCTAGGAGGCATGTTCCGGCACATTTCACAAAAGCGATTCGCGAGCACTGTTTAACGCAGATCGCAAAAGGTGGCAATGTCACGTTTCACAAGTGATTGTCCCTCACAGACTGCAGAAAAAAGTTGTGTGTCAAAATTACCAGGTGAGGAAATTAACTCATGTTGCAAATTTGGTCCAAAAGACCCTTGATCAGATGCATGACACCACCTCAACCTTCAGAAATCAGTTCTGTCTTTACTGCTATAGTTCAGTCAGACACACTTAAGTCATCAAATTGATCATTTATAGCAATCGTGGCCATTGGCAGAAAAGGCTCTGCTCTTTGAGCGCGCTCTTAAAGAATCTGAGCAGCAACGACGATTCGGTTTGAAAAACTGATCCCTCTTTAATAAAACACATTCATGAACATTAAAGCTTTGTTGCATTTTTGGTATTGCTGATTTAACTGTCGAGTAATAGTGAGGTTAATGTCAGGTTATATTACCTACGCTGTACACCTGCTTGAATAAGATTGCACGTTACCAGTCAGCTGATGAATGAGCCAGTGATTGTGAAGCATGAATGAAGCAGCTAATGCAAGCATGACTTCAGTGCTGTGCCTGAACTAACACTATGCTATATTTCAGAACAACATCCACATAGGGAGCTCAATGTTTTCAATTTTAATTTCTTAGTCAGCATTAAAATGATCTTTTCTGACAGTGATTGTGAATTGGAAATGGAGAGGTAAAAAAATGGCAAAATACATAAGTGACAAAACAAATTCTCTATAAAGGGTTGGTCATATTAGATCGCATTCCAACTAGTCACAGTTTGTCTGTCATGTCACACTTCTACAAACTGTACCCTTAAAGGGAAACTCCGGCATTTTTAAACCTGGGCCCTATTTTTACAAATTTTACTTTTCACAGGCGCAATTGCCTGCAAGGATTACGTTGCAGTCATTGCAGCCCGTTTGCGGATGCTGGCGGAGGAGATCTACTGGACCAATTCCAAAACTTTTGGTAAGTATTAGTCATTTAGACCCCAACACTTGTAAAAAATAGGGCCCAGGTTTAAAAATACTGGAGTTTCCCTTAGAATAAGTTTTTATTTTTCTTTCTACCAATGCACCAAGTCTGGGTAAAGATGATCTGGTCTCTTTGGAGCTCTGCTACTTGTCATGCAATACCTGTTTGATAGCTGACAAATGCTGCAAAAGGGCAACTATGTAGCTGTAATTGTGATTAGGTTTGAAGTTAAAGTCCTTTTTCCTACAGTGTTTTGTCTTATAGTTAAGGTTATTTAGTGTTAGGATTTGGGTTTATGATTAAGACTAAAATAAATGTATGCTAGGATTAAAGTCTAGATTTAAATATAGGTTATAGAGGAGAGAGCCAAGGTAAAGGTTTATAGGTGTTAGGAAGCAAACAGGGTCTTTACAAGTATAGTAATACAAAAGTGTGTGTGTGTGTATTTGTCTGTGTGTGGTGGTGGTATTGAGGACACCCGCCTGTCAGCTTCAGACAAGATACACCCACTAAACTCTGAGCTGAATTTCTTCACAGCACCAACTGTAACCCATGGCAATGGTGAGCCTGCCCACTAGCCGGGCATTATGCAAATGTAAATCACGCTTGACTGGCCACAAGACAGTGTGTGTGTCCATCGCACGGCTTCACATTTCACCCAAACTTTATTGGTGCCAGTGGCCTTTTGTCTGCTTTAATTGAATTAACTTCTCAGAAACGGACCTTGTTGCAGGAGAGCGATGGGACACTACGCAGCCATCACCTCAGCATGAGAGCTTTTAATAGTGTTTACACTGGAATCATTCAGTGCTTTAGAAGAAAAGGGGCTTCTCTTTTAGCAGATTTTATAACTTGGTAACATTTGCTTTTTAGGAGCTACATGACACATTTGTCACAGTCTTGGAACATAACAGATTAGCAAATAAATAGTTGCCACTGAAAGACTCATTCCTGTCATTTTACTGTCATTTTATGTCATGTTTCAGCCCCCTGGGAAAATGCTTACAAAAAAAACAAGTCACATCTTAATTAATACTGGCTGTCCTTCCTACTTGTGTCATTTTGAAGGGCTAAAATAATTCCATTTTGTAGAAAAGGGAGTTGTTAAAGGCCCTGAAAACCAATTTTATCAATCAGCTTCTTACTTTTAGCCACGTGGTCCCACATGAACACAACCTTTTCTGCCAAAGTTAAAACAGTTGTGGTTGTTGTTTTTTTGTCTGAGCTCTTCTCGCTGGTTTGAAGTTGTTTGAAGGTGGGGTTTTGTAGGAAAAAGGTGATGTCACATATTTCTGTGCACCAGTCAGAGTTCAGCAGCATTTAAATCAAAACATAATGACAGTTGGTGGGTTGTTCATGGTGTGCTTACATTGCAATCAAATGAAGTAAACTGGCTAAACTTCTGTGTGTGAAACTCTTGATTAACAATAATTTCAACTTTGAACTTCAACTTTGGTTGTTGCTTATTTATTCATGATGAATATGTAATGATAAATACTCTACAGGGGCTTTAAGAACAAACCAGCCTCAGCATGTGTTACCAGCACTGGTTTTCTCAGCTCATTGCCTCAATCATCAGTATAATTTAGAGTTACATGAGGAACAGGATAACTTTATTGTCAAGAACAATGTGAAACACTGGAAATGTGTCTTGGCAACAATGGTACAGAGGCTTTTTTGTATAATTTCAAAATCTTAGGACTACTGAAACACACATATATTGGGAAAAAAAGACAGCAACCCCAGTATACATTTTAATTTATATGTAATGTAACACTTTCATTTATATAACATAAATTATGTCGCCTTTTAAATCCATGGTTATTTGTGAGCAATTATATATGAGTCAATCACAGTTTCAAAGGTAGAAAAAGTTAATGGCAATGTCCCCATCTGCTGGTTAAAAAGCACACTATCATTAAAATCATACTATACTGTAAGCAGTCATGAGCTCCACTTTGAATTTTAGAAAACTGTCTTCAGATAAAATACAGCACCCAGCCTTGTTTTGGCTACAAGTCGCAGTTCCAAAGAAGGAATGTGTTGCATTGTTTATTGGTTGTCTTCCTTTTTCTTTCATGTCTGCTTGTCCCCAGTCACCCACCCAGACGCCAAACAAACAGTGTCACATGGTTTTCCCCAGCAGATAAAAGAGTCGTGGAAATTCAAATGTTTGGCCAGTCTCTGAGATAATGTGAAGCAAACAAGTTTCCGTCATCTTGATGGGTTTGATTTTTGCAGACTTGAACAGACTTGTTGAATTAAACAACGAGTGATCTATGGTGCTGGAGTATGGCTGGTATTTAAGCTAGATGTGTACCAAACAGCATTTGCCAATAATTCTTAGCTCTTTGTTGAGCCTACATAATGTATCAGAAGGGTGGGATTTACTGTTTTTGGGACATTTCAGAAAATTAGCAACTATTTCATCTTGAAGTTCACTTTGAAACATTTCAGTGTTGTTGACAACACTGACGGAAATGGACGGAACAACTTCAGTTCTACAGAGAAGTTCAGGATACAGCTGGCTTAATGAGCTGCATTCAGATTAATTTGAACAAATTCTGTTAGTTTGAATTCATTCAACCATGATTCTTGATTTTCTTTTTTAAAAAGGTTGAAAATGTAATGAATTGCAGTCACTTGCTTGTCACTCCATCGTTGAGCAGTTTAAAATATAAATGGGGGTTTTGACAAATATTTTAACTTGTTCTGGTATTGAACAAAATTTGATGGCAATGTTGTGCTATGGTGCAAAGATTATACCAATTGCACTTTTAAGCAGATGTACAATATATGGATGACTTGTTGGGGAAGCCTTAAAGCTGGGGTAGGCAAAACTGTGCAACCTATGCAAAACCTTACGCCTCTCTCTGCAGCCTCCACTAAGCACCCCCCACCAAACCCACAACTTTGACCGGCAGCAGAAGGAGTCGCTTGCCCTGTGAAACCTCATTCCTCGAAGGGCTTGCTCTCCACGATGTGAGCCTCACCGAGACCCCGGTCCCTCCCGCCACGTCTTGCCTTCTCAAAGACGCCCCTCCAGGGCAGAGCACCCCAGGCTTCAGAGGCAGCTGCAGCGCCGTCCAGCAGCGGGATGAGAGGCTAGTACACCACGCACACACACCACTGTCCCCCGTCAAAAGTTATTCCCCACTGTTTGTCATCATGCCTCTTTGCCACATTGATACAAGCGCCATGGCATCGAACATAATGAGCCTGAAGCTCCGTTTGGAGCCGGGGCGTGTTGTTTTGTACTATACACCGCTGTAGGCAAAGGAGGTGTTGGAAATTTATCACAAGTTGCAGGATTTTCGGCCACTGAATCAGGCTTTCCCCATCTGAAGGGACGTGCACGTGCATCTGCATTTGCAACAGTCAATAGGAACTCGCCCTCTCTTAAATGACCTGTGATTGGCCAAAGTCTCCCGTCATGGGCTAGATTTTCTGAAGCCTGAAAACAGAGCCAAGGAAAGGGGCAGAAGTAGAGGCTTTCTCTCAGACCTCTTGAATTACAATATGGTATGGAATATTTCCCCAATGATGCCACAAAAATACTGCCTACCCCGCCTTTAATGCCCGACATGAAAAAGTTTCTAATCAAACCTCTTTCCTGCAATTAACAAATATACAAAGACAAAGACTTTCTTTGACGGATTACATTCTTTTTGGGCAGAGTGAGTGAGTGCCTTGGCGTGAGTTTGGCAGCTATATGGTATCCTGTGAATACTGATCTCAGAGTCTAAATTTAAGAACACAGATGGCAGGTGTTAAAGGATTGGCTACAGTAGAGCTTAGTGGTAATATAAGACACAAGACAATCGCACAAAATGACAAAGAGATCCCAGAAATGTGCCACAAAGTGAAGGAATGTTTTCCAGTGAAGTGATAAGTAACAGTGTTGCAGTGGAGGGAGCTGCTAACTGATAATGCAGCCATTAAAACAGCTTGCATCGGTTTCATCCAATACTGCTTAAAGGCACTTTATCTAACTACAGACTGTTAAATGGTTATCTGTGACGAGAGGAGCCCAACCTTTCAGAACAGATAAAGTATAGCGGTGAAACATACGAGTATGTTTTTATCATCAGGCCTGATGTAATGCTTTGCTCCGGGGATTAAATACATGACATTCATCAACTAAAAATCTGCACACATTTCATGATAAACCCTTTCCTTTTATAGACGACTGCCGTACGATACAGGTCAAACTGGCGTCACAGCTGCCACTTCTCAAAGGTTTGGACTTTACAACAGTGATATGTGATTTCTGTGACCACACTAACTTGTTATGGAACTATGAATCAATCTAGCTATCATATTTTATAACTTTCATACCCAAGGAAATGTTAGCCTCAAACCTGAGTTAGTACACAGTCATTAACAGACAACACAATACAATGATGTGGAGGTATTCAGGCTATTTTCAGTCATGCCATGAAGGCTTGCCAAGGCAGACAGGCACGCAGAAGGAGAAGAAGTAGCAGATTATGTTCTCAGAACTTCTGTGAGTAATGTAATGTAAAATGAAGTGGGCTTGAAGGGTAAAATCCCTCAATTTAGGTAATCCAATATGCTATTCTTGCCGTCTGGGAAAGTCCATGTAGAACCTAAGAAAGTAGGTTCTGTGTTGCTGCTGTTATTTAATCCTAATTGCTGGGTGAGTGTTTATAATGAGGATGTTACATACAGTACCCTATGTCCCATGTACAGTTAAAAACAGCTACATCAAAAAACACAGTAAAACATTAAACAAGAGCTTTACTGATAAACCAACCTACATTAGCTTATTGCTGATCGGTATTTGTATGTCAGCAGATAAGCAACAAGAGATGACAGTTTGTCCACCAAAAAGAAGTGATACCTTTATTTTTCAGCTGTAAAATGTCCCACTGAGTACATATCTTGGTCAAATCTAAGGGATCCTTATCAAGTCTTTATGTTTAAAAAACTAGCCAGTTTCTCTCTCAACTCTCAAATATCAATATCAGTATCTGCCTCAAAAATCCAGTATCAGTCAGGCTATACATGACATTGTTTTTTTGTCAATTGTGTTGAATACATTTCATTAAATTACAGTTCACTGTAATGTTATCCATGGTGTAATGTTGTGAGTGATCAAATATTTATTTAAAGAACTTTATTTCCAAGTCTGTCGTAAAACAGTACTCACATGCCCATATGAATGTTGAATAAGTTATTGGTTATTGGAGGTCTTGCTCCTGATGCTGGACCTGAAGAGATCCCTTTTTAAAGTGGTTTCAATGTAAAAGATGGGAGATAAAATCTTTACTCTTTCTGAGTAAAATGCATTCTAATGTTTATCCAAAGCCAATGTGAGGCTTCAGCAGTCTGTTTTAGGCTACATCTACACCAATACGTTTTCCTTTTAAAACAAAAACGATCTCCGTACACACGAGCGTTTTATCACCATTTTAGAAATAATCTGCATCCATACTACACACCTGAAAACACATATCACGTGACCATTCACATGCACTGGGCCTGCATGTGCCGGTGTAACGAGGAAGCAGACCGTCTACTCTGCAGTTGGTTGCTTAGTTAGTTGCAGGAAATACTACAAACGAAGAGGTTTCTCTGCTTGGACCGACGACCAGGTGGAACTGTTACTGAAAGGAAGTGCTGTAATTCTTTATCCATGTTGAATTAACCGCTGGTAGTCAAGGCTGATGTTTGTTTTCTTCCAGAAAAAGGTCACATGATGGGGGCGTGACAAATCAGGGAAGGACACGTCGTGACTGATAAGACCCAATCAGGAAGTGAACGTGGGTGTCTGCATCATCATTTTAAAATGTCTCTGTTTCCGCCCGTCCTCACTAAAACGCAATCCAGAGTTTTCAAACTTAAACGGGTCAGCAGCGTTTTAAAAAGGTCTCCATTTTAGGGGTTATAAAATACGAGTAGTGTGGACTCTAGGCGTAAACGTAGCAAAAGTTTGCGTTTTAAATCAAAAACGTATCAGTGTGGATCTAGCCTTAGACTAATTAAGTGGGTATCTTACAAAGTTGCACTCGTTTTAGTACTTTTCCACTTTGTGTTACTGTCCCTCCACTGCAGCTCAGCAAGGAAGCACTGTCCAGGGAAACACAAAGAGGGGGTAAAATAAATAAATAAATAGATTTTATACTGCATTTTTGCACAGGATGAGGAAATATGTGCCTCATCACTTTAATTGAAATCGCTTTAGGAAAGGATTCCTTCACATCCCGTATAGACAGGAGGAATGATTAGAGCCACCAAGAGCTTTTTCAGTGTACATGTGGGAATGTGAGTGTTGTTTTAAGACAGAGTTGAAAAATTGTGAACCTATCTTTTTAACACTGGCACATTTCTATCCAAGCATTTAAATAAAAGTTTAAACTAAACTGAAGCTATATATTGGGATGTAATTTTGTACCTCAAAACCATGTGGTATAGATTGGAAGTCAACAAAAATGCTACTCAGATATGTTTACTACACACTGATTAGGTTTACATTAAAATACCTGACAAATCATGGTTCTTAGTCACATTGATGCTAAAACCCTATAACCCCAATACCATTTATAAAGCAGCCCTGCCCACTGATTTAAAGCATTGCCTTCAATGGACTAACACAACCAGATATATTACAGGGATAGCCACCTAAGTATAAAAAGATATAACTAAATCTGTACACAAATTCCTATCATCTCATATTATATATAATTTTATCACCCTATACACGTGAGGAAAAAAATAGAATCAGTATATTTTCAACGTTGGTGTGAACACAGCCTTGGGGGTACCATAAATAAACTCCCCACCTGTCTAGTGTGTATATGATATATAAATGTGTGGCACGCTGGTGATGCTTGTGTAGGATTTCAGGCGCGTGCAACACATGTGCAGCATCGGGTCCAAGGGTGTGATTTAATTAAAGATTCCTGTGCCTGGTGCATAGGTTGGGACACACCCGCTCTCATTAACAGGGATCAGGACGGGAACGTGGAACATGTGCCATTTCTTTATGGAGGGCTATTGAGTTTCTACTCCCGTTCTACTAATAATAACGGCATGACAAACTTTCTCTGCAGAACAATCAACTGTTGTGTCCCCCTGTGTCTGGAGACACAGAAAGGTATCATACATGCTAAGAGTTATGTTTCTCCAAAAACATTAATTAGGAAGTATATCGTTCACATGTATCTCCATTGCCTTGGTCACTCCCCAAAGATTAGTCTTATACTATCCAGTGAACCCTTCACTTTCTACACAGCTTTGCCTGTGATAGTGAGTAGTCTATATGTTTATCAGACACTTTATGGTTACATTTCATAATGCCCATTATGTTTCCCCTCCCAGGCCAGTGAGAAACCACATTCCAGTGCAAATACCTATGAAATTCCTCCACAGTGGAATGTCTAAGTGTGCAAACCTATCCTTTTAAAAGCCAGTGAGGGCGAACTAGCAACAATGATCTGCCTCAGCTTGTTACAAGCATTGGTGCAAAATAGAGAGAGGGGGGAAAAAACCCGGGGTCTTTCTTCCTGTGTGTATTCAGAGTAAATGCAGCATGTCAAAAGGGGGATTTATTACGTCCCCAAAGAAAAACATTCTCCCGATGATGAAAACATGATTGGGCGACCTGGGTAGCCCAGCCTAACTTCTGCTCCACTGTCACAGTAATTACCCTTGGAGCCCTGTGGCATCCGACCTTGGTGAAAAAGACCCCGGGAAAAGAGAAGAGCCACAAATATCAACAAAAGACACATTTTAAGGCGAAAGGGATGCGACCTGGGAGAGCCGAGCTCCCTGTCCATCACTCGGAAGCGTTGTGAATGGCTACAAAGGCCCCCAGAGTGAGACTTTGTGGGATTTGGACGTTGCCAAGAGCGAATGCCACATCGCCTTGCCAAGTATTAGGGAGAAGACAAGAAAATCCCCCCACACGTTGAGAAATATCAACAAAGCTGCAGCATAAAGGCAACATTCACGGGTACACAAAGCCATAGAGGCTGGATGGTTTAGGGCTAACTGGAGTGTATTATGTTGCACTGATGCCACAAGGTCTGAGGAAGAGGTGGAAGTTAGGCCTCTGCTTTACATTCCAAGAAAAGGGGCACGCAACCGTGACTCTGGGGGGAAATACAGTTGCCCTGCGCCTTAATCTATCATTCTGACTGTCATTCTATCCACTGTGCATTGCCAAGAGAATTCAAGCCACTTTAAGAAGCTCAATGAACGCCTTTTGTATCCCATTATCTTCTTGTTCCACAGCTTTGTGGGCAACGTTACGCATCACCGAATCAGTAATGTCTTGAAAGGCTGTTTGGAAAAGAAATATCCGCTCATCGGATTCACACATCCTTTGACCACGAAGCATTGAAAGTGAAGGCGTTGACTTCCAAGACGGATAAAAAGGCTCAAATTATTAGACGGGTCTATGCTAGCTGTTGGTTCAAGCTGAAATTTAACACACACATCTACATTCCTGGACAGCATTTTGAATATTCTGATGTTGGATGGAACAATCTATGCATTTACCATGTCAATCTACATTTACACAAATAAACTGATGTATATTAACACACATTTGATATTTTCATACTTAATCGAAGGGATTTTTATCTGGAGCTTGTGTCAACAAATGTCTGATGGACTGAAAACTGAGACTATAATTATTTCTTTATCATTGTAAGCTCAATGGTCTGTTTCTATTAGTATGGTTGTGTTCCTTTATATCTGCTCTTTCCCACTGAAATATATTCATACATACATAATCACAAATGCATCTTAAGTTGATATGTTGATAGAAACTGAAGAAACTGCTCTGATCTTTTTTTTTTCGTGTTTCTTCATTCTCTCTATGTTTTTTACCTACGTGATTACTGTGAACAAGTTTCTCATCAAGTAAATCAAATCATCCAATTACTGGGAGTTTTGCTGGGAAGGATGCAGAGTAGCAGAAAAGTGTTAAAAAAAGTGTGCTAAGGACCCCGCTGACAGCTTGTGTCTTTAAAAACAATTCTACCAACAAATGCTGGAGAAACTATGGTATGGTCGGTGATCATACTCACATATTTTGATATGTTGAAAATACAAATATTTTGGAAAAACGTCAAGAAAGAAATGGAGAAAATTCTGGAAATCGACATCCTCCTGGACCCACTATTGTTCTTACTGAAGTATCACCTGAGCACCTGTTTACCGCAGACCAGTGTTATGTACTGCATATTTTGTTGATGGTTGCAAGAAAAATAATTACTATTAATTGGATGAAGCCTAGCCCTCCCACGATTGTCCAGTGGTTAGAAAAAGTCAAACATGTTTACATGATGGAACATATGACTGCCTAGCTACTAACTAACTAAAACTGCCTATTTTTAATAGGAGATGGACATCAGTTGACTACCTTAGTTAGAAATCTTGCACCTTATTGTTTTGATTTGTAATTTTAGTATGTATGTGTGCATGTGTGTATATACAGTATATATGTATATGTATGTGCGTGTGTGTGTGTGTGTGTGCTCTACGGTGTTACTTCATCTATGTGCATGTATGTCAAGTGAAGCCCAATCTCAAGGTTATTTTGTTTTGTAATTGCCTGTTTTTAAAAAAGTGTGCTAAATCATAATGATATTTGCTGGTCAGAGCTGGTTTAACCTGCTGGGAGCAGCATGTGGGAGTGGTTTACCACATCAAGACAGACAGACGCAGCTAAGTAGACAATCAAACTATGAATTCAGCTTACAATAACTTCACTCACAAACAGCGTCTTTGATATCTTCTCTTATTATCTGAATCCTCTACATATCATTGCCAAGATAAATGCGATGCAGCATATTCTGCCCAGACTGTCATGTTTAAAGAAGCTTCCTGCTTTGGAAATAAAATGCAGAAATGTCCACAAGAAGTTAAATTCCTGTGTGCATGGGCATTAAAAGGTAAAATGACAGGGGTTAACCTTTCTGAGGCATCACAACCCTCTCCCGGGTCAAGCACACACTGGGCACCTTTCCACAGAGGAACACACAGAGAGGGTCTTGTTCCGCGGCCCATGTGCAGGTCAGTGCCGGCAGGTAGGAGTGAAATGATAGGCCTCCCCAGAGACGCAGCACAGAGGACACACTGTTTCCCCACAGCTAAAGCCTCCACTGGAATGCAATATGGGGCGGCAGGTAACTTTCAGTCCGCCGCATACCTTTATCGAAAATTTTCAAATCCCAGGAAAGCCCCTGCCTGCCGTCTGACACTTTGGTGGGAATTCAGAACTAGGCTTGATAGAGAGCTGGACTTGACAGGCATCAAACTGAAACGAGGATTAGTTTCTTAAGGAGGAATAGTCAGCAGTGTTACTTATGTTGAGAGGTTGGTCTGCTCGTTACTTGAAACCCATTGACGGCTCGCAAACAGATACCTGTCCTATTTAATATTGTGTTAAAATGGTTGTTATAGTTATCATTAAAGATAACTGTACTCCTAGTGTGTAAATCATTTTAAATAAACACCTTTATGTCTCATTTTAAAAACATTTACTCATACCACTTTACATTGTAGTTTACAGAAAGGCACACTAATAACTGAGCCTGCTCTCAATATGTGCTAATTTGCACAAAAGGGAACCCCCCCCCCTTCTGGTCAAATCCCAGTAGAGAGTCTGCTGTAACAATGGCACAAACAACTAAATATCTACGTCAATGAGAATGCTGTCTGGCCCTAAAATGAGACTAAAGGTCTGGCAGTAACTCGCTGATCAGAAACCGAAAGCAGAGACAAATCCTGACCAAATGCAGGCTCCAAATATCTGAAAAACTTGCTTTAAAACTTTTGATTTTTTATAACTTTAAAAATATAAATTTGACCCACACACACCTAAGTCCCCAACATCTACTTATCCACAGGATGGGGGGGATTATGGAAGGCAAGCATTAAGCAATTTTTTAATTAAGCAATATTTTTTTTTTACATTGGATAAAATAACTGATAATGGAATTGGTCAGTAGTATGTCAAATGGTAGTACTGCTGATCACACTTTGAGCTTACTGTTTCAGTTATCCAGACTAACAAAACCAAACCAACTCTGCTTCGTACAGAACTGTAAATGGTGGCTGCTCCCAGCACAGGAGATAAAACAAGCTAACTGTTCACTACCTGCCCAGTGTGAAACAGCAGGGAGCCGTTAAATGAACAATTAGCAAGCCAAAGAGAGCCAGATATTTTCCTACGAAGTTGGTGGACCAAACAAGGGCTAGACAACACTGGATAGTAGACTTTCATTTAACATGTGGCCAGAAAGAGGACTATGGAAACATATGTTGCTCTGTATCTGCCAGACAGACACATAAGTAGATAGTTCTTAGCTAAAACATGAGCCATATCAAACTATGGTTGGTCAAAATTTGCTAAATACTGCTTCATATTTAATACATACCAATATCATATAGTCAATCAATAGTCAATATGTCAGTGCAATCTTACGATAAACATTCAGCAAAATTGTCCAAGTCCAATCTACTCTTAATTTCTCTCTGATCTGAACTCCTAGGGTGTGTTCGACTGATTTTAAAGCAGTGCGTAAAGGGTTAGGGCCTGTATAGTTGGTATGTTGGCTCTTTAGACAGCAAAAGCATTTCAACAGTCACATTTGGGCAAATAGAACAAGGTTTTTTTACATTGGCTACTCATCCCTTGACACTGGGACCATATCAGCTATTCTGAGCTAATGTGCTGGGAGTGGCTGCCCAAGGTTTTATATGGGGTGGTTAGGCGCAAGCTTTTGGGATTCGATCAGAAGGAGGGAACCAAAACAATGAGCTGAACATGACTAAAAGTTGATTCTCAGTGGGAACGGTAGAACTAACAGCATTTTTACATTATGTGAAAGTGCCCTTTTTAGTTGAACTTTAAAAAAACACTAAAGGAGGTTTAAGTTAAATGAAGAGCCCGATCAGAACATTTTTACCCACAATCATAAATTCTAAATGTTCTTTAAAATAAGTAAGCAAAATCCATTAGTTGTGTTTGTGTAAAGGATAGTATTCACCAATCTGTCCCTGACAGGGCAAGCTGTGCCAGCTCAACAGGATAATGCATCATCATTTAATGCCATTCGTGTGTCATGTGTCTTTGCAGTCAGATTGTGTTCTGTTCTGTCATCTGTCTGTCTGCCCATGCACTGCCATTATACAACAACCCCTAGATGCAAAACACACAGCGCACATTCTTCCTGAAGCCTATTCAAGACCCCCTCATCTGGTTCAAAGTCTTGGTTGTGTACTTTGGTTTTGCATGAGGGTTTTACTTTCTGGCCGATTGTTATCGCTCTTCAAAGTTCTGCGTCATGGGCCTCCCTGAGCGCTGCTGACAGGAGCAGCCAGACTCTCTTCTCCATGTGGGACACAAACCACAAGCATCGCACATACACAAGGAGCAATTACCACAGGAAGCAATTTCTCTGCACCTGAGCGCACCTCCGACACAAACATCGGCATGAAAAAAAGAAGCAAATGATATGCAAAAAAAAATGCTAGGGTGAGCAGAGCATCTGCCAAGGTAAATAAGCTCCACAGACGCAAAGACATTCAGCACAAGAAGCATTCTATGCACAACAGTGCCTTCAAGATAAATCAGTAAACAATTACAGTGCTTGGTGATTGAGTGATTCAAATTCTAACAACTTGAACTGTGTCTCAACCTCAGTCTTCAGTCAGGTCTTGCAGAACAGTAATGAACAGCTCCACATTTTTCAGGCTTCTTCTAAAATGTTCCTTTTTAAAATCATGAGGGGACGCTGCTTGTTTATACTCAGCATGACTGAGACTTGGCTACTTCACTTGAGTGACTATTTTCAACACTTTAGCACCACTTCATTACTTCAGCCACAGCTCTGCTGGCAGAGTCGGGGCATTCATTTCCCACAGCTCTCCATGTGCCCGCAGCCCTACACGCCTCGGTGCCAGCTGTTTGTCTGTGCCACCGGACAAGTCAGCGTATCTGGGAAAAGTCACCCGAGATGTCTAGAAGTGTCTCTCTAGTGTTACTTCCCAGCAGCACGGGAATTATACTTGTTTGGATTTTCCATCCACAAAGCTACTATACAAGGTGTCATCTAGACCAGTGGGTGCAGTCGCTGTTGGGTACCTGGAAAGATTGTAGAATAGCTCACGTAAGAAAAAAATAAAATTGCCAAATAAGATGTTTTAATTAGAGCAGATTTATTGTCACAATAGCCAATAAAATACCAGCTACATTAGACCGACAGCAAAGAATATACCTCCCACCAACCTCAGCCAGTTGCAAAACCTTATCAATTACGAAGTGCGTGAAAACTAGTTTGCAAGTGAGCAGAGAAGTGGAACTAAATGAAATGGATGCATAGTTGAAACATCCAGCTTCTGGCACCCCACCCCAAGTGGTGGTAGTACAGATTTAAACTTGGCCAAACCTTCTGAGGAAAAAGACCACGCCTAAACATCGACAGGTCCAGGATCACAATGTCTCCACTTTTATGTGATTAACAGAGTTAAATAATTTCCGGTTTGAAAATCTGTTCAAATGAACCCATCTGGAACAAGATGGGTGGAGTTGTTGATGATCATCTGCAGGGATACGTCACACAGAAAACATAGGGAAACCCTGACAGCAGCAAAAAGCACTGGATATGCACATAAAGGCATGTCCAAAGAGGTTAACATAGGAGCGTGGTTTTAGTGAGCAGCTCTACAGACAAAGTGATAACTACAGTGCATCATCAGTGCAAACATTTCTAAAAAGTTGCCATATTATGTTTATTCTACTGCCTGTCTGATGAAATTAACTCTGTACCAGTGTTTCAATATTACTACACAGCCTTGTGGGTTAATCTCACACCGTCAGTTTATTTTAAACAGCCAACCCAATGCCATATTAGCTCCTAAATGATAAACTCCAAATAATTGTCACCAAACAAACTCACCTACTGGAGGCTCATTACAGCCACAATTTGGCATCATGACATGACACTTTCAAGATCACACTGAGCCCACGTCACATGGCACATAATTAATAATAGAAGAAGAAGGAGTTGAGGTGCTGATGGGAGAGTTGGATTATCAAACTACAGAGCTTGGGAGACTATATTTATCTAAAAGACAAAAATATATCTAAAAGTGTTAAATTAACTGATGGGTTAATTACTTTACAAGCCAAGTGCTGATTCTCATTATAAGAAATAAATCAACCCTGACTGGTCTGCTGTGTGAAGTGAGGTTTGGGGTCAGACAGAAGAGGGGGGAAAAAATCTGTGCAGGTCACAGGTCACTGACCACATTCCACACATTAGAGCCTCGGGCTGCAAAGCACTATTATATTTAACAATTTATACCAATCTAACTAACCAGCTAACCACCAGAGACATCAGCAGAGGGTAAGAGGAAGAAACAGAACATGATTTCCATTACATCAGTACAGGTAGGATCACTGCTGATGATCCCTGTGCCTTTTGTCATGGAGTGTAAGCATGACTGAACTTGGACTTTTCAGAGTTGCCCTTGGCAGTCATTATAGTGAATGGTTTACCTCCTTCACACACAGAAGCAGCGTTTGAATGCCTGATGTCAAAACAGGTATTAGACACACACTACACCTGGACTGATGGTGGTGTACAAGCTGTTTCTAACTTATGTAACAACCACTGGCTCTGGTCCACCATGTGAACTGATTAAAACATGCCCATTATTGCTGTTGATGGTCATGTGCTTTTAGAGGACTGTCCCTTGACTCACAGACTTTGTTTAGTTTGTCAAGTGGGACCAAAGGTCGGGAATTCTTATCTGAATCCAAGTCCGACATAAAGATAGTCAATTGGGTTATAAAGCATGCATATATATGCAAATAAACATGTCCAGTCAGCAGTGAAAACAACCTGTAAAATCACGCAGCCCCAGTCTGCACAGACTCCTGTTTTGACGCCCCCAAGTGTCTTCACGCATTTGCCACCCGCGCATTTGTTCTGCCAGCGGTTCTTACCTTTTTCAGGCTCTCTTTCTTCTTCTCCTCCTCATGTTGGTAAACAGGCATTTGCATAAAGTCCTCTTCACAGCAGATGAAGCTCACCGTGCATCCCATCCGAGCAAACCCAGAGCGCACACACGTCCAAACCCATTCAAAAGTTCAACACTTGGTTCCCTTGTTTTCACGCCTCTGCTGCAGGTACTTAATGGGACTTTATTCCGCTCAAACAGGCGACAAATGTGCGCAGTCGGTCTGGCATCACTACGCTGTCAGTCCAGCATTAAAAATGAGGTTTTTTTTAAAGAAGTCTCGACAAGTTTCCCGCACTTGTTTTCAGCCACCATGTGCTGACTGAGTGCCACACTGAGGTGAAGTGACTTCCCAGTGCAGACTCACTGTGGAGGACAAACAGGTAGCCTGCACTGCTGCAACATAAGGAAGGGTCTCTCCCTCTTCCTCCCTCCCTCTCTCTCCCTCTCTCTCATCTTTACGTTTGTGTTTTCATATGGTTTTGTGATTGGTGGTTCAGGCTGTCACTCAAAACTAGACGGGCTTGATTGTTTAATAGCCTACACATGTGCAAACATTTTAACCCCGTACAAAATCGGCCAATATGCTCGATTTTAATGATTTGGTCCTCGACACTGCAAAAGAAACAGTGTTCTCATGTGTTTTCACATCAGTCGCTGTCCATTTGGCCCACACGTCCACATGTGGCCTGGGCTCATAAATCACCTCCAGTCCCAGCTGATTCACCAAACCACTGGACTGAGCTCAGTCGTTGCACAGTCAGTGAATCCCTGTAGTCTGAGCAGCACAGGTGAAGTTCAAGCTCTGTTCTTTGCATGCAGATATGCTGCCCCCTGCTGGGTGATGCAGTGAAGTAGAAGTCAGAAGCAATACTATCAATTTTATATAGGACTACTTTTATCTAAGTTAGTTTTTTAACCTTTTGTGTTTCTATTGCATATAAAGACACATATAACCCAAGCTTGAGAGCATCATACTAGTAGGCCTTTTTCCAGTGGTGGAAGAAGTAGCTACATAGATCCTTTACATTACATTAAAAGGAACATTACAACAATGTAAAACTGCTCCACTACAAGTAACAACCATTCAAAATCTTACTTAAGTAAAAGTACAGAAGTATTATACTTGCTGTGCAGTAAAAAATGGCCTCTGTGACTGATATATTATTGTATGACATTATTATATTGTTAATACTGACTAGATTAGATGGAGCTAGATTTAACTACTTTATATAGTTTCATCCAGTGGTTCCCAACATAGGGGTCAGGCCCCTCCAAAGGGTCACAAGATAAATCTGAGGGGTCGTGAGACGATTAATGGAGAAAAAAAACCAAAAAAAAGTTCTGCTGCACAAATCTGTTTTTGTCTTGTGGACCTAATACAAAATAGTGGGCTGTTTCAGCTCTTTGAGCCTCAAACAATTATTTAAATAAAACCATGTGAGAAGTTTAGAATGGAAATGTCTCTTTGGTGGAACTGCTCACAACTCATAAACATCTGAAATGTGACAAGGAGCCCCAACTAGACACTGCTTTTTCTGTAAGGGGTCACAAGTCAAAAGATTGGGAGCCCCTGCTGTAATCTTTAATAATACATTGCCTTTTGCAAGCTTATCTAATATTTTTTACGTAAAATCGTAATCTGAAAAGTGACTAACAACTAAAGCTGTCTGTCATGGTTGGTGTGAGCGAGGCAACAGAGATAGGACTCAAACGCAGACAGAGAAGGCAGAATGGTAAAATTCAGGGATTTAATGACCAGATTAAGGTACAAAAAGTTTACGGAAACAAGAGGCTGGCAAGGGTCAAAACCAGGAAGGCAGTCCAAACAGGCAAACAATTCATTCCAAAGGGGCAGGCAGAAAATCCAAAGTCCAGAAAGATAAGGTGAGGTTCAAAAGCAGGTAGGTAACAGATGACAGAGGCTAGCAAGGAAAAGGGTCACCACAGGGCAGATGAGGGAAAGGGTGGGTGGGTCTGAGGGCATCTGGTGGATGGATGGAGAATGGTAATGGTATGCACTGGGGTAGGGGAACCTCAAAACTGTACTTAAGTACACTGCTAGTAAATGTACTTACTTACTGTTACTTTCCACCACTGTTTCTTTCACAGCAGGCATTATGATTTGTAGCAGGTAAAGCACAGGTGTAACTAATAATGTTAAAGGGAAATTGCAGCCTTTGCAGCCCGTTCATGGATGCCGGCCGAGGCGATCTACTGGACCATTTCCAAAACTAATGGTAAGTATTTGTCATTTCAACCCCAAAATTAAAATAAAAAAAATAAAAAATAAAAACAGGGCCCAGGTTGAAAAATACTGGAGTTAAGGATGGCTCTGTGCCAGCATGTACAACAGGGCCCTGGAACTGGTACACTACATGTACTACATTGTTATATTATTAGTGCCATTAGCTAGGGCACAAACAATGGGCCTTTAATCTCAATTAAAGGCCCAATTGAGATTTCTTTACTGTACGAATTACATGTATATATTTGTGTGTATATTATTTCCAGTTGGAGAGTTATAGATTAAATTAAATGAGCATTTTTCTGCATTAGCTATTCAAAGGCGACATTCACTGCCAGTGCAAGAAGTAGTGTGATAGTGAGGTTCTCTAACCTTAATCAGGTAGTTTTCATTTGCTAATACTGATCATATTTGAGACTCTACACTTTACACATGTACACATTTCAGCTATTGCAGAAATGGCTGATACAAATAAATATTGGATATATATCTTAATCCAGAGTATGTGGCCTAGCTATGCATTGAACACGTTAGGTTGTATTCATTTCTTCAGGTGAATTGTCAGTTATGTTGTTTAGTGTTTTAGCTGTGAACAGTAGTGTCTTCCATCTTGATGTGGGTTTTCAGTAATTATTATAATAACGGGGAAACGTGCTGCATATAGAGTGGGTAGTTGTATACATGACATGACATTGCACGTTTGCTTATAAGAGGGTATTATTTACCGTCTTTAAAATGTTAGCCTCCACCTTGGCCTCACTTTTCAGAGTAAGTATTTTGTAGAACACACAAAAGAGGAGCCAATCAAAGTAAAGAGTGGAGGGATTCAGTTTCTAGTAAACAACATTCCTCACAAGTTTTATCTTTAGCTGAACAAGGCGTCCCTCTCTTGTTTAACCCACATGTCCCATTCATGTCACTGGAGTCGTTGCAGAATCTATAGTCTCACAAATCTGTAGTTTAAAAAAAATCAATTCATGCGTTCATACACACAGCAATAGAAGGGACTGCTCTCAAATTACTGATTTATTTCATTCAACATCATTATTTAAGTGCAGCAATGCATGTTTTAGCAATGAATACAAAAGATACAAGGCTTTATTGTGACGTGCTTTGAAAGGAACAGAAATGAGGCTGGAGTTGATTCACTTTCAGTTCACACATATACAATGAATACACAATTCAAATGCTTTAAATAGATTCTTGCCTCATTTTGAAAGTCTTGTGAATGATTATTGTACCATGAAATGCAGTGCCTACTTTGATTTTAAATGAAGTGAGCCAGGTACAAGGCAAGCAGGAAACAGCAAAATTCTGATTACAAAATGTTACTTTACTCTTTATTACAAGTGGAAGCTCAGATGACGCTATTTCACCCATCTGGTTACAAGGATTTCCTGGAAAGTAAGTTCCCAGGAAATCCATGGAACCACATTATTACTCTGTTTTCTCATTTCTTACCTCATTCTTAGAAAAGCATGATGCACATCTATGCATCCTGCAGGGTCTTGTCTGTGTGAACAATGTTATGTCATCTTTATGACAGTGCTAGCATTCCAGAAGTCCTCAGTTGGTTCCTCATTTGCTTCAAAATATTGAATGGCAAGTAACTTTGTGTAGTGCAAATGATATATAGCATTTTTAAAAGAAAATACATATAAGCTTAAAAACGTGCATTTTATGTTTACACTTGCATTTGTTATAGCAAAGGTTTCCAACCAGCTGTTTTTGTCTCACTTTCTTTATACATCAGACATTCTTAAAAGTTTGTCCTTTCATTTATATGAAACATTTGCATTCAAACCAATCTGCAAAAGCAAATCAAGCTGTGTTCTCACATCCTCTTTCCACAAAGTGTAGTCTAAGTGGCTGATCCGGTATCAGAACAGTGCGGCAGATGCATTTCAGCTCTCCCATCGTGGGGTCTGGTTTGATTTCAAACAGCCTGATTAGCTGGAGGTAAAAGAAAAATATATTAGTTACTGAAGTCACTTTATTACTAGACCTGGCTGAATGAGGCCTCCTAGTTTTTGCATTAATTACATAGAAACTTGTTGCTGGATCATTTTCGGTGAGATTTTTGCCCATGTGACGGCCATCTTCTTTTAACTTTAAAGCTGCATTAATCAATATTTTCACATTAACAATGGTTGAAATGACTGTGAATGAATGTGTAATGTGAAAGGGGTCAACAGAGAAATATCACTCAGCTCTACAGAGCATTTTGCATCGTTCAGCTCATTGTTTTGTTTTTGTTTTTGGCAAAGTGCTGCTAATTCTCAGATCAAGGAGAGCAAACAGTTTGCACTATTAAAAGGCTACAAATCAGTCCCTCCCCCCCCCCCTACATACTGGAACATCTAGCTGCTAAAGAGCTGCTTTGTCAGGAGTTTGTCAGGAGACCAAAATAGAGCTAATATGGAATATTGAATTTAAATTTGTCAGGTGGCCACAAACACAACTGCATGGAAGCTAATATAATGCTTTGTGTCTGCTGGATGTGTAAAAAGGCAACTGTTTGCAATATGTCATTGTATTGTTGTCCACTTGTTACACTGCCCCCATGTGGCCAAAAACAAATATGAATGCAGCTTTAAATGTACTCTAATAATGATATCACCTGATGTATGACCTGCATATACAGTGACACAATGCAACACTTTAAATGGTGCCTTCTTCCTAAAGAAAATAAAGACTAAACTATACAACAATTCAGTGTAATGCAGTATCTTTTTTGAAATACTACAAAATGCTGTTGTCTTTCTCTTTGTGGTTCAGCAAACCTTTTTGTGTTCCTTTGGAAGTCTTTGAATCCAAACATTAAAGGCCCTGAAAACCTATTTTCACAATCAGCTTATTACTATGAGTGATGGGATCCTACATGAACACACCGTTGTCTGCCCAAATTAACACTGTTCTGACCTTTTCACATTTTTTTCTGTGCTGTTCTGTTTGGAAGTGGGTGGGGCTCAGTTGACATGTAGCAACATTTTAATTGATCAAACAGCCACACAGTCCTGATGAACCAGATCAACTGGGTTTCTTAGAGTTCACCTCTTAATAAATAATACCTAAAGATATTTACTTTGATGTTGCTTATTTAGTCATAAATATTTAATGTTAAGGAGAAATACTTAAGATTTGAAGCCAGATTTTCAGGGGCTTTAACATGAATATTCTTATGCTGTGCAAAAATATAAATTACCAAATAAAAATAGTTTCATTTGTGTGATTAGGAACTCTGACTTTCTCGCCCCAAAAGACCCCCTTTTTCCATCCACTTTCCTCCAACATCCATGCCTGCTTTCAAAGCAGTGTTTCACTGTTTGATAGCATCAAGCTTTACATCAGATCATGTATATAAAGTAGATGTTGCAAGGCAGTTGTCCCACTTGTCACTCACCCGAAACAGAACCATATACATCTCAAGCTCAGCAATCCGGCGACCGACACAGCCTCTCACTCCGAAGCCAAATGGGATGGAGCCAAAGGGGTTTGGCCTCTCTCGGCCGTCACGGAGCCACCTGTCTGGCTGAAATGTGAACGGCTCTGGGAATGTGTCCTCATCATGGCTGATGGCATATTGACAAAGCACGAAGGCGGTCTGGAGAAACAACAGTCAAGAGATAAAATACTGAAACTTTGATCTGATATGAAACCCTAAACCAAAGTATTTGTTTTGTTGCTGTGATTTTTACAGGCCATTTTTTTAAGTTTTGGAAGAAAATGCTCTTACTTATTATCATTAACAGCAGTAATACAAGTTATAGTTAGAGAAGACAATACCAATACTAGACTTCTAAACTTCTACTACTAAACATTACAGGGTTTTCTCTTTGCAATATAATGAATTTATACATACAAGTACACACAAAACAAGTGAAACAAAACAAGTTAAAAAAGCAGACCCACTTTCTTTGAAAATTGATATCCACCAATTGTTACATTCTTTTCTGTAATGACCCTTGCATTCATAGGAACCACAGGGTACCGCCTGCAAAACAAGAATGACTCATGTCATTTCATTTTGTTAAGGCTGGTTGTTGTTGCTGACTGGTGCAGGAGAAGTGAGAGTATAAACAGACAATGTGTGAAATGTTATGATACAGAAAAAAAGTGGACCCTTAAATCTAGATCACCTTCCCAGTATCATGTTTGTACATATTTTTAAATCACTGATGGCCGCTGTGGAAGCTGAACACCAGCCATCATAACAACATAAGCTCTTTAACCAGTCTCACCTCAGTGCTTCCTTAATAACAGCCCTTAAATACGGCATCCGAGTGATCTCCGCAGTGGAGGGGATCCGGTCTGCTGGCACCAATGTGGACACTTCTTTATAAAGTCTGTCCTGGATTTGAGGGTGCATGGACAGCAGGTGCAAAGTCCATGTGAGGGTATTGGAGGTCTTGACAACAAAAGAAATGTCATGAAGTAAACAGGCAGAGAGATGCACACCCATACAAATATATACCTCACACACATATGCAGAAGAAAACTCTACAATTTGAGTAGCAGCCCTGCAGCCCAGCTTATATTTTGATATTTCACGATGATACATTTTCAGAATGCTGTTTTTAATAAACCAGAAATAGCATGAGATGTATTCAGGATGCGTCATAGCACGGCTAAGGTGATTAGGTTTTTGGGGGAGATTTCTTGAGGCGTTTTCACCTGCTTATTCTACAGCTTACAATGTGACATGAAAAATAGGGAGAGACAGAATAACATGCCAGATCCAAACCCAAGACACTGATTTAACAGCGTGTAGTCACTTGAGCTACCACACCACGTTTTTTTTTAGTGGACTTTGGCATAAAAACCTGGCTTAATTCTGGAGGTGAGCATGAAAAAACCCAAAACGTTCTATAGGGATTGGTATAGTATCACATTTACCGTGTCCACTCCAGCTAATAGAAGCTCAGCGATGCTGCCATACACATCTTTAGTGCTCATCTGAGTGTTTGAGAGGAGGTATGTTAGGTATTCGCCCTCCACATCCTGGTTGTTGTCCACACACTGCTGAATGACCGCCATCTTCTTGTCAATCAACTCTTTAGCTAAAATAAGTGCAGAAGTGGAAGTGTTTCATTTTAATGTCCACATAAAGTAACTCCTAGTCCTACTTAACTCCTAAACTTAAAAATAAAACAATTTCTACTTCAAAGGTAAATACTTTGACATTTTGGGAATTATGCATATTCAATTTCTTGCCCAAGATTCATACCACTCTCATGTCTGTACGCTAAAAATGAAGCTACACCTAGCAGGGAGTTAGCTTAGTTTAGCATAAAGAGTGGAAACAGATGTAACATTTGACTAATTCACCTCTAAAGCTCACTAATTCCACAAACCAAAGTGTAAAAACAACACACATGGTTTTAGTGGGGGTTATGCGCGGGTAAGCTAACCATCTGATGGCGTTAGCTTCATATTAGCCGTACAAAGAGCGGTATCGATCTTCTCATATAACTCTTGGCAAGAAAGCGAATAAGCGTTTTTCCCAAACTGTTTAACTATTGCTTTAAAGGGGAAATGATTAAAACTGATTCTGGTATTGATCCTGATATTAAACAATGAACTTTATGTCAGTTAGAAGAACTGAATTGTGCATTATGTCCACAGTTCTGTCACACTTTACTTCACAGTACACGCTTGCTTACTTACTTACTTACTTACTTACTTACACATACTTATAAAAGCACTATACACATATGGTTACTGTTGTTTCTGTCAGTCTGTCTTCATAAATGTGGAGCAACAGAATAGTGGGAGCAGTACTTGTTGAAGTAGTTGTGATAGTAGCACTAATGGTAGTAGCAGATCCATAACATAGAAAATAAAGACTCAGGTTTAAACTACAACCTAGCTAACGCCTCAGCTGTCACTCAGCTGTGGCTCTCTCTCCTTTACGACTCACCAAAGCTGAAGATGCCCTCCCAGCCTGCAATGTAGCGCCCCCAGTAGGGCAGTAGACTGCGGCTCCACTTGGGCATCAGCACCACAGCCATGCTGTTGGTGAACATCTGGGCTATAGCGTTGATGAAGTCTTGCGTACCTGCAGGGATTTTCCTTTCCAGACACCCAAGCCTTGTCTCAAAGAGTATGGAGGCAATACCTGAGAGGCAAAGGATAATATTTAGGATAAGAAAAAGTAATGACCAAGGACCTATCTGCAAAACTCTTAGTTTTAGTTGAACTCAGAAAGTTGAAGAGTAACAAAAAAGCAGCCAAAATGCAACCATATTATTTAAATTTTAATATTTAATTCATCAATACCAGAATACAAAAAACAAAAAAATGTATTTGATTTGAATTTTACCATTCATTTCAATCAGTGCATAGGATTTTAATAAACATGCACAATGCACTTGATTCAGCACTACCTGAGTGTGCAGTTTGAACTATCTTTCTGGTTTTCTACATACCCTCTAGTGAGAAATGATAGAGCTCATTGGCCATATTGGTCACCAAATCTCCTGTGGGGCTGCATTGACGCAGGTAGTAGATCCTCTTCGTGAAGTCTGTAACCACGTCATTGATAATGCCACCATACTGTGCAGAGTCCTTCGGATGCAGCATGCGCTTGTTCAGCACCGCCCTCAGGTTGTACCACCTCTCCCCCTCCCTGGGAACAGAAATAGAGTCACAATGAGGAACAAAAACAAAGCTGATAAATGCTTTAGGTTTCCAAACATGTGAGATTTGCATTCGCCCATGTGTTTGTGATATGAATGCCAAAATTGACTATTTGTGACAATCAAAATGTAGACAGCAGAGATTCGTTGTATCCAATGTTGTTGTATCCGCATTGTGGCAGACAGATAAGATTGAAAGACTGTAAGCAATTGTGCCTATGTACCTGATGCCTAAACCTAGACCCTCAGTAAAGTCTCCAGGACCTGACCCCACAACCCATAATGCTAAAAACCACCTCAGCCAGCTAAATCTTTCAGTACATTGCCTACTGGTATGTAGAATTCAAATCACCAATAGAAGACTCAATAGAAAAGCATAATCCATCAGCATCTGTGTGTGAAATGTTTGTGACAATTTGTGACAATAATGCTTCATTTCCTCAAGAGTATTACTCGCTTTCCTGCCAAGAGTTAGATGTTAAGATTATTAACAATTTGGCTTAGCATAAAGACTGGAAACGAGGGAAACAGCTAGCCTGGCTCTGTCCAAAGGTAACATAATCCACCAGCACCTCTAAAGCTCACTAATTAACACATTATATAATTTGTTTAATCCGTACAAGAACCTATTAAGGACTATTTCTTTGCTCTGTGCATTAACTTCTGGAGTCTCCACTGGTTGCCTGACAACTGGTCCCGGCCAAGAATGAATCACACACATAACCCCCATAAAACAGCAAATTGTCCTTTTTACACTTTGGTTAGTGAGTGATTAGTGAGTTTTAGAGGTTCAGGTAGGCAGATTGTTACCTTTGGACAGAGCCAGGCTAGCTGTTTCCCTGTTTCCAGTCTTTGTGCTAAGCCGGCTGCTGGCTGTGGAGAACGGTATCAATCTTCTCATCTAACTCTCAGCAAGAAAGCGAACAAGCATTGTTTCCAAAACTATTCCTTTAAAACAAATCTGACAGCGATATATCAGCAGATATTCTTTTTTCTTTTTTTTTACATAAACACTTAAAATACTCTTCAAGGTCCACTAGCTTTTTTAAAGCATTCAACCACAACTACCGATCTGCATTAAGTCCGTGCAACGTCGTTGACGATGTGGACATTCAGTTGAGAGTATTTTGTCACACAGCTGATCCCAAGTTCAGTAATGAACTTCATTGCTTTTATGTACACATCTTTGGAATTTCTGTACTGCAATATCTTTTGAATTATCAACTAACATATTCGCCGTTACCAACCCGGCTGACTTGTCCGTCAGGCTCTAGTTCCCTGCAATACTGAGTTGACTTCAGATACACATTTTAATTAAGAATGTGTTAATGTATTAAATGTATTTGTTAACTTAACCCAACCCAATAGGCAACGACTGTTGGGGCTTTAAACATCAACCTTCCAGTCTGAGAGCAATCTCTTTAATACTAGCAGATCACAATCAATCCATCCCACTCACATGACAGGACTTTGCCCTGGAAAGCCCTTATGTAAGTATTTCAAATTTTACAAGGTATTGTTTAGACATGGAGCATTGCTGTGCACACTACACAGTATTTGTCAGTCTTACTCTGTGAAAGGCCCATAGCCGAATCCTCTCATATCGCGATACTCTTTCCACAGGGACATGTCACCTCGGGAAGGGAACTTCTCATCGTTCCTCATGAGTTCCTCCAGCAGCTTCGGAGTGTTCACCGACACTGACTTTAGTCCGTCTCTGTATATGGGCCCGTATCGCTGCTTCTCATAGATCTGACGGTAGGCAAAGTGAATGCAAGATAGATGAGTTAACAGAGAAACCTGCATGTAAGCAATCTCAGAAGGCATGAGGTAAGAAGAAGAAATATAACAACTTGAACTGCTGCACCATAACCTTTAACATGTTAAAATCAACAAAGTTTGAATATCCATCCCATCAATCAAATGTACTGTGTTGTGTAATAAAAATACATTGTACATTTATAAAGCTGATGAGCAGATATCATAGGTGTGCGCAGAGAGGGCAACAATGCTCTGCTCTGTGAGAGTCAGCTAAGACTAGCTGTTATCTGGAGGGTTACTATGGGAACAATGGTAATGCAACCAGCCTGACATTTTCTATTATGCATTGTCACTGGGGGCAAATGCAATCACTCATAATGCACCATAATCCCTCTAATAAATGATCAAAATTGTCAGCAGGTCAACTCAGCAACCAAAGCAAAGTTATATCCGGGATTTCTGGAATGCATCATACAGAAAGCATGCAACATTTTTAGATGCAAATTAAAACAATCATGCATCACTGTGGCATAGACCTGCTGAATATGTGTGTCATCCAGAGACCATGCAGTGCAGTTCACAGCCTGGCCTACCTGTAGCTCATGCATACGGTTATAGAAACCCTGAAACACCATTCTGTAAATCAACTCCAAGAAGCTGACATGTGGGAGGTCCTCTACTGTCCGAGGCTTGTCCTGGAAGGCAGAGAGGGTCCCTGGCGCAGGCGAGGTGCTTCCCATCCCCCTGGAGCAGACCCGGGCCACGGCGATAGGGCACGGCAGCAGCCAGCTGCCATTCCTCGGCATCACACTCCGGGACAGCCATGCAGCCATGACGAGGGGGAAACAGCAAATACACCGGGCTCCTGTTACATCCAAGCTGAGCAGGGAGGGGCCATGTCTCACAGAATGTTTAACCCTTCCAGCACAGCTCTCAAGGATCAGGACCAGGACCAAGGGCCATAAAGGGCCATTCCACCCATACATCTGTAGAGCATAATTTAATTGCTGAAAAGCCATTTTAATAATATATCAATAAAATGTATGGTGTTGGTATTCTTTCATTTATAGAATTGTACTTCAAATAAAAAAGGATACCAGAAACCACTAAATAACAAGTTATTGTTCCTGATAAAAAAAGAGATTGTAGAGAATATGAATAATAGAGATCCGTGATGATGTATGTATTAGCTAAAATATGAGCTAAAACAAGAGATTCAACTACACAGTAAATTGCTCAAACATTAAAGCTTGTTGCTTTTTGAGTCTGGAACAGCCTCCCTCAAAGTCTCAGAGAAGCCAAATCAGTGCACATCATTACGAAAGCATCTTAAAACACATTTGTTTTCACTCTTTCTCTCGATTATATAACTTTTGGGCTGGGCACCTACTTCTTCTTGGAAAGCACTTTGTAACATTTGTTTCGAAAAGTGCTGTATAAATAAAGTTTGCCTGCTTCAAATGCAAACATGAGTGGTATTCCCACAGTACATATCCAGGAAAGTACTGGCTTTGTAGGATTTCTCATGTGGTCTTGTAGCCTACTACTTACTGTACTTGTGACATTTAAAATAGTTGAAATACTGAAATAGTTAATGTTGTAGTTCAAATGGCTGTGCTGAAAGAAGCTCAGTTTAAGTGTAAGCACTGAATGAAGTTGAAATGTTGAAGAGAAAAAGATAAAGTCAGTTGTCAGCTAGTAAGTGGTAAAAGCAGTTGAAATGTCAGTTGGTGTGTGAAAGATGAAAGCAGTTGAAATGAGCACCGAACCCACCCTGATCTAGGAAACACTGCCTTTGCTGGTAGTGCAGCAAATATCATGGAATAATTTGCGATGATTCCTACAGTGTGAAATCAGCAGTTTTCTTATTTGTGTTCACTGATCACACAAACCACGAACAGCATCAGACAACACAAACAACTTAGATTTAGCTGTTGTTACATGTTAGTGAGTGCATTAAAAGACCTGCCAATCAATTTGGGAGTTGTAGCAGGACCGTGTGCTTGGTGATGTGTTTTGTGATGCGTTTACATGTGGATTACGGACTGTGCCTTTAAACCAGGCATGCGGACAAAGAACTATGGTCTGCTGGTTGCAGATGAGAAAAGATGCAACAATGCATGCTTTGCGTTGTGTGTTTTCAGGGTAAATAAAGTTCTCTAAACTTTAGTGCTGCCCATTGAGCAGCTCCACTGAAGCAGCTAGGGCTTCAGTCCCTAGCACAAGGGCACCCCATGATAGTCAAAGATGGGGAGACTCTGCCTTTCACATGATGGAATGCACTGAACAGAAATTTATTTATTTGGTATCAATCATATACTCCATATACAGTCTATGGCATCAATGCACATCTGTCTTATTAATACCATAACTTCAACTGGAAATGTTTCTTATGTTTCTCTTTATTCACTAATTTCCAAACACCTTCCAGTCCTGTCATTCTTTTATTTGGGCAACATTGTCTATAGCTCCTGCAGGGTCCATTTTGTGCAGCAGAAAGTGTCCTTGCACCTGGGCAGCACTGATCTCAGAGTGGGTGGCCAACGCACGCTCCGCAAAAAGCTCTCCTTCAGAGGCAGGCTCGCCTGGGTAGAACCGCCGGAACATCTGTGTGAGCTGCCAGTGAGTGCAATGCCCAATGTACTGCTTCAGATCAACACGGCCGGGTCGGATCAGTGCTGCGTCTAACCTGTGTGCAGAGATTACAAGCAAGACTGGCAGTTAAAGTCACTGAATACCAGTGAAACGTCAAAGAACACATTTAGGTAGCCATGAAGTAGGTTGTAATGACCATTTTAAAATGTATTAATGTAACTGGGTAATTATAGTTTTAGGCTAATTATAGTTTACTTCAACTTTAAATTAGTTGCATTACTTGTTTTTTTTGGCCACAAGGGGCAGCATAACAAGCTGAAAACAACTGATATATTACCACCTTATAATTTGTTTATGGCAAATGTGTTAGCAAACTGTTGTTTACACTTCCAGCAGAAACACAGCTACATTAGCATTCACACAAGTCCAACATTTTCTCTCCTTTTAGCTCCGTTTTGGTTTCCATCAACTCCTGAGAAAATTGTATGTCTCTTCAGCTGCTTAATGCTCCGCTGTGTTCACGATCTAGTCGCTAACTTTGTCTGTCTGCCATTTGGTGCTGGGAATGAGAGCGATGTTTGCGGGCTAGAAAACCAAAACAAGGTCCCAAAATAGACAAAAAATGCTCCGTAGAGCTGAGGCCAACTGCAGAGTCGGGTGATAATTCTCTGTGGGTTCATCACTACGAGTGACATCTTGCATATTACACTGTCATTTAATTCATTGTTAATATAAAAATACTTATTGGTTCAGCTTTAAGTTTTTGTTTTCATTGTTTATTAGATTTCACCTCCTTTGATGTTTTAGTTAACTCAATTTATCATCTAGGTAGTATTTTTTAGTTTTATATAATTTAAAAAGGTGTACAGAACTGACCTAGGAGCAGCTTTGTAAAGGTTTCATTAACCAAATAGAGTCTAGCTGCTGAACTTCTGTGATGTTGCTAAGGGGCCATTGTGGATGTCTTGACACTAAGATTAGCAACATAAAACAAAAACCCAGAGTATACTTGCATTTAAAGACAAAAACAGAAGTTATTTTCTCTGCTATTTGATTTTATTTTTGCTCTCAATTTGTATTCCAATCGATGATGTTTTCCTTTTTTTTGCCTGTACAGTAGCATGTATCATAAGTACAGTACCTGTCAATGAAGTTGGTGGTCATAAAAACCATTCTGGCCTCAGATGAAGCCACTCCGTCCAGAGAATTAAGCAGGCCACTAAAAGTCAGTCTTCCCATTCCCTGGTAGGCGAGAGGGTCTGGGAGGCAAAGAGAAAAGGGATTGGAAAGTCACCCTCAAAGCAGAATGAAACACAAAGACAGTCTGTCTGAACAACCACCGTAGTTAATTCTACCTCTTCTACACCCTAAAATATAAGTTGATACATAAATTAAAATATCTTTTTACATAGTTAATGTAAATAGAGGGACAAAAATGTAATTTCTAATCATAGTGGTGAAGTAAAAGCCCAATTTTAAAGTCCAACCTCTTCTTTATGTTACTGTTTGTTTCTGACAACAAAATCCAAAACCAGTGGTCCTACCCCGCTACTTACTCTCTGTGGGGAGCAGGTCTCGGCTGACAAAGGCTGCATCCACATCCTCCAACAGTATGATGCTTTGCTGCGGTGCCACGCTCAGCAGGTGGTTCAGACGGTCATCTGAAAGGGTCCGGTCACTCAGACTCATCAGACAGATGCTGTAGCCCAGCTCGCCTGCCAGTGCCGTGCTGAAATATGATGAGTCACAAAAGGTGTAGATGAAATTGCGCACACAAGTACTTGACATGCAGTCTGTCTTTCAATCACACAGATTCTAAACAGGAAGGGTAGGAATTCCAAGCACACTCACATAAAGCTGCTCTTTCCGCACCCTGGGGGGCCATACAGCAGATATCCTCTTCTGTAGGGGATACCTGCATAGACAAAAAAATGTTGCATGATGTATGTTTTTAACTACAAATCGTACATATGTTACATCACTGCTACCATTTCCTACATTCCAGGCCGCCACTGCAGTTGTGAGCAGGAACTGATGCATTCGAGTGCATGTGGGAAACTGCCTCTCTCAATTCTCAAATTTTACATGTCAAAGTTTCAGTGAATGCACCAGCAAGAAAGACTTTTCATAACAGAAACTGCTTGCAGGCACAACACCTCACAACAATAACCGTCATGATATGAAAACATGAATTATATAAGCAGGTAATAAAAAAATAAAACACTCAAAGACAACTTCCATAGACATTGAATGAGTTTGAACACCAGGATATTCTACCTCTGTCTGTGTACCACTTGGGGTTTCCGATGAACTCCTTCACATCATCTACGATCCTTTCGCCCACGCCCGCCTCCAGGACCACAGAGCTGAGGGGTCTGCGTCGCCGTGGAAACCCAAAGGGCCTCCACTCTGCACCCATGGCTGTGTACATCACTGTCCGTCCCTCTTCCTGTTTCAGGGCCAATTCTCTTGCTGCAAAACATGATTGACAACTGCACTAAATGACCTCTAAAAGGTAAAGTCAAGTGTGTTGCAAGCCTCTGGGAGATTTGTATGTGTCAGATATATACTGTAGACCTGTGTAAATCTTTACCTTCTTGTAAGATATTAAAGAAAATTTCTCTGTCTCTGCCTAAAGCGGTGAAGGTTACAGACTCCCACGGGGTTCCGGTGTGCAGATCCACCATCTGCTTCTCTCTGGTCCTCTCCACCCTGATCCACTTCCTCCCATACCTGCAGACCACAATGGATGAGAACGGTATTTGTCGAGAAGATTAATAGATGCAGGTATTATCTCTGTGTTTTTATGCCATAAATCTTAAACTGGATGTACAGCTTTAAAAAGCGGTCATCAGTTTGTTAGGTGTACTGGTACCCCGCTGAACTAGATTTAAAGATGTATATTTAGATAACTCTTCTGACCAGATGATGTGGTTCCCAGGGCTTGGGTGGAAGTCAAACTGCGTGTGAACCTTTCCACTCTCATGTGCCAGGTAGGAGGTCTCCACGCTCAGGTGCTGAGTGTGCCTGGCGTGCTTGGTGATCCAGCTCAGCAGCCAGTGGTAGCTCTTATCCCTGCTGGGGACCTCCAGGGTGATCATGTAGTTCCTGCGGAAGAAGACCATTCCCACCTGGGCACTTTTCCTGGCCACTGCCAATGCTGTCCCAACCCCAACCAGTCCAAACCCAGCCCCAAAGTATGGGTTGTCCTTCAGGCTGTCCAGAAAGTCTGACAGGGGCATGTTGCTGATATGTGCCCACCCCCAGTGGAATCAGACTATATGGTTGGTCTAACACTTTGTAGTCACAGACCTACACACAAGGAGCAAACTCATTCGATCTGTGTGACAGTCCAGACTGTTCGGAGATGTATGGTATCCGTAAGTAGCTGAAAACCTGCTGCCAAGCTGGGAATCTTGCACTCTAATAAAAGTTGTTGCTAGTTCTAATGCTACATCCGGTCATGTTAAATAATTTGCCAATATCCCACTGACTTGCCTTCTTTGTCTTCATCTCATAGCGCTAATATTGGAGGCTATGGTCGTTTCCAGTGTACACCATTCATTTGTAAATAGCACTGTACAGACAGCTAGCCCCGTGCGTGCAGTGTATGGATGTGGTGCAGAAGCGACCTTTAGTACACTTCCTGTGTTTGACAAATATCATTCCGACTGTTCGCCTGCCCTCAAACGCTCGTTCCTCTTTCCTATTAGTGTAATTTTAACATAATTTTGCTCGCAAGCTATGATGACAGCTAACTCAGATAAAAATTCTGGCGGATAGTATAGCTTGTGCATTGTACTGTAGACCGTGCAGACCACAATAGCGACATTTATTGCAAGCAGGGACTGAGACTTGGAACAGTTTGCGACCAAAATCAAGAAGCTAACGTTAGCTCAGCTAGCGTTAACAGCGATGTTGTTAGCGTATTGATACCAGTCTCTATTATCATAAAAAGTAAGTGAAACTTCGGCTAAAATATTACTTAGTATGAATTTAGATAGCGATGTGAGTAACAAGCAGTAAAGATGGATTTTACGAGCTGGAGACTGTTAAACTGATACTTGTTGATGTGCTGTTTTTCAGATAGAATGGACCTCGGAAACCCAGGCAGTAGGTTGAAATTCTGTTTGTACTGTTAGTGCGTAATGGACGGTAATGAAATCCAAATCACACCTTGTCTGAACTCATTAATTATTGAAATATTCTGATGTGGCATTGTAATCTTACGGTAACCTTATTAACCTAAATGCTTTTCTGCATTTCTTTATCTAATCACTTAGTAAATAGAAAATAAGGCAACAGATAGGTGGCCTAATAATGAAAACACAACTTATTGTACTAAGTCTACTTATAGTTGCCTCAGTGCAGAGATATGCCTATTTATACGCATGGACAAGAATTTCAGTGTTTCGTGAACCATAAATCCAACGTGTTGTATTATTGTCCTTTGGGACTTCACGTGCTTCACGGATGTCAACTTTTTTTCACTCAAATTAATTGAAAGGGTTCTCCCTATAGTGGTATCCGGCCATTTAGATAGTTAGATTCAATTTTAGTTGTCTGTCTGTGAAATGTCACGAATACAGTGGAGGTGAGTGGAATCTACTTTGTGGTACAGCATTAAAAAATGACATTTAGAAAGTTCAACAGCAACATATCTTTCCAGAAACAGTGGCATTGTTACTCTGGACAATCCACAGAACATGGAACTACTTTCTACTGAACAAATAGTCCCTATGAAATCTGTCTGGGAAAACCACCCCACCCATACCCAACCCCTCAACCTCACTGGACAAGAGCTCCCTCTTCTAACAATTCCCAATTTAACCCCTGCCTACAACATGTAATTGTGTGTGTGTGATTGTGTTAGGTATATGTATAGTATGCATATTATTTCAAGTCATTATTATATGGTTACAATGCATTTACAATCCTCACAGCACTGTTTTATTTCTACTTTATTAAGGGGCTAAATAATTAAATAATTGGGTAAAACTGGTAATATATCTAACAACCCACAAACATCTATGTGAATAATAGGTTATGCTGTATAATATATTATATGTACATCAGAATATCAATACAAAACATGAGCATAAGTTACAAATCACATTGTAGCTAAATGCTGTGCTCTTTTTTTTCAGACACAATGGAGACATTGGAACCTCATCGATGTGAAAAATGTGGACAGAGTTTTTCAGACAGTGGCTTGTTTGCTTCTCACCCCTGTTCAGAATGGCTGCCCACCCCATCTAGTAAAAAACAGCTTGGGAACTACAAGTGTTCTCAATGCAGTGAGGTTTTTTCCAAGCCAGGTGTCCTGAAACGCCACTTTAACATCATCCACAGTGGACGTGACCCTAAAGGCCCGTTTCCCTGCACTGAGCACGGCTGCCAGTTCAGCAGCGCAGACCGTCAGGAGTATCAAGCACACTTGAAGTCCGTGCATGGTCTCACTCTTATTCCTTGCAACCTCCAGTCCTGCAAAGTGTCGTTCCTCACGCAGGGTGACATGGAGAGACACTCGCGGGGCCACATGCCTTTCGGCTGCTTTCAGTGTCAGTTTGTTGCTCAAAATGTAAAAGGCCTGAGCGACCACCTCTTGGAGCACAACCGCCTGCCAACTTGCGCTCAAGGTAAACAGACAATGCAAGGAGTTGGCGATGTTACACAAATGCAGAAGTCTTGTCTGTCTTTCCATTAAACCTGTGCTGTGTTTTCAAAAAGAGCACAGGAATGATTTTGTCGACCATAGCTCTACTGCTCTGTCGCTCATCATAAGATTAAAATTTTGGCACATCTGTTCATAGGGAACGAGACTGTAGAGACAACTGTAAGCACTAATGGAAGCCACCAGCCTCAGGTGTCCAGCAGGCCGAAAAGAAAACTGATTTCCAACCCAGCTTATACATCATCATTACCAGAAGATGGGAATGAGGAACAGCCTGAGAGGAAAAGGCGCAATATTAAAAGAGTGAGAAAGGCAGTGGAAAGAGACAAACCTTCAGCAGTGGACGCTGCACCCCTGCCATCTAAAGGTATGTACGCCAATCTGCTTGGTAGAATATAGTGAACAGTTGTCAAGTTTGAATAAGATAACAAAGCACAGAGAAGTGACAAAAACTTGAGTGGTTCCAGTGATATTAAAACATACAAGTGGTCCGTAAGAACATCCAGGATTCGTACAAAGTCTTGAAAGTTTGGAAAATGCTTAATTTTAACCGTTATGTTTTCAAGGTTAGAAATATGCTTGAATTCGAATATACTCCTTCTAAAATGCTTGATTTTCAGCATAATCTGGTGCTTCATCATCTACACAGTCACTCATGTAAACCAAAAATCTTTTCATATTTGAAATGAAACGATCCCGTCGTCATATTTGTTTGTTGTCTCCTGGAATTTATAGTAACAATTTAGATGTGATGATAAAGGCTTTGAGAGTTTGGAAATTTTTGGTTTAGGTGCCATGAAAGTGCTTGAAAAATGCTTGAATTTTACTCTTAAAAAGCTGTACGAACCCTGAACATCTCACTCAGAAGAAGCCGCGCAAGACACACAAAAAATAATAATCAAGGCAAAAGTAAGCACCTCTCAGTAATGTTTTGACTCTACGGGACAATAAGACACAATTAATTGGTAAGCAGCATTCATTTTATTATTAACACCTGTGCCTTTTCTACTAGGACATGTCAAAATGTCTTCTGTGAAAAAAGCCTATTAGGTTATAGTCCAGTAGTTGTGTTGGTCGACTGAGCACAGTGGTGATTAAAGAGTCTGACAGCACCAGGATCCACCAGGAGAATACAGTGTAATGAAGAGACAATATGTTTTATTCTTCTTTAAATATTTGTGACAATAGAAAATATTAACACAAACTTTGTCACTATGTTCAAATGAGTTTCATATGTTCCTGTCCATCAGAGTACCTTGCAGAGGGATCAGAGCACATCTATCGCACCCACACCTGCCCCAAGTGTCGGCGCTGCTTCAAGATGCGCTCCCACCTGCAGGAGCACCTCCATTTACATTTTCCTGACCCCAGTCTCCAGTGTCCCACCTGCAAGCGTTACTTCACCAGCAAGAGCAAGCTGCGCATACATAGACTGCGTGAGGCGGGTGAAAAGGTTCATCGTTGCCACCTGTGTGAGTATTCTGCCGTGGAGCGGAACGCGATCCGCCGCCACCTGGTCAGCGTGCACGCCGATGAGGCAGAGGATGGCGTAAACAGTCACAGCTATCCCTGCCCCGCCTGTGGTCAAAGCTTTCGCCAGAGCAGGTCGCTTAAGGCTCACATGAAGACGCACAACATCCTGTCAGACAGCAAGCCAGTGGCCTGCTTCCAAGAGGGTTGTTCTTTCCAGAGCTCTTTGCGCAAAGAACTTCTCAAACACACTGCCGAAGAGCATGGGGTCAGGGCTGTAGAATGTCGCCATCACGCCTGTGGTGCCGTCTTTCAAAGTGAGACGGACATGGAGGCCCATTATCGGACACACCTCGCCTACCACTGCTCACGGTGTGATTTCTCTTGCTCCAATAAGAGCGTCTTCCTCCAGCACCAGCGGCATGGTCACCCAGGAAATGAAGAGCTTTGCTGTGACTTTTGCTCCTTTGTCACATTTAACCCTGTGGAGTTTGAGCAGCACATCGGACATTTGCATGCCAACGAGAAGATCCATCGCTGCTCTCAGTGCAGCTACATGACCTCGCATAAGCGTGGCTTGAAGCGACACATGCTGATGCACAGTGGTGAGGAGCGAACAGATATTTAATGTTCTAATGATTCTCTCATCTGATTCTCACCTTCAGTTTTTACCTTGGTTGTGTGGGTAGCTCTTGTAAGGAGCGACTACTTTTGGCGCGACATCTCCTGATTCATTCTTTCTTTCTGTAATAGGTGAGAAGCCCCACAAGTGTAGCCTGTGTGACTTCAGGTGCCGAGATGAGTCCTACCTCTCTAAACATATGCTCACTCACTCAGACGACAAGAACTTTATGTGCGCTGAATGTGGATACGTCACAAAATGGAAACACTATCTGAATGTCCATATGAGGAAACATGCAGGAGACCTCAGGTAGATCCTTCAGTCGTTTCTCATACAACCGTTGGTTAGGTTTTTATTTTGGTATTGTTACCGCACTGCTGGATACGCACAGAATTATCAAGAAATGATGATGTGTTTTCAGCTGTGTGCTGCATGCTGTAATTCAATTTAGCTTAAAGCCCCCACTCACCCTTGGTACACCCACACAGGTGTTTTGACTTATTTAGCCTGATTAGAGGTTTCTCAGGACAAACTGTGACTGATTGACATCTCTCTGACTCTCCTGTTACTTTGGTTCCATCTGTGATGCCTCTAACATCCTTTCTTTTAACTATGCATTCGTGCACAGGATGGCTAGCCTGCATATCCCATGACCACTTAGAGTAACTTATAATCACATTATAATGCATTATAAAATGATTATAATGTATTACAACTATGAGAGTTATAATACACTATAATCCTTGGAAAAAAAATGTCTGAGTCACCAGCAATTATGAAGTATTATGATACTTGACCTTATAAGTCATTATAAAATGCTTTATAATGTATTATGATTATTGTTATGAATCATTATGAATATTTATGAGTGCGTATAACTAGAATTATACAGTGCTATAAGCAGATTATAATGCATTATAAGAATGTTTATAATTCATTATAGACATGGACGTCATTGAAAGTGTTACCAAAATTTGCAGTAAAAAAAAATGGAAATTAACAAATCTTGTTGCACCCTTGGCCCTTCCTTCCACCGAGGGTGCCACTGACCTATTCTTAACTTTGTGGTTTCTAAGTACTTATGTCCGTTTGTCGTGGTAATCAGTTGGATTGAAAGAAAGATTGATTGTGCAGAAGTTATCTCTGTGCTCTGTATATGATGTGGGGAAGGCGATGCAGTTTTCTATATACACTATTGTTGTCATGACTAAACTTCCTGTCTCCTCTTCTAGGTATCAGTGTGATCAGTGCCCCTACCGCTGTCACCGCATGGACCAGCTAAATAGCCACAAATTACGACATCAGGCCAAATCACTCATGTGTGAGATCTGTGCTTATGCCTGCAAGCGCAAATATGAGCTTCGCAATCACATGTTGGCAAAACATTCTGGAGAGGAGAAACCGCCATCTGTCTATAAGTGCAAATACTGCACATACACTACCTGCTACAGACAAGCCCTGCAAAACCACGAGAACTGCAAACACACCAAGCTGAAAGAGTTTCGGTGTGCCCTGTGCTTCTACTCCTCTTTCAGTAGCATCAGCCTCTTCCTGCACAAGAGGAAAGCTCATGGGTACGTACCCGGGGACAAAGCATGGCTAGAGAATTACGCTGCAAAGGAGAAGGAGAGGAACTCAACTGAGTTCCTGCAGAATTTTTACAAGAAGCCCTCAACAGCTCATGAGCAGTCTGAACAGTCCACTTATGAAGGACCTCCACCATCTCAAAGAGAACAATCTGATCTTCCTGGCTCAGCAGATCACAGTGCTGGCAAAGAAACTGTCGCTGGCTCACAAACTGTGGATTCTGTGGATGTTTTTGATGTTGTTTCTCAGGAGGTTGTTAATGAAGGTATTTCAAATAGTCCCCCATCTGTGAACAGTCCTGAGGAGTACTGTACTCTTGTTTTAACGACACTATCAGCCACTGACTATCAGACCCCCTCTTTGCAAAATGAGGAAGAAAGTTGTGCAAATCAAACTCCAAGCTCACCCAATTTAAATTGTAACGGCTCTGACATATCACAAGAGAAGGCAGACTTCTCTACATCTTCGTCAGAGGAAGACGATGTAGCTATGGCAGAATGTGAACAAAGTGACTCAGATGACAACTATGAGCCTCTGAATAATACAAATCAACCAGTTGAACCTGGGGAGTGTCAGATTCAAACACCAGAGGTAGAGAATGATGGTGGAACAATCAGTTCTCCATCTGAGCGAAAGCAGCCGTTAGAATCTGAGATCCGCCTGAAAGCTATGAAGAAGCACGACAAGGACCAAGCAGAAGCCATGGTTTTGGAGGGACGGGTGCAGATGCTCGTGGTGCCAACTAAAGACATTTATCGCTGTGACAAGTGCTCTTATGTAACCAGTAAGGAGACCGCTTTGAAGTACCACTGCCAGGCTTTGTGCCATGGTAGGATAAAGGGACACAAGTGCCAGGCCTGTGGTGCACAGTTCAAACAGAGGCGAGGGCTTGATAGCCACCTTGCAAAGAAGTGCCCAGCACTTCCGCGAAAAACAAGGACGTTTGTAGGCATTTCAAATACATGTTTGGCTACAGAAGACAACTCTACTGTAGGTCAGGAAGGATCCGAACAGCTGGATGAGGGAACAAATTCCGATCAGACAGAGTTTCTATCTTCACAAAACAGGATTTCCACAGTTTCAAATGATCAGGAATGTCATCCGCAAGAGGAGGAAGTATGTACATCTCATGTAACAAACTGTGAAGGCTTTGTTCATAATGATTTTACATCCAGTGAATCAGGACTACAGCAAAGCAAAATTCAGACAAAAAAGCTTTTGAAAGTTAAACTTGCAAAAAAGCAATTATTTTCCAGTAACAAACAAAGAAATCTTCCACAGCAGAAGTCCCTTTACACTAAAAAAGATGGGAAATTCAAATGCAAGCTGTGCAATTTTTCATCAGTGAAGCTTGTAACAGTTGAACGGCACCTTTCCACCTGCAGGAAACAAAGGAAAAGAGAGAATCAGATCATTTCAGAAGTGGATGATGAGTGTGGTAACGAGTCGGTCAAAGAAAAGGAGGACTTGGTGGAAGAGTACAATGAAAGAAGTGGGAAAGATTCTGAGAAACATCCAACCTTCTCTTGTCCAAGCTGTGCATTTAAGTGCAATCAGAAAAGGGCGTTAGACAGTCATGAAAAGAGAGGCTGCTTGAAACCAGATGAAGTCCAGTGCACCATGTGTTCATTTGTAGCCAAATCTAAAATGTCTTTGAGCCGTCACATCCTGTATGTCCATAACAAAAAAAAGTTTGCCATTGCTAAACCTAAACGTTTGCATTGCCAGCACTGTACTTTCACCTGTAAACAAGAACGATGCATGGCGCAACATGTCGCGCTCAAACACAAAGGTGCACGACCTCACCGTTGTCGATATTGTCCTTTTAGCACCACAAGGCGCTATCGCTTGGAAGAGCATGAGTCTCTTCACACAGGAATCGGTCGTCACATCTGCGATATGTGCGACAAGACCTTTGGGGCCGTGACCAAGTTGCGTCAGCACAAAATGCGCATCCACGACAAACAGCCAACACACTTCTGCTCGCTCTGTGACTTCAGTGGCTACACGCTTGACGATGTGAGACGGCACAATCTGAGATGCCACACGGGGGAGTTACACCACGCTTGCACTCATTGTGATGCTCAGTTTAGTTCAGAAGTTGCACTAAGAAACCACTGTAAACGTGTGCACCAGCTCCAGGTCTGTTTCTCATGTAAGCAGTGTGACTATACATGTAGCAGCGAGGTCACACTGAAGACCCACCAAGAGAGCAAGCACCCTCAGGTGAAGTGCACCACCTGTCAGGAGTCTTTTGAGACAAAGGAAAGCCTTGAGATTCATCAGAGAACTCACCTGGCACATCAGTGTCAGCTGTGCCCCTTCGCTACCAAAACAAGGCAGCTATTAGCTCAACACCTTCTGAATGAACATGAGGAGGGATCTCCAGAGGACAAGCCTCTCAAGTGCAGCACGTGTCAGTTTGCTTGTCGACATCAGCTGGTGTTGGAGCAACACCTCCGTTCACACGGAGGCAAGCGTCTGTACAAATGCACAGACTGCGACTATTCAACCCAGAACAAGCAGAAGATCACGTGGCACATTCGCATACACACTGGGGAGAAGCCTTACAGCTGTGAGCAGTGCAGATACACCTGCACTGATCCATCCAGGCTGAAGGTAAGATCAAAGTTTATTGGATGAGTCTATTATTTATAAGATAGAAGTTCATTAAACGTGCTGTTTTATATGAAACATGATACAATTAGGTCATTTTTTTATTTACAGGAATGTCAGTACATATCAAAAATGTTAAACAAATGAATCTCTGACAATATATTGTTGTCAGATTTTTTTAAATGCAATAGTTTAATTTAGAAAATTAGCTTATTCGCTTTCTTGCCGGGAGTTAGATGAGAAAATCGATACCACTCTCCCATCTGTCCCTCAAATATGAAGCTACAGCCAGGAGATGGTTAGCTTAGCTTAGCATAAAGACTGGAAACGGGGAAACAGCTAGCCTTGCTCTGTCCAACGGTAAAAAAGTCCGCCTACCAGCACCTCTAAAGATCACTAATTAACACATTATGTCTTGTTTGTTTAATCTGTACAAAAACTTAAGTGCCATAACAACACGTTGGGGTTTTATGGGGGGTCATGTGCCAGAGACTCCAGGAAATTACTGTGCCAAGAAATAGTCCGGTACATAACCCCCGTAAAACCACAACATGTTGTTTTTACACTTAGCTTTTTGTATGGATTAAACAAACACAATATAACCTTTTAATTAGTGATCTTTAGAGGTGCTGGTAGGTGGATTTTATTACCTGTGGACAAGACTGGCTAGCTGTTTCCCCGTTTCCAGCCTTTATGCTAAACTAAGCTAAGCTAATCGGCTGCTAGCGGTAGTGGACAGACATTAAAGTGGTGTTGATCTTCTAAACTAACTTAGGCAAGACAGCGAGTTTCAAACTATTTCTTTAATTTTTTTTTTTTACTATAGTATGACATTAACTATTTCCAAAACCCACATCATAATGAAAATGATAAATGTTCTTTCATATTTCTATGTTTTATAATAAATCCTACCACAGCTTCACATGAGGGTTCACCAAGAAGAGAAGAAGTACCTTTGTCCAGAGTGCGGCTACAAATGCAAGTGGGCGACTCAGCTGAAATACCACATGACCAAGCATACAGGTACCGGCAAGACATAAGTGTTGATGATTATAATACTTGGGTAATTTTTAGGATTAGGGGACTGGAATCTGTCAGCAGCATCTCTCTCTGCAAAAACTGCTATCATGTTATAAATGTGAGGCAGAATATTTCTGTAAGTCATTATTAATGCTCAGCTAAACCTGCCAAGATTTGTAACACATAATATCTTCTCTTGAACATTTTTATTGCATGATGCTGAAAAAAAAACATGTATTCATCCTTTGCAGGGGACAAGCCATATGCCTGTGACGAGTGTGACTACCGCACTAACAGAGCGGATGCTCTCCGTGCCCACCGGGATACGCAGCACTGCGACTTGCGCCCTTATGTCTGCGAGAAATGCGGCAAAGCCTTCAAGACTAGCTTTATACTGAAGACCCACCAGCGTCAACACAGTGACGATCGGCCATACATGTGCGGCTTGTGCCACAAGGCCTTCCGGTGGCCAGCAGGTCTCAGACATCACTACCTCTCGCACACCAAGCAGCAACCTTTCTGCTGCCGCCACTGCTCCTACAGGGCCAAACAGAAGTTCCAGGTGGTGAAGCATTTGCAGAGGCACCATCCAGATATGTCAGTAGAGCAGGGGGTGGTGAGGGACTCTGAGGCAGTTAGCCTGACCCTGAAGGAGGCCTTGCAGGGGACACTGGATGAAAGAGCAGCAGAAGTGGAGGAGGAGGAAGGAACAGCTGATGAGGTGCAGGATGTAGGTGAAGAGGTTGTGCAAAGAGGGGAAGACAGCGCGACAAAATGCTGAAGAGAGGGCACAGTAGATGCAGTGGTCAATCCAGATTGTAGATTGCTACCATTGCCAACAGGAAGCAAACGGTGACATATCTGTCAATATTAATATGTGACCACTTGATTTTATTATGCTGTAAAAGGCTAATAAAACATCAGTACATATTGTTCTTTGATATTTGCTTATGATAAAGAACTATATTATATGTAGTGAATAAATTAACTTGAACATTGAATGAGTCAAAAATATTTGTGAATGACTGAATTTACTCCATGGTGTTGAAAGTTTATTGCATGTATTTACAGGCCTATATATACACACATTTACATTATACACAACATAACCTTGTGGAATTTGTACATTAGTAAATAGAAATGACCCAAGCAGGCACATAATTGTAGATTAACCAGCATGACGCACAGCTGTAAGCACTTTATAATAGTTAGGTAGGTTTATAATACTGGTATTTTGGCAATTTCTTCCAAATTCTATTATTACATTTTAAGACTGTGGACCATACACTTTCAGGTTTTTCAGAGGCACTGTTACTTCCAGATATACAGAACATTTTAAGGCAAACATGTATATTTAGCCATACTAGACATGCAGCAATTGTTCATGTTCCTTCATTCCTAGACAATGAAAATGTAAAAGCTTGTGGGCAATATTTCCATTTTCCAAAAGTTAAAATGAGAATTGCACACATTTGGCATGAGAACAGAAATAAATACAGCCAGACAAGTTCCTTTAAACTTTAGAATTTTTCATAATACTACATTGACTCTTTTGACAGTCCTTGTTTCTTATTAGTTGTCTCATTTCTTGGTAAAATTTGGTGAAGGAGATGCATCAAACCTATTTTGTTTCTGCCAGTAACGATTCCATATAACTGATTCAGTCTATTTGAATAGAGTCCTCTATTACAGAAATCCAACCGTAGCTGCAGTTACATGGACATTCAATAGTTTAAGTGACTAATGCTGAAAAGCAAACGACTGAGTCTGAGTATGTTACCTGCTGATTGCTATTTTAAGTTAGTATAAAATGTTCAATATGATAGATTTCCCACTATACCCTACTGATACTGATACTTTAACCTGGCAAATGCCCAATATCAGATAAAAGTACTGGTGCATGCTGCTCTCATTCATCATTGGGCAAATGACACGGGACTTGTGACCACCTCTGGCTTCATATCCTCCAATTTGACTTGTTCATGTGAGCTCTGAGATGCTGATGTTGACAAACAGGGAGGAGGGAGGGATGGCTGTTCCATCTTTAGAGAGCAGGTGTATGTGACGATACCCTGGAACAGAGTGGTACTGAGTGAATCCTGAGTTCTCCTGCTTCTGGTATTTGACACAACTTATGATTTAATCTACAGATTTAATAAATACTGCAGTGAGCTGGAACTCTGCTGGTTTCAGCTACATGCTTTGTGTGTTTTGGCTCACTTTGCTCACCTGCTTGGATGCACGTAAATGGAAGAGTGAACTGTCCCATGAAGTCATTCCTGGACGCCTTATCATAGTCCTCCACCACAAAGCGAACCAGGGCCAGCTCAGGGGTGTGGATGACGAAATTTAAAGTTTCATTCCACACTGGGTTAAAACCTGCAGGTAGAGGGCAGTAGAGGAGTGAGTATGACCAACTGGGATGTGACTTTTTTATTTCCAATTTTCTTTTTCGATTTATCTCACACTTTCTTTCACATTCCCTCTTATCATCAAAACCATCTATGTAAACTAAAAAACTGGTATTATCTGTATAAAAAACCTGCACACACTCTCACCATTGTTGTTAATGTGACTGGTCTCTTCCTTGGCCTGGTCCTGTGGCACTCCATAGATCTCCACTCTGACCAGGGGGTCTACAATAGAGCCCTCTTTCTGATTCACCTTTGGTAGCTGCTGCCCACTGATCACCTGATAAACACACACACATATTTGCATATTAGATACAGAAACCACTCTACTGTACTTGCGCAGAAGAACATATTACACATTTTCTCCTCCATTGTTATTCAGTGGCTTTCTGACATTACATGCTATTGTTCTGCAACATCCTGCCTCACATTCACACAATCACACACGCTGACAGTAGTACAAGGTTCGAACAGCTTTTTAAGAGTAAAATTCAAAATGTCCAGACTCTTGAAGCCTTTATCATCACATCTAAATTGTTACTATAAATGCCAGGAGACAACAAACAAACATGACGATGGGATTGTTTCATTTCAAATATGAAAAGATTTTTGGTTTACATGATTGATTGTGTAGATGATGAAACACCAGAATATGTTGAAAATCAAGCATTTTTCAAGGAGTATATTCAAATTCAAGCATATTCCTAACCTTCAAGACTTTGTACGAACCCTGATTAGTAGCTACCCACTGCAACACAAACCAACTAGACTTTCATGTAGTTTTGAACCTGTATGGATAAGCGGAGTGGTCTGTAGCCCAGCCGCTCCTCTGGTTTGTCTGGACTGAACTGAGTGTTGCCGTCTCTCATGAAGTCAGGCTTGAGGATGTAGCCGCAGCAGCCGTTCTGCCCAAACAGCCCATCATTCAGATCCATTTCCAGACCAGCTGTCTGGAAGTTCAGAGCCACTTTGGGAAAGAGGGAGAAGGGAAATAATGCAATTAACTATGATTTTTTTTTTTTACTGTGTCTGGGTGTATCACATGATTTCCCAGACTCAGTCATCTATCTATCTAACAAAGGTCATGTGAGGATCCCAGCAGAAGCCCTTATGACAGGAAGCATCTGTCCTGTCAAACTCCTCCAGCTGCGGGGGTGATGTTCTGTATCTGACCCTGACCTCTAGCCTCCCTGCAGGAGGAGGAGGGGGTGGCAGTGAGGGCATGTGCAAAGAGAATTACTCCTCAATGTGCTGTCACAAAAGAAACAGTATATTTATGTGCAGCATGTGGTATTCTCACACACTTTTTGTTATTTCCATGTTCAAATAGCTAGATTGGGCATCCATGAGGAATAGTGATAAAAGCATATATAATCACAATGTTCCTAGTTCAGTTTTGATTTTGCATTGGAAAAGATACAAGGTCTTCATCCAGCAGCGACAGCATTGTTTTAAGTTTTAGTTATATGTAAGTGCTACTCATATTTGGCAAATTAAACTGTACCAAATGTCTGAATTGACAGCACTGACCCTGTCTATATTCAGGATCCTAACTTAGGATAAAGTTGTCTTCATGTCAGTGAGTGGCTCTGGACATCAGAACACTCTGGTATTAAGTTTGGAAACAGGAGACGTCAGTGATTTTAGAGGGAAAGGTTTGGTTTAACCAGCAGAGGACGACCTTCCCCCTCACCTATCTGGCAGCCCACATTCCACATCTCCTGCGGGTTATAGTTGGAGGAGTCCGTCCTGAGGCCACTGGGGTAGATCCTGCTCAGCTGCCTTGTGTTGTACTGCACAAAATCTGTCCCTGAAGAGAGGTTTGAAGAGAAGAAAGAATGTATTTCTATAGCATAAACACAGAGAAATCTACCTGTTTGTCTATCTATAACTCAGATACACTTATACAGACTATAATAATATAAAGAAATGCACTATGTTACACATGTATAACACATTATAGTCATAAATCTGGTGTGTTATTTTATCTGAGGAATATGACATCCACTTATTATTTAATATTTCTCCACTCTTTTCCAAAATACACTGTTCCCTGTGGTACCTGCGTCCTTAGCGAGCCTCTTGGCCTTGGATTCAGAGAATGAGCTCATCTCATAAAATTTGCCATGCAAACGAGCATGCTCAAAGCCATGGAAGTGCACACTCTTGCAGTAAACCACCAAGTCTGACAGCTCCCTGGACAGTTTGGATTTCTGCAAACGGGGAGAATAAAATAAATATAATAATAATATAAAAATCAGCCAATAAACAAATCCTATCATTCCCATCACTTTAAACATTAATAACATCTAGGGTGAGTAGTGCCCATACTGTTCGAAGGTAACCCTGTACATTAGAGGCCAGTGATTAAATAATACTATTAGTCTAGTTATTAGCTGTTTTGTTTAAATTTAGGACAAATTACTAGATAATTATTACTTTATTTCTGAATTTTTACAGAACAATTTCCAAGTTTTTTCACACTGTCTAGTTGTAAATTTTAGATTAGTAGTGGAAAAATTACCAGATAATTATGATCTAATTACTGGCCTGTAATTTACAGGGTTACCAGTTAGAGGAAAAAATCTGGGCAAAATGTTTAGAATTCCCTCTCGCTGCCTCATTAACTGTATTTAAATTATTAAAGCCACAAATGCTTCCAGTTAATCTCTTATTGCCCAGCAGGGAAACACTGTAGCTGCACCGGGAAGTTCACTTAAGTAAGTGTAAAAATTAACAACCCTTAAGCACTGCTTTGAAAATAATATGTTCTTGGTTAACTTGCCCAGTCAAATATGAAATGCAGAATTGAATATTTTCAAGTAGACATGTTCACAGAGGACTGTTTTTCCCACTGCTAAGGAGAAGCACACTGGATGCTGTTTTCTTTCTCACTTCACTATCTTTCTTCTTTGTCCCATATCTGTCTTCTTTTAAATATCCCCATTTCCTGTTTCTTTTCACTATCTCCCTTCTTTTACTCCAGTCTCGCCTCACTGGCTCTTATGTCCCAGCCCAGTTTCCTGTGTCTCCTTACTATCAAGCTCCATTCACTCCTGTCTTGATTCACTATCACTTTTGGTATCATACCCTGTCTCTGTCTTCTGTCTTGATTCACTTCCACTATAAGGAAAACCTATATACTTAAGAAGCAAGGTCCTGTCTTGAATTAAAAAAGATGATATCAAGGGATCATAAAGTATCAAGTTCATCTACCTTCCCACTGTGGTCCAAACACTCAGCAGGTGGGTCTTCTTTAGACGGGCTGTCAGCATCATCGTTGGCCACCTCTTCCTCATCGCTAACTTCATCTGTCAGGGTTTCATCGAGACAGTCTTCTAGACCGCCAATCTTCTTGGCTTTCAGCAAAACTTTCCCCTTCAGTTCCTGTAACGAACACCAACACAAACACATGTTGGTGAGAGCAGTTTGTCTTCATACTTGTATGTGATAATTGCCTCCACTTCATCTGTAGTATTTGTCTGTTAATTTGAAAGTACAAATGAGTAGATCTGAGGATGTTAGTTGAATGTGCTGAATGAGTGTTGGAATAGACCAGCACGAGAAACTGACAGGACACATCAGATGTTACAGTTTTGGAGTACTTGTTGTCTTCAGTACCCAGACTGCTCATGAAGGTGGTCCATCTTCCTGCACTTTGCTGTCTCCTAACTAAATGCAGCAATGTACTTCTATTTAATTGGCAAAACCCTCAATGGAATTCCTTACAGCATTTATCTGCCATTACTTCAAGTTAGCATTGATTGTCCTAAGTGCTCTAATGGAAAAGAGTTTGGAAGTTATAATGTTGCTTTTAGGATCAGTAGACGATGGATAGCAAAGGCACACATGAACCATTAATCTTTAAAATGCCTCTGAAATGTTAATTATACCTACATTTTCCCAGATTAGACAAGGTATTGTCTGAAAACATTTCACTCCTAAAAGTTAATCACAGAATGTTTACTGAAGCTTCATATCAGACTCAATACTGGTCCTGACATTAATAGATGGCTTAATGTAGCATAACCATCAACCATGTAACTAAATTAAGCGTAAAAATCACCACCGCTTTTTACTTTTAAACTGCACTATGCAAACAGATTGTAAAAGTCACACTTTAAGAATGTATTTTAAGATGAAACAAGACAGCCATGCTAGCGACTGTGTCTGTATCACCAGCATCTGTACACAGTAATATAGCTTTGAGCTGAATGCTTGCGTCAGCATGCTAACATGCTCTCAAAGACAATGCTAACGTGCTGATGTTTAGCAGGAATAATGCTTACCATGTTCACCATCTTAGTTTAGCGTAGTAGCATGCTAACATTTGCTATTAGCACAAAACAAAGTACAGCAGCGCTAACGGGAATGTAATTAGTTTTGCAGGTATTTGGTCATAAACCAAAGTGTTGGACAAACAGAAAGTATGACCTGATGATGGCGCTATATGGAAGGTAAGAGGATCGACAAAGTTACATTACATTTCATCCTCTGGGGAACATGAATGTCTGCACTAAATTGAGATATTTCAGTCTGGACCGTAGCGTTGGACTGACCGACCAACGGACCAACATTGCCATCTATAGAGCCATGGCACTAGCGTGGCTGAGTGAGGCTGTTCATACTGTATAGCCACTGAATCATGATGCTTTCTAACACAAATAGCAGATAATTTACTTTTTAGGCCTTTTAACCAGGCCTACCATGCAATTTGGTGCAGACATTCATGGCACTTTGTAAACTTGTGTAAAGTGATCTTCTGACTTTCCATCTAGCATCATTAATTGCCTAAATTGCAATTAATGCAAAAGATATGTTGGTTTATCTATCCAACAATTTGGTTTTATTTACAATAAGCATTACAGCCTCTCAGAGTCGCTAGCGTGCCTATAGTCGACTCTTAGTCTTTGGGGTTTTTTATGTCTTGTTTTCTGACGAATCACTGGAAAATACAAAGTGTTTCCATCATCAATATGCCCGTTTTAATGAAGAAATTGTCAAATAAATAACAAATTAATAATATCTTTACTGTACACAGAGTTGCTGAATTTGTAGCATTTGTGTTCCTTTGTAAAAGTCTCATGATAGGTTGAAAGTAAAAATGAATCTCAGGTGCCTCGCTCTATGAAGTGCACATTTGACAAAAATTAACAAAAAACTCAAACAGATTCTAACCTGTGGAGACGGAAGCTGTTGAGGGGCCGCCGCATCCAGCACAGTGGTCAGTAGTGTGTCACCCAAGATGTGGCTAAGGTGCTGGGCCATGACTGTCTGCTGCTCCACACCACAGTGATTCTCAAGGGACAGGATGACTGGGAAGTCCGATACCTATCAAACAGGAAAGAGGAGACACAATACTCTTAAAATGAACAAGTGGCTTTTAAAGATTATCTTTTTGGTGGTATTTATGTTGAAATTCTATCAGCTCCAGCAAACACAGTGCTAAAAGTCATTCCAAGTATTTTAACAGTATTATATTGAGTTTCCATTAAGCATACGTTTCCACAATCCTCCAAAACAGTTTCTTAGTCATATCTTCCTAAAGTTGAGTAGGAACGTTTGAGTAGGATAGAATAGAGAAGTGGAGACACATGAGAGGTTCCTGGTTGTTTTCCATGTAGGTCAGCCAGCAGGGGTGCCAAGGGCAGGGAAGGTAACCAACTGCTCCATGTGGGCTTTACACTTTTCTGGGCACACAGACAGTCCTGTGAGAGGAATCTATAACTGCTCTCAAGGGTTGGTTTGCTTAGTACCAAAAACACATTTTTTTATTCTTTCATTACTTTTAGTGGTGCAGATTAATTTGTTTGATTTGACTTTATACAATTAAAACTAGTTTTTAGATATATGTGTCTGAGATTTGTGCGGCCACCCCAATACATCAGAGGTGAATGCAATTTCATTTGTGGTGCTCAGATTAGTGAATAATATCAACAGCAACATCTTTTTTTGTAAGAGTGTCCCCGTTATTCTGGATAATCCAAACACTCTGACAACAGTTTTTATCGGGACTGTTTCTTCTGTTCCAATGCAAACTGTTCACATCAGTGAGGTCTGTAGATTACTTAAGTAACTGGAAAATTGATTCTTGCAAGAAATTTTGCTTTTGAATTTAATATCAAAACCTGACTGCATGGCTGGATACCACTAGGGGTAAATGGTAAAATGTGTTTTTATGTTTAATTTGAATGAAGCAAATATTGCCTGTGCTGCTCACTTTGAAGGCGTATTCTTTCAGCGTTGAAATGATGTCTCTAAAGAGAATCTTGGAAGTCAAAGTGTGACCATGATACACAATGGGTTCCCCATCACTGCCGTCCCAGCAGTCCACCTCTACACAACGACAGCCTCTCTTCAGGGCCCTACACACACACACACACACACACACACACACTCAAATGTAAGTAAGGGCCATTGCTTTGTTTCAGTTAAAAGTGTATGTCACAGTTCAATCTATGAATATACAATTTATATCTATGATTTTGCCTTTTCTAAAGCGGACTTAGACAAACTTTTAAGAATTATGGGAAATACTGAAACCCTCTGTCTCTCACCTTATGATAAAATTGTTTATATGTGATGCTCAGCTTTTGTTTAAACCATAGACTGTATATAAAGACAGTCTATGGTTTATACAAAAAAAAGTAAACTCCCCGTCAAGTTAGTTATTCCTCCCTGTACACTAAATTCACTTATATGCTTTATTGTGATTGTCTAACCTCTGCTTCAATTAAAACAGGTACTAAGAATAAAGTGTGCTGCATGTGGTGTGTGCAGCAGCCCTCACTTGATGTATGCCTCCAGGCTGCTCTGTCCTCGGAGCTGGTCCTCCAGGAGGTAGGTGTTGTGCGAGGAGGAGATGAAGTAGTGGCTAAGAGGCTGGCTCATGTCCTGGTGAAGATCCCGGTGCTCAGGTTTAAATATGGAGCCCTCCTGTGAGCACAGGTACATCTGGAAGCCATCGAACGACATGGCGCCTTGATTCTTGGCTGCACAGAGGGTATGATACAGGTGGTTTGGGCACAAGAGCACAATCTGTATTCACAGATCCAGAGGCAGTACAGGTCACATGGTATACATTTTTTTTCTAGAGTTTAACTAATATAAGTAGACTGGAAAGAAAGGAACCACACACTCAAATTAAATCAGGTTCTAAGACCATGCTAGCGGTGGGGCTCTAGCAGTGGCATTGACAGTCTGTCGGTTGGTTGGTCGGTCAGTTCATCACTTTTGTCCAGACTGATATATCTCAACAACTTTTAGATGGACTGCTATGAAACTTTCTACAGACATTCATGGTCCCCAGAGGATGAATCCGAATAAGTTTGGCGATCCCCTGACTTTTTCTCTAGCATCACCATGATATTTAAATAACTGGTTTTGAGTTAAATATCTTAATAAGTAGTGGGTGGATTGCCTCTGAGTTTTCATCTAGCATCATCAGGTCAAAATTTTAATTCGTCCAATATTTTGATTTATAACCAAATATCTATAAAACTAATAGATTCTCATCAGCCTCAGCTGTACTGTGTGTTTAGTGCTACTTAGCAAATGTTAGCATGCTAACACGCTAAACTATGATTGTCATCCTGGTAAATATTACCTGCTAAACATCAGCATGTTAGCATTGTCACTGTGAGCATGTTGGCGTGCTGACGTTAGCATTTAGCTCAAATAACTGCTGTGCCTGAGTACAGGCTCACAGAGGTGCTGGTGTGGCTGCAGATTTCAGTGTGCAGATGCCTTACCTCCATGTCTGTTTCAATATTCACAAACATTACTAGCACAAGCAAATCTTTTTCAGTCTCATCATGCACTAATATCCTAGAAGCCATTTCTCTGTTAACCAACCTTTCTGATCTACATTAGATGTATAGCGTACGTCTATAGATGTATATGGTGTAAATCATATAAGGCAATATAGTTCTACCACTCTGTGAGAATATTAAATATTTATCTACAATAAATATTTCATATTATTATATTAGAACAGCTTATACACATTCCTATTACTACATCAGTCATGTGTGGCTTTATTTCAGGGCAGTTGTGCAGCTGGACAACTCCATCCTGTCCTCAAAAATCACATGTGGCTGAGGTAATACATGCACTGCTGTCCGTCAGTCACAGCCATCTTTACCTGTTTCAGACGGTTCGTAACGGTCAATCAGCTGCTGGGCATGCTGGGCACTCTGCTCTCCCTCCTGCTGCTCCGTGCTCAGGAAGTTCTCCAGCTCCTCCAACATTAACTTCTCTCCATCTCCGGAGTACTCCTGGAACACCTTCCACACTTCATCCCTCTGAGTCAGGATCTTATAGAAGTGGACAAACTGTTCGATTTCCAAAGAGCCACTCTCTGACTTGTCAGCCATCTGTGGAAATAAATGAAGAGCTTTATTTATGTATTTGTTGCACTGTTTCAAGGAAATATGTCACTCCACATGGTTTTGGTTTTACTACATGGTGTGTGGGTTTGGAAATAGCGGGAAAAAAGTACTGAGTTGAGCAAAACTTAATTCCTAGTTAGACCAAAATGCAACATAAGACAACAAGGAATGAAGGAGGTCTAATGGACAGTGAGACAGTGGCCTGCAGCAGCTAATGTGTCATGCCAAAAGGAGCCTGAGGAGAGCACCGAACTGCTACTTGCTCAATCTTAGAGTAAACTCAATTAAACAAAGATGGAAAGATAAGAACAACTGCACAAGGCTCACAATCCCTAAAACCAGTTGTTTCAGCTCAATGACCTATTCTTCTCCATCCCCCTCACATATGTTTTTCCACCAAGAAGCAACAACATCCAAAGCAGTTCAAAAGCTCACCGTGAAGAGGTGCAGAGCATGTTCCTCATTCATCTCTACGTTCATCATCTTCAGCAGTTTCCGCACCTCTTTGAAATTCATCTTCCCATCTTTGTTTTTGTCAGCTTTCTGAAACCAGTCCCAGACCCACCTGAGAAGATGCTGAGGGAAACGCCAGCTCAGAAGTGTTGACGAATAACAATTCAAATCTAAAGAACTTCATTTTCCCATTAGGAACTTCGAAATTGTTCTCGCAATAAGCTGGAGAGTTCTATTAGAAACACACACTGTTAATATAATCTCATGGGTAGAGCAAACTTCAGTAGTTTGTTGCTGAACTTGTTTTTCATAAAATACCAAACACAGTCATCTACTACAATAAAAGGATACTGGTCTAGCCTCTCCTTCTCATCCATCGTTTGAACCTTGTGAATCAGCTTGCGCACTCCCTGGATCCAGGCCTGGGCCTCCTCTGGCGACTCGGCCACGAGGTCCAGGTTGCCTTGGCGACCGTGAAACACCAAGGTGAAGCAGAGGTCAGCGGGGAACTCCTCTGCAATGCTCAACAGGACCTCCGACTGGTGGCCCTCACGCACAGCCTCCACCTCGGTAATTGAGACTGAGACATGATGATGGTTAGAGTAATAGTTCAGTGTTTGGAGGGTTATACTAGTTTAATTCTTTGATGCGTTTCACATGCTTTTGTGTACAGTTTGAATGGGAGGTGTAGCCTAAATTAGCTTTGATTGTTTATACTTTGTACTTGTTGGCCTGGTGTCACAACTCACATACAAAAAACCTAGTAACAAATCTTGGATTATACCTATTAATTATTGTAGGATTATAGTCCCATTTTTGTATTTTGTATTTCTACTAATCTGTTATAACTTTTCATTCATGTCATTACATTTTTAGATTTTTAGAGAGCTTTGCCTGGGTCAGGAATTGTTGTGGACCTATAAGGCCTGTTTAAAGTGGGGCTACATCACAGCCAGATTAAACTGCTAGGGGCCCCTGGGGCAAAACTTTCTGTTGGGCCCCTATTGACCCCACTTTATGTGGCAGCTCCATTATTTTCCTGGACACCCAGAAACCAATACTACCTAATCCCAGGTTTTCTCTGTGTTTAGCACTTTGAAGCAGTTAAAACACAACTTTTTCTGTATCTGTATAGTAAATATGTAGCTGGAACCTGCAGCCAGTTAGCTTATCTTAGCATAACGAAACTGTGGAACAGCTAGACTGGCTCTGTCCAAAGTTAACAACATTTGTCTACCTGCATGTCTTAAATGTTCTAATTAACACATTATATTGTTGTTTGTTTAATCAGCACAAACACTGAAGTGCCAAAACGACCATTTGTCGTTTTACAAGGGGTTATGTGTCAGATGTTAAATAGTCTGGCATGTAAAAACAGTGTAAAACAGCAAATTGACATTTCTACACTTCAGTCTTTTTACAGGGCCATGAGGTTGGGGTCCAGTCTAAGTAAAGAAAAAATTGTTTGTATGCAGCCTGAGAGAAAATGCGTGTGTTCAAGTTCACATTTTTAACATGTGAAGTGACCCCACAGTTTCTAGGAACTTGAACCCAATATACAGCATAATGTGGTTTATTTAGTTAGAGGTTGACTGGGGAGATCATATGAATAAAACAACAGTTAATATGCCTTTACAATTATGCATGCAAAGATGTGCACACGCTTTGGTACTCACAAGTGGAGTGGCCTTTCCCTGCCCATCTGGACTTGTACCAGATCGTCAGGCCGTCCTCCAGGAGGCGGAAATGCCGCTGCTTCTTCCAGGAACGGGACTTGACTTTCCTCAGAGTTGACCCTGCCATCATAACCGTGACATCTGGGTCATCTTGGATACCTGCACAGAGTCATGTAAAAAGTCAATAGTCAAAACTCAGATACTGGCAGGCTATGGACAGGATTTAACTAGTTCCAATGATTCTGCCATTACTGATTCAGTTAGGATATATGGGCTTGACACTGAACTCAACTTCTATTAGACCATAAACCTTCCAACAAATTGCAAAATCATCACAACTTCTCTATCTTCAGTCTGAGAGAACAACATTTACTCACGTGAACCTTCGGGATCCATTGCTATTCTTGAATCATGCCAATGGTAATGTGCTGCTAAAAAGAAGCAGATGTCAATGAATTGTTCCAGATGCTTTTCCCTGTTCCCAAAAAAATACAATAGGCCTATGTAAAAGCTCTATGTACAATCAACGATGCATAAACTACCTAAATACAAATAATTGCAGCATAATATTAAGCTTCAATTATCCACAGAAGGTTTTCTGAGCAACACCTTCAGCAACACCCTGGTTCAAAATGATACAGTTACACAAAACTTCACTTCTCGCTTGCTGAATACTAAGCAGGTTCATTGGAGCAGCTACGTCAGTACCTTAATGTAGTGAAACCTGATAGGAGTTGTTAAAGGAGGACATTACTAGTTCCCTTTGCACATACAGGACTTCCCTGCTGATCGATCCATCACTTTAAATAACCAGCCATTCTGTTGTTTCTCACAAAATTATAATCACTGGTGAAGGGAATCCTTACTGTTATTATTTTTAACTGTAAGATCTGGGCTCAAACTCCTGTGTTGGCAAGTAACTACAGTGCTGAAGTGTCCATGAGCAAAATACTGAATCCCTGCCAGCTCGAGGTATGCTGAACCTGACCTCTGTGACATGAAACTAGGGCAAACAAAGAAACAGTTCCCTTAAAAGATCACTGAAGTTGAAACAGAGAGGATACTGACACAATCTGCAAGGATGTAGCAGACCATAGGCCCGGTACTGCCATGGTATTTTCAGGACATGTCAGCATTTAAATATTGATCCACAATCTTTACTCATTCATTATCTGCATGCAGACTGAACGGCTTGTGCATGGCAACTCCTGCAGTCTGTGTGCTGACTAAGAAAAATCACACATACTCAGCAGCCTAAACAGACAGATATCAAGAGTAGATTGATTTTTTAAAATTTGTCTACATGTGGCTGTAATGCAGTCACTCTAAGATAATAATTTCCAAATTCTGGATAGTTATAAAATACAAATATGCTACAAAAACATGCCAATAAAAGACAGCTTTCATGTATTATACACAACATAAGAATATGTATATTATTTTAGCCACACTGGCGGCATGGCCCTGGGGATGGCAATGTCGGTGTGTAGATCTGGCAGTCGGTCAGTCCACCACTTTGGTCCAGCCTTAAATATTTCCACTACTGGATGATTAACATGAAATTTGATACAGACATTCATGGTTCCATGAGGATGTATCATAATGACTTTGGTGATCTTGTGACTTTTGATTTAGCGCCACCACGAGGTTGAAATTTCTGGGGGTTTTTTTCTGGTCAACAACTATTGGATGGATTGCCATTAAATGTGGAACAGACATGTTCCTGTCAGGATAAACTGTAATAATTTTGGTGATTCCTTTAACTTTTCATCTAGCGCCATCATCTGGTCAAAACTTAAATGTGTCCAATACTTTGGTTTATGACCAAATACCTGCAAAACTGATGACATTCCCACCAGCCTCAGCTGTAGGCTACTTTGTGTTTAATGCTAATTAGCAAATGTTAATAACATAACATAATAACATGATACCTGCTAAACATCAGCATTGTCATTGTGAGCATGTTAGCATGCTGAGGTTAGCATTTAGCTCAAAGCACCACTGTGCAGCCTCACAGAGATGGTAGTGTGGCTGTAGACTTTTAGTCTTGTTAAGATCTAAATAAACCCTGAAACCCTTAAAAGTGTTGGAACTACTCTGTATCTACTGAGATCATTGAAGTCAATTTCTTTCTATATCCCAAAATCATAAATTTGTCTTTGTGTTTTGCAGTCTGTAGCCTACAACATACAACCCCATCTATCATTACACCCTCATAACATGTCTCATTAAAAGCAGAGAGACCCAAACAGAAAAAGACTGTTGCTGTTCATCAGTGAAAACTGATAAACTCTTGCTATCTCTGTTGTTCACTGATAAATGTGGATCAAACACTTCCGGAAAGGACAGGTTTTCTAAAGTTTGTATTCCTGTCTGACAGCTATCCTTTCCTTTCATTGTCTCCTGAAACAACAAGATCTAGTCTTGGGTTCTATGTGTTGCCCAACCCCCTGCGCCAGCCCTCACCCCCACCCCACACCCCACACCCTGGCAAGTTTATGAGAAAATTAGAGAGAGTTCTCACCACAGTATGACTGACGTGATGTAAGGAATGTATTCACAGTTGCTTCACAATTTAATATCACACTCCTACTGAAAAAACAGACTGACCATGAAAGTGAGGCTTATTTTCCACAGCTATTTGCTCCATAAACTAATGTGCGCTTTCACGTTTTGCGCTTTCACTGCAGAGCCACGTCAAACACATTTTTATTTTCTCCAAGTTTTTCAAAATCTGCTGTTGAAAGTTGAACACACCCTCCTTCATACTTCACATCCAGACCTTAAAGCTGCAATTAGGTCACATTATGTTGTTTTATTTTTGGGGCCATGCTTAAGTGTTTCAGGCGAGATGAGTCACACAAGGCCACCTCTTCAGGGAGTTCACTGACCACACACACAGACACACAAATACACAAAGACGTGACTAACGGGGATGTCTGACAGGATGGAAATTGGGTTAAACAACTCAGTCATAAAGTCCAACAGCTTCATACTTTTATCTTGTGTGCTTCTAGCTTCAATCAGTTTTATCCATCCGTAGGAATGTTCCACTTTCCTCTGTACAGTGGGATTTGTGCCCTGATATTTACCCATGACTGCCTTCTTCCTGCACACAATTATGTGAAGAATTCAACAAACAAGTGAAAAGGCAGTGGGCGTCCAATAAAATCCATATATAACTCCAAACCGCGAGGATTGTGCACAGTAAATTAGAACCAGAGGCAGAAATATGAGACATGAAAGCATCACTTCAGCAAAGCCTGTGTGCAACTGCAGCTAAAGAAAGAAAGAATGACTCAGACAAACTACAACTGGCATGTTTCCTTGATAAGGAAAAAGAGTTATACTTACCAAAAGTGCAGATCTCACGGGGATATTATGAGTCCGGCCTCCAGAGGTGGGTATACTCTTCTGGAGACAGCTCTCCCAGGGAGGGCCTCAGATACTGAAGGGTAGGACCCTGGATGGCTGGCCCGAGAGAAGGTTCAGGGAGGTGTGTGTGTCACACTGCTGAGATGCAGAATCACGGAGAGTCCAGGGACTGTTAGCTGAGCTCAGGGCCTTTAAAGACTGGGAGTGTACGAAGGGAAATCTGGCTCAGCCTTCTCTTCCCTCCCCTCTCTCCACTCTTACTGCTGGGTCTGAGAAACCTGATTCCCTAGTCACTGCTGCTGCACGCTGGTAAGCTCTGCTCCACTCCCACCCCTCCTTATCCTCATCCTCCTCCTCCTTTACACCCCCTCCCCACCAGCCTTCCTTCCTTCCCTGCCACTCCCTCACTCCGCCATCTACAGACCCCTCACTGCATCTGGTGAAGGTCACTCCCCTCAGTCTGCTTCTCCTCGCTCTGTTCTGTCTTTCTCCTTCATCCTCTGGGTGAGAGTGGATGCTCTGCAGAGTGACTCTCGTGGTTCTGTATCAGCACTGATAACGGCTAACACAATTCTGGGAAAAGGTCTGCTGTGATGGGGAAAGAAGCCAAATTATAAAACAATGAGAAATACATATCATGCATGAAAAAAATCCTCCTCTGCAGAAATAATCACAGGTCAACAGAGGACTCTACTTCTTCAGAATTCTGCTCCTTTTTCCTGATAAAACAGATATCTAACTGATGATAACTGAAGATTGTAATAGTCTGAGTAAAGACCGGTAAAGGCTGATACTGTAGAACTTGGCAGTGTGCCACATACTGCAGAGCAGAGCCTTGACTGATTGACAGCTGTGTTTATTACTATACCCACTCTTTGTATTTCTTTACTACTCCAACATGCATGTGAAAAAGCAGTGATAATAGTTTGGTTTTAACCTGTTTTAACATACAAACAAATCATGGATGAATATTAGTAATGTATAATAATTTTTACTGTCACATACATATATGTCACTGGAGAATGCCACTTTTCAAGCCCCTGAAGGGGTTTTAGGTAATTCTCCTTCACATTCCCTTGCAAATTATATATTGTATTTTTTTTTTTATGTGTAAATAAAGAAACGAAACAAAATGAAACGTCCATGTCTGATAGCACAAATAGCAACACAAAAATGGAAAACATCACTTTTCCCATTCTCAACCCAGTCGAGCTAATGCACTCCTCCATTTGAAAGGCTCCTATAATGACTTCAGCTACTGTAGCTCTTTCCTCATCAAAGGTAAACGGACAAAAACACACAATGCATACTTAGGAACATCTCCCATGGGGATCAGACTTGCTCACAAATGGAAGGCTCGAGCGTAGGTGTTTCCGCCATGATGCATGTTGTCCATCTCAGTTGTTGTGAGGATAATGGAACCTATGGGGGCAACAATCTGTTAATGTACCGGTAAAAGAAAAAGGAGGCCCATCAGTGTGGTCTGTTTGGCTGAGTTTAGCACTCAGTGAGCACAGGTGAGTCACCTTCTCATCTGACTGACAAAGAATGAATCTAACTTAGAAATAACTTCTAAACTTTGGCTGAAAAATATCACAATTAAAAAACGCTCTTGAAAGAAAATTGTTTTTCTTTATTGACATAGCATCACTAGTGACACTGACATTATGACTGATTTTGATTAATCATTTTATCAACAAAAAATGGCAAAATATTTAGATTTGAAGATGTGCTGCTTTTCTGTGTTTTATATAATTTTAGATTGAACATGTTTTGCTTCTGGACTCTCAGTGGTGGAGAGTAACTAAGTACAATTTTGAGGTACTTGTACTTTACTTGAGTATTTCCATTTTCTGCTACTTTATACTTCTACTCCACTACAATTCAGAGGCAAATATTATCATTTTTACTCCAGTACATTTATTTGATAACATTAGTTACTAGTTACTTTCCAGTTTCAAATGAATGCTACAAGATATAATCAACAAATAAATTATATTTTTATCAGTAAGAGTTTATTGATCCTCAGGGGGGAATTCACAAGCTACCCAGCAGTATATAAAGTAATATATATAAAATATATATAAATTAAAATTGGCCCACCTTTACCAGCTGCAACATTACCATGATGAACACATTACTGCATAAATAATCATAATCCACTAATATAATATACTGCTATATATATTTATTATTCTAAAATGGGCTATTCTGCAAAATGAACACTTTTGGTACTTTAAGTATACTTTCATGCTAATACTTTTGTACTTTTATTTAAGTAGAAATTGTAATGCAGGACTTTTACTTGTAACAGAGTATTTGTGCACTGTAGTATTGCTACTTTTACTTAAATAAAAGATCTGAGTACTTCTTCCACCATGTGTTTTTCGGACATAACAAGATATTTGAAGGCTCTCGGGACTTATGAGGGGCGTTTTTCACTATGTTTCAGACTAAACGACTGATTGAGTGATCAAATAATTGACTGATTAATTTATAAGGAACATAATTGTTAGTTGTAGCCTTACTAAAATCATGCTGACCAAACCTTTTGTATCAGTCTATAATGAAATACAGGTGACACAGTTGACGTAGTAAGTACCTCTCTGCCTGTCTGTGTGAAGTTTGCATGTGTGGGTCCAAAGACATGCACAATGAGTTAATTAGGTTAAAATAAGGAAACTCTAAATCGGTGTAAATCATTGTCCACACAGGATAAGTGGGTATAGATGGATGAAGCCCTATCAGGATTATTGATCTATTTTCATGGAATGTACATTCTAGAAATATGACTGCTATTTAATAATGCATACTGCTATTTAATAATGCATACTGTATACACATAACAATGCATACTGTCAGCTGTTTTTATATATATATATATATATATATATATATAACAGTATGCATTGTTATGTGTATACATATATATTTATATACGTGTGTGTGTGTGTAATTGTTAAATTGTTTAAGTGACAAAAAAGGGCTGGCAGGAAACTTTGTAAAGCCACACTGTATAACTTTTCCTGCTGCTGGCTCCACAAGACATTAAAACGTGTCCTTCAAAATCAATGTCACTCCAGTGGGTAAGACTGAAAGGAGTTCCTCTTCCCACATGTCACATGTCAAGGGGACTATTAATATCCTAATTTGGGTGGAAAACAGTTTATTTATGAAATATCTTAAACAAGACCAGCTTCTGAGATTTCTCTCTGGACAGAAATCATTTCAAGTATAACTGGGCCACCAAATACAAAGCCAGTAAAAACATAAAACTATAAAGAAATACATCCAGCGGCTCACTAAACGTCTGCATGTACTGTCATATCAGTCTACAGAGCATTAGCCAAAACAAAGAGACACAACCAGTCATATAGAAGATTAAAAAGTCTTATTTGAAATTAAGGAAGCAAAAAGTAACGGCTCCTACTTTGAAGTGGAATGTTACAGAAAGTTACAGTGATGAACGGAAAAAAAAACAGCTGACCGATATTTTGGAAGAGCTGATATTAACAGATACTGCCTTATCACCGATATATCAGTATTCATATCTTGACAGACATCCAGATAGAAATTGCAGCGCAGTTAACTGCAGCAACAAATGTTTTACAGGATGCTTTTCAATGTACATTTGGTCATTTTTCCTTATTTTAAGTGTAATGTATGTTTCTGTTGTTACTTATAGTTATCATTTTCAGTGAGGTTTACTGCTCAAAATTTGTTTTGATAGTGAATTGTAAAATATCCTACCCTAGACATATCTTTATCACAACTCCTTATAAACCAAATTTGAGGGATCTTGCCAAAAAATGTTTGTCATAAACAAATACCAGCCAATATATCATTATTGGATTTAAATTATTCTCAAATATCAATATCGGCTTTGAAAATCCATCCATCAGCCTGGCTCTTAAAGAACAGATCTTCAGTTGTGATAGTGACCTCATGTGTGGAGGTGACATACTGGCAGAAAAACTAATGTAAATGAATCAATCTATCCAAAAGCAAACCAATCTCCCTGTATTATGCCCTTCACTTTGCAGACAGTCTTAGCACCACATTGGCAAAATACAAAATCTAGACAGTGATGCGAGAGTCCTTCTTTGTCAGCTGTGAACACACACTCTGTCCCCATCACTGCGGAGCCAGTGGGATGCCTCTAGCATCGGTGACTTGCCCCTCCTGCAAGTTCTTGACCAACTGTGCCAGCCAGCGCTTTGTGGTGGTGTCGTCCTTCAGCACCTGGGCAAAGGTGCTGTCTTTCAGCTGGTCTGGCAGACACTGACGCAGGGCTTCTCTGGCTCTGGGGAAGGAACGCTGCGTGTTACAAACCAATGCACTTTTCTGTCAACAACATCTTGCTATAAAACAGACAGCTGCTCATTTTGCTGGCTCCAAATGGCAGCGTGAGGTAAAGTCTGGACTTCTCTACCTATATCAAGATTACATACACGTGTGTGGGAAAGCTCATGCAGAGGACTGGTTATACCTTAGACAAAAGCTGTTATTTATGGAGGTTCTCCTGCTTATTTTCTGAGAGCAATCTATTTTTTAAAGCATAACATCTCTTCCAAAATATGCTTTCCTGATGTGCATTGATATTACTTAAAGGGATACTAATGAGCTATATCTTATCCATCAGGTTGATTGGATAGCAGAGCCCTGTGCTCTGTGTCACACATGGTGGATTCATCCACAAGATAATTAAAACACAAATCCAACTGGTCAATGTATAACTTTAAACTAACTTCAACTGATAATCAAACTCTATCCAGCTTTGTGTTTGACTGCGTACACTCCTCTGCTTCTGTGGGGAGCTTTTCTCTCCTTGTCCATCTGAATATTACTGACTGAGCCTTTTATGTCTACTTTTCCCAAATTGTAAAAACTTGATTCTTTTTCCCCCCGACCTTACAATGTGCTGTTTTGATTACCAAAAGTGAATGTATGATGTGATTGATCCATCAATCAATAATTTGAACAGGTCCTGACACATCTCATCTTGTGATCAATTTAGCTACTAGATGATGATCTAAACAATCCCCTTACTCATTAAATATGTGGCCTTTGCTGCATGATCTGGGGTCTCTGCTGTTTTTCCCTGATGATGATGATTTCATTATTTATTCTGGATTTAGCTCGGATGGTCTTTATTTCAGGCAAAGCAGTGTACTTCCACCAGGGGAAACCCTGTCCTCTCATGTGCAATCTCTTTACTTGGGTAAAAAAAAAAACAATAATAGGCCATCACAAGTTACCAGAGCTCAAAGCAATATTTTAAAATTGCCAAAAAGAGCAAAATTATTTGTTTTGCAATGATATAAAGAGGAGAAAAGAAAGCTAATCTTAGCATCTGTAAAGCTGTAACCACCAAATATTTTGCACTTCACTGGAAATTCATTATCAAAATGGCAATAAATTAATTTTCTGGTCATTGAGTAATTGTTGCAATCAGTGTGCAAACATTAAGTTCCAACCACAGGCTGCCAAGCCATTTGACTGACAGTCAGCACACACTCTATTTATGTCATGGCTCCTCCTAGTGGCAAGTACAGATGATCACATTCTTCAGTCATATTCTCTAACCGGTTACTAGTTTCCAGGGACTGTATACTGTCTTACACAGATCATCAGTCAATCAAGAGCCAAAGTTAAAATAGGGGACCACATACAGCATGCTGTATCTGTGCAATACTGCTCTACCTGAGGTTATCCGAGAGGCGAAGGTAGCAGCGAACAACATGCTTCAACAGACGAGCTGATGGTTCTTTGGAGAGCTGCAGCACCATTTTGCCCTGCAAAGAAAAAGATAAAAATCATATTGTAACAGACGGATCTGCTCTTATATGCGACGCCAATTGCCACACCGTGCAGAGAGATTAGGAAGGTACATTCAGTCAAATTCAGATGTTCCTAAGTGACACTTACAAGGATCATGGCCACATGGGAGAAACGTTCATACGTCTGACATATATAGGCCAGCCCGGTGTCATCCAGCAGGATCTTCTGCAGTATGAAAGTAGCAACCTGCCAAACAAAATGAAGTGACGAATGGTGAGATGTTACCTGATGTTTCAACCCTGTTAGGCATCGAAACTGTCACATATTATTTATTTTTCTATAACTTGAGTAAAATAAAATATGGACAGTTTAACTAGCACTACAGCAGTGATAAGGGCCCCTAAATCTCAATGAAAAACAGCAGGTTGGGAGAAATTACTCGCATTAGATCTCGTTTTTTTTAGTTTTTATAAAAAGACAGGAAACAGATTGGGCAGTTAAACAGTGTAACTGGGACATAGGTTTTAACTATTACTGTATACCAAGTCAAGTTAGGGTACAAGTCAGTTAGAGGACTGTTTGAAAAGCAGCTGGAAGAGTTAAGTACCGTCTTGGAGAGCTCACTCCCTGATTCCATGATGCGGAGACACAGTGGGATGATTTCAGTGGTGAGGAGGAAGTTAATCACTTCTTGTTCATCTGTTTTGACCAAGGCACCTGCAAACACAGACAGGTGGCTTGATGAGAATGACGAAGACCCAGTTTTGTGGAAGTAACCCTCAAATCAAGAAATAAAATCCCTAAGCAGGAGTAAAGTTTACCTATGACTCCGAGGCTGGTAAGTCGCAGGTACTCAAACGGACGCGTTTTGCTCACAGTGTGCAGGAAAGGGTAAAGGAAGAGAGGGATGTGAGCAGCAAGAAAAGCAGACCTGGTAAGGAACAAAAAAGTAAAAGTATATTAATCAATGTGACCAGACTTACATATAGACAGTTAATATCAGACATAAGCTCCTTTACACCATCATAAATTTTACTGACCATGGAGACTAAAATAAGTACCTAAGCAATTAACTTCTTGAAGAACAGGGATTAAAGGCCCAGCTCTCAGATGTAAGACATTATATTATACACATTTTTAAAAAGGAAATGAGTAATGTGTCTTGTCTGATAAAGAAGTCAGTTCTGGGGCGTTACCTTTAACATTCACTGAAGAATTATACTGTCACATGAAACACCCAAATCCTTCAAACAAATATCTTTGAAATGTTTTGCCAGTAACTATGTCACTATATATGTGTTTTGGGTGATAACTGAACCACTTCATGAGATAGCCTCTGCCCTATAGATTAAGTAGCAACATCTTTCTGGAGGATTACATAGTTGAAGCTTCTAAAGACAGTCTGCAATCACTAGCATTAAAGAAACAAGTCAGTTACAAAAACCACAGCATTTTTTCATTATACTGAACAGCCCATTACCGTGTCTCTGGGTGTGAGGCAACACACTGCAGAAGTGCCAGGGCATTGCACACTCTGTTAGACTGGTGAGCTGTGAGCGTAGGGGGGTTTATAGATGGATAGATGTTTACTATTTCCTAAAAAGAGAAAGAAATATGACGTGGAAAGAAATCAGTTAAACTTATCATCAAGACCACACAACAGTAGATATAATGACACATAGAGTGACCAAAGAGATACTACGTGCTACAGCTACGGATGGGACATGAGTCATACCTGCAACAGGGCAGCAATGGTGCCACAGGAGTGCCAGAGCATTGGTGCCAGGTCTGGCACAGACTCACGTTTCTTGCTTAGCTCCAGCAAGGCATTTTCTCTGGTCTCTGGGCTGGACAACTCATTGATCCACTGGTAGATCTTCTCCCGGTCTACCTGGGCCAGGGCTGTGACGTTAGTTACAGCCTGTAAAAGTTTAGGAAAATGATCAACAAATGCATTTATCATCACCATGCATGTCACTATAATTATTATTATGCGTTCACCTAGTTATATCACAGACAAAATATCAATTTTCTACTTGGGTAGTGGCCCAGCCATTACAAACTGGGCTGCCAAACGTTGTTCAAAGCAACAAACCTTTATTTTAAGCTCTGGTGGAGATCCTCAAGTTTCAAAAGATAACAAGTATGTCAGGCTGAATTTCGGGAAATATGAATAAAATGATGTAGAAGACATCTAGAATATTTCCATTTGGTGGAATGGTGCAGCCATAAAACCCATGCTTTAAATATTTCATATAAAGCTTCAATTAAGAGTTGGAACATGATAACGTTACACAATATATGTATGATACTGTCAGACAATGTTGAATAAGATGGTTTTAACAACCTTAAAAGGAAACAAAAGGGGGAAAATGTATGTCAAGACGGCTGGTACCGTACAGTACGCTATTAAATACTCACTGCTCCCGTCGCCAGCATTCTCTGAAGATCTTTGTGGTCCAAAGGTGTTGTTAAAAACTACAGTATCCGCTGAAGTGTGGTGTAGTAGCAAACTAATGTCGCAATTAAACAAAGTTGGCCTAACTAGCACACAGCGCGGACAGCTAGCCTAAGCTAGCCGCTAAGTGTCTTGACAAATAGAATCCAGTGCGCGCGTACGTTAACATTACAAGCAACATAACTTCCTTGAGATAAGAGGATACCAAAGCGTTAATGTTATCTTTTATGTGTATTGATAACACCTTCAAAACCTCAAGACTGAACGCTATTGATCAGATAACATAATCCAATAGCGAGTTTTTTTGTTGGATGCAATGGAGGCAACCTAAATACTAATACTTAGAATATCGCGAGAGGAGGTTCAGACACACTCTCGGTTATCATTTCCGTTGTAAATTTTCACATTCCCGCCATCATCGCGCAGTGTTGCGAGGCGTCGTGTGCGGGTCCACTGTCAACAACATACGTACTGGGGAGCAGGTGAATGCCGGCAAAACAAACTTTCTGCCCTCGGAGGACCTACGAAAACGATACTGTGATTTAAAAGTTTCAAGTCGAGCACATATCATCGACAGGTAAAGAATTGCGACGGTGTAATCAAACTGTGACACTGTTTTCATCACCAAATTACAATCAGGCAAATTAGCCAGTTAGCTAGCTCCCGCTAGCCTGCTAGCCGACTTGCTAATGTCGGCCTCCTCCATCCATTCAGCGTCTGTAGATGAAGGGACGACATTATCAGCATCCCAGACATTCGGCTTCGCTGTAGTGTTGCTCTGGCTGGCTCTTCGAAACGTTGCTGGTTTCGCACATTTTTGTGACTGTTCGTCTTGTCAGAATATCGTTCACCAGGCTAGAAGTAATGAACGCAGTGTGTCGTGCACCTTCGCTCGTCTTTGCTGCCGCGATACAGATTGGCCATTGGGCTAGTTTGATGGCTAATGCAAACCAGGCTTCATTGGTTCTCAATGGAACCGTTAGCCAGCTAACACAAGTGGCGTGAGTTTCCCCACTTTGTAAAACATTCACGACTGTTTGTCAAAATGTGTATCGTCTATGTTATAATGTGCCGTTTAACAAAGTGCCTGTGCTGTTTAGCTGTTGTGCTATGTTGCTTGTGGTTGACTTGGAGTTTGTTGTGACTTTCAACAAGCGCTCAGTAGTGAATCATTGGCCATAGCGGGCTAGCTTAATTGTGTTATTAATTGTTTATTTTTAGCGTTTTAGTGTTTTGTGATTTTAATAAACCGTGCAATATTAGTGCTAACGATTTCTTTCAAATCGGTATGGTTCATCATTGAGCTCATTAGCCTACTTTAATGTCATCTCTATGGAGCAATGGCAGTAATGACGGTAATTGGGTGGCACATATATGGTTAAAGCATGACATTTATAAACCACTTCATGTAGACTAGTAATAAAATAAATGACACGCTGTGGGTGTACTGACAGAATTGTTTTAATTTTCATCTTGTTTAGGATTTGTTTGATCACAAGTCCCAGCCTCCAAAGTGCACCAACTGGATAGTAAGCCATGGCAACCATAGTGCCTAAACTCTCCAGCGGTGGCGCTGTTAAGATCCGCTTTACCAGCTTGGACCTGGGCACCACTAGATGGAAAGAGGGAACTTTTGAGATTCTGGAAAAGGACAACAAAGTCAACCTCTGTCTAAGATTCAACTGTAGCGGAGCTTCCAAAACTTTCCAGGTATTGTTCAGTGTGTTTGGTATGTACTCAATAATGGTTGCAAGTGCTAAAACACTGAAGATTCTCAAATTTTTGAAACACCCGTCTCATCTGTAGAAATTTGATCAGAACAGTCTTTGATGTTTCTCCCTTCATTATCTAATCATCAGAAGCCTCAAGGAAAGCAGGTGATAACGCTGCCATTATATACTTTGTCAATTTCAAGGATTTCCACAGCATTTGCAGCAGCAATACTGTGACCTGTACAGAAATGTAGAATAAAACGCAAGTTATGAACACTATTTCCACCAACGGACTGAAGGTCTGACGACTGAAATGTTAACAAAGTGAGCTCATGTGATCAACAACATGTAGGATTGTTTAGGAAAGGAGTACATGTTGAACAACTGAGTAAAAGAGAACAACACACTGAACGTCTGGTAGACTATGAGTAGAGCCACATTTCTAGGCAACCTTTTAAAATCAACCTCATCAAAAATAGTTTGTCTTGGTAAGTTATTTTGCAATTTGCACAAAAAAGCCAAGGAAACATTTGAAAAGTGGTAGGTTTGGATGAGAGGGAGCTGGAGGAAAGGAGAACTTTTTAAAGGCCTAATACACTGTGATAACAGCGATCTTGCAGGTTTGTTGCGTGTCACACTGCATTTAACTTTGGTCACACTTTGTGTCAGATGGTACATTATCAGTTTTGAGGCATGTCATATTGTGGATGAATGAGCTGCAGCTCTGCACTGAAACAAGATGAATTGGATTATAAAATAAATCTCACTCATGGCACACCACAAGGTTAGCTGGTGTTTTCCTGGGACTTTTTGTTTATTATTCTCACACGTGATTCCTGATTCCAGTTGTAAAAATCAACATTGTTTAAAATGTTAATGAGAATGACTGGCAGTGACTGGATCTGAGGACAAATGATAGGAATCATTAAACACCACACACTGTGATTTTTACATCTTGACTATTAACAGCATCTGGCAACTATAGTTTGCTCAGCAAATATAATGTGTGCCCCTTTAGTGCAAAGCGATGCTCCACTCAAAAACAATAGGTCTTTTTCATCAATGATATTTTGACAGTCACAGTAGGAAGAGCACAAGTGTAAATAATCAAATGATTCCATTCAGCTGCTTGGGTTTCAGGGTCTTGGTATTGTGCATGCTAGCTCGTTAATGTTATTAGTAATGCCTGTGCTTTTCCTACTATGGCCAGTCAAATGTCTGCTGTAAAAACTTTTAGTGATGCTATTTCTAATAAATGTAGCGGATGGGGAGATTTTCTAATTTCATTCATTAATATCGTTTATAATAGATTATGAGTGTGTTTTCGTGTCAGATTTGGTTGCGGCAGGTGGAGAAAATAGAACAAACACCTAAACTCGGCAGAGCGCAATCGAGAAATTAATTTGACAGTCTTGTATTGTATTCCCGCCCTCAGCTGAACCAGAACGTGAAGAACATCAGCCAGAGTTTAAGCCGAATCATGCTGACTTTGAAGGACAACAGTGTCATCATCCTGGATAAGATGCCCCCGACTTTGCTTCAGAAGACTAAAGAATACCTGGAAAAGCTGAAGCAGGGAAAGTCAGGTAATTACACCTCTGCTCATTTTAACAACTTGCAAAGCTTTGGTGGTGGTTGGTTCACAGCACGATAAAGTGAATGATGGAAACCAAAGGAACGTGATTCTTATTTGTGATCATATTGTTTAGCTTATTACCTGATGTTTTTGTATTAAGTATAATGTCAATATTTTTAGTTCCTGCTTTGCTTTAGTTATATTTCTAATGTTATGTCTGTCCAGAGAGTAGCTCAGGTTGTGAAAGCTTTAATTGTTCATACCTGAATTATTCAAAGAATAATTTCATTCACATGCTTTCTTTGTCCTGAGTTCTTATTCTTTCTTAATTTTGCAGTTTTAAAATCATCCCATGGAAGTGCAAACTTCAGTGTGCTTGGGAACCGCTCTGTGAAAAATGAGACCAGTCCATCAGGGGAGAGACAGGTGAGCCAGAACACAAAACCACATTTTTAACTTCAAAATATTTAGACAAGTGTATGCTCACATTTGACTTAAATATCCAGACAACACAGAGGCGGCAGAGTGCAGAAGGTCGGGAGGACACAACACCACGGAAGCCTCTGGGCAGTCCGAGTAGAGCTGCCTCCACTCCCACTCGCACTGGACTCTCTGAGAATAGGTATGATGGAAATTCATCTTGCAGTTGTTATTCAAATTATGTCATGTAAGCAGTTTTTTTTAATAGGGGTGTAACGCTGCACAAAATTCACGGTTCAATATGTACCTTGGTTTTGGGTCACGATTCGGTAAGTTTCAGTACAGCAGGGAAAACCAAAAAAAAGTAGAAAATAACATTTTTGTCATTTATTTTGAACAGCAAATGTTTATTTTTTTAACAGTGGCAGCAAAACCGACTAGCGTGCTACAGCTGATAGACAACACCTGGTGCACTGTCAACATGTTCCGGGTAAAACTCCCGCTCTAGAATTTCTGTTCCGCGCATGCGAGTAATCAACATAAATAGACTATTTTGACAGTAATTGTTTGGGTCACAGGGCGTACTGAACTGAACTTCCTGTACCAAACAGTTTGGGACAAATACACGTACCATTACACCCCCAATCTTTAAACATAACTTGAGGTATGATGCCTGGCATTGTTACAGTAGAGCTCAGCCTCTGAGAATGTGTTATTGTTGGTTTTCTTTCGTCTGACAACAATAACAGGCCCCTTGGCCTGTATTCCTTGTGACTGCCCCATAAAGGAGAACTTGGACACCTGTCATTTTTTAGGTGTTATGATTTTTGTCTTTCTTTGACCCTGACATGATGTGTCATTGTTTTTCAGGAGTGAGAAGAGAAAGAGACTCCTTAACTCTGAAAGTGACCTGACTGAGGACTACCCCAAAGAAAACGACTCCTCAAGGTAAACAAACACACCTCACTGCCCAGCCTGAACTGTAGTGGTGCTGTCGAAGTCTGTATCTAGGTATCTGGTATGTTGTCTCCTCATCTGGTGATACAGATAGACAGATAGTGTAAGTTGTATCCTATACATGTGTAATGGCCATCACAGGCAAGATTGAAATCTTTAGATCATTGATCAAAGTGCACACAAACGTTTTTTTGTTTTTCCACAGTCAGATAAAATCCAAAACTCATATTTATATACATTTTCTTAGCAACAACAAGGCCACTTCGGATCCATCCAGGAAGTTTCTACTGAGCTGCAAAGATAAGCTGAAGCAGGCAGAGGAGAACAGGAGCTCAGGTAAACTTCTACACTCACAACTCAGCAGCAACACCATCTATATGCTGCTGGTTATGTCTTCAGCTGCTTAGTAAAATTCTATTTACCTGCATAACTTCTGGAGATTTTAGAGCACTTTTGAACCTGCCCATTGCAAATTTTGAGACAATAAATGGGATGATATAGAACGTTAACTTGTATATTCAGACCTAAACTGACATCATGTTTCACCACACTTTTTTTCTTTCCCTCAGCTCCACTGGGTTCAACTCCCCTTCAGCCAACGTCATTCTACGGCAGCCGATCTGTGACTAAGGACTACAGCCAGAGCCACTCTTTCCTGGACAGGTGAGTTTCTTTTGTGGTCAGCTAAAATAGCTGCTTCTCCATGAGGATACCCAAGCAGTGCAGTGAAACATAATTCCGGTGTCTCTTTTTCATCTAGTAGGAGAATAGTGTCACATTATTGTCATTATTTTATGGATATACAATTTGGGCTGATGATGATTACTGAAGGGATTTGTGGTTTCAAAATTGAATTGAGAAATTGTTTACACTGAAATCTAATCTAAAATTGAAGAATCAAATCATTGTGAGGCCAGTGATTCACATCAGTATAATCTTTACTAAAGTTGCCCCCCACCCCACAGGCCATCCAGCACAGCACAGACCAGCACAGCCAAGAGAAGCCTCCTGCTGCCTAATCACTCTACTCCCTTCAAGAAGGTACGCCCCTCTCTGGACTACGGTGGCTGGAACAAGCAGAGGCCTTCCACTCTGGCCCAGCCTCAGCCCCCACTACAAGGGTAAGAATAAGCCAGATGTGCTCCACTAAATGTGAGCATAAGCAGTCGCTGTATCTGAAAAGAGACCGGATTGTGAACCCAAATAAAAAAATGTCTTTAAGACGCAGTTTTGCTTTTATAATTGAAACCATAAACATTTGTAACAACATGAAAGCCATGTTTCTGTAAGTCCTGGAAAAGATACATTCTTAGAAATTTAAGGCCTTAAATGGTTTTTCCCTTTCATTCATATATTGCAGATTCTCCAACCTGGGTAACACTTGCTACATGAACGCCATCCTGCAGTCCCTCTTCAGCCTCCCCTCCTTCTCTAATGACATGCTGAGGCAGAGCATCCCATGGAAGAAGGTGCCCATCAATGCATTGCTCAGGTACTACGTCAGGCTGTCTTTCTCCAGTCTGCCCCTGTCTACAGGGTGATTCGTGATGTCCCTCAAACTGTAAAAGGAACTTTATCAGTGTAGAAAATTATTTGTTCATGTGCTTTGCTAGCTGACCCCTTTTTTTCCAAACCCTGCTTAAATGTTTGAACACGTTTTACTTAATCCTGTGTGATATCTTCACTGCCTGCAGGCGTTTTGCTCACCTTATGGTCAAAAAGGACGTGGGCTGTCCAGAGACAAAAAAGGACCTCTTGAGGAAAGTGAAGAGTGCCATCTCCTCCACAGCTGAGCGTTTCTCTGGAAACATGCAAAATGTAAGATCTGCCTCTAGAATCAACCGTTCAGAGCCGCTGCGGTCTTCTGGTGCTTGAAAAAGTGCCCTAATATATAAAGTTGCATGTCACAATGTTTACCAGGACGCTCATGAGTTCCTGAGCCAGTGTTTGGACCAGTTAAAGGACGATGTGGAGAAAATGAACAAGAGCTGGACAAATGAAGCTGCATCGTCCTCTGTGGTGTGTGACAACGGCCAGGAGGCGACGTCATCAGCAGCCAAGGCAGAGCCTGGTGAAGAGGTGGACACCTCCCGCATCTACACCTGCCCTGTGGCTGTCAACATGGAATTTGAGGTGCAGCACACCATCACCTGCAAAGGGTGAGGCCCGTCTCCGGCTGGATCATCTGAATTTATCCTTACAATGTATCTGTGTAATGTATTTGCCAAAACTGTTAGTGGCTCTGGAGAAAATAAATGGTATGTTATACATTCATTTTGTTTTGCAGCTGTGGTGAGGTGGTGACCAAGAGAGAGCAGTACAATGACTTGTCCATCGACCTACCACGCAGAAAGAAAACCCTCCCACTTCGCTCTATCCAGGATTCTCTGGATCTCTTTTTTAGGGTGAGTCTTCAGCTTGAACAGGTTGTAGTTCGAATCAGTTTCTATGAAAGATTCATCTTTGACCACGTTCCAAGCTTGTTATATTTTTTTTGCAAGTAACTATCCCTACATGAGTCAAGCAGGCCTCAACTAGAAGAATAACGTTTGAATATGTAATGACAGAAGTAACTTTTTCCTTTTGCAGATGGAGGAAATTGAGTACTCGTGTGAAAAGTGCAATGGGAAATCTGCAACTGTTACGCATAAATTCAGCAAACTTCCCAGGTATCTACACACAGACTATTGAGAGGGACATGCACCATAAGAAGGTGTCACACTCATTGTCAAATACTTGAAGTTGAGCAGAAATGCACTGCATTTCAAACATAAGTTTAATAGCTGCTCATCTACAACTAGAATCCCAACCTGTTAGCATCACTAGTAGAATATAAGAAGCATGTGATTTTTTATTTCTGATGGATCTTTTTTCCCCACAGAGTGCTTATCCTACACCTGAAACGCTACAGCTTTAACGCTCAGCTGTCTCTGAACAGCAAGCTGGGCCAGCAGGTGGTGATTCCCCGATACCTGACCCTGCTGTCCCACTGCACTGAATCCACACGACCCCCTATTAGTCTCGGCTGGAGTTCCCAAGCCTCCATGTAAGACATCCTCAGATCAAATGTATGAATAATACCTTTAAACATTTCACACACTGGGTAATTACACACGGAGCCCCTGAGTGATTCAGTGGGGTTTTCAGGAATGGCTTTGCAATTGACCTGGATGCATTAGATTTGACTCTATTGGCTGAGAGATGATGGTTAATTAATCAGCAGCAAATAATTAGGCTTCTAAATGTTGTCTTTGTTGTTCTCAAAGGTCCAGAACACTCAAAACGTCACAGTTGGTCAACTCCTCCACAGCACCTCTCCGGTAAGACGGTCAAATAATGATATAAAACAGAAAAAGAATCAAGTGTTACATTTACACTGGTGTGCTGCAACGTGTTCTCTGATAAAATGTGTGTGTAATCTGTCACATATTGCATGATTAGGAAAAGTAGTGCCCACGCTTGGTTGTTAAAAGTTAATCGCTGAACATGACTGTGTGTGTAGAAGGATTGGAGGGAAAGTGGCCAACTCGAGCTGCACCTCTGTCCTCATGGACTCTGACTGTGAAGAAGAGCCTAACAGGAAGGTGAGCGTGAGCCGCAAGCGACGCCTCAGCAGCTGTCTGCCTGACGATGATGACCGACCGGAAGAGGTGAGCATTGCCTACAGACCTCGACAATTATGATTCAGCCTCCTTTTTTTCCTGTCCGTTACTGTTTTGACACTGTTTTGTTTGTTTTTTTTAGCGAGGAGCAACAATCGATTCAGCAGACTTCGGTGGCATAAATGATGATGAAATGCTGGCGGCCGTCCTGGAGATGAGTCGTCAAGAGGCCGAGCTCTCGGCTCCACACCCCCTAGAGGATGACCCAACCAGCAGCCCCGACACAGGCTTTGGGGACACAGATGCCCATGACCTGGCCTATCATACAGATCTGCTGGAAACGGACAGCAAACAGCCTGCAGGTAGTTTAGACATTCAGTAGATGGGGTTTCTACAGGGGGCAGTAAGTTTTTAACTTTTGTCTTTAAAATGTAAAGACTGCATAGCAGAGGGATTGTATGAATTTAGCACAGTGAAATGTATTGACCTGTTCTGCATCAGTCAGTTGTCTTGCTAGTACACGCTGCTTGGAATCAATGTGGCTTGCTGCATTTACACAAACACTGGGTTGACTTAAATATGAATGTCTTAACCAAGGTAACATTGTCATTATTAGACTCAAGTGTATGGGTGTTTAAGTGCAGATAACGTCACTAGTATTAAGTTGACTCACTGTGTGTATGTGTTGATCTTGTGTAGATGTGCTGGATTCCCTGGACTTGACCATGGATGAGAACAAGGAGAACCAGACTCCAGAGGGTGTGCAGCAGCAGGGGGAATTGGACTGGGTCCAGCAGTACAGTCTGGATCAGGAGAGGGAAGAACAGGAGCTACAGCAGGCTCTGGCCCAGAGTCTCCAGGAACATGTAAGATCAAAGGCCATGTGACATCTGCAGGGCAATCATTTAAGAATGGAACACTGGGGCTGCATCTAAATACTATATTGTAGCATGATACTTCCATGAAACAATTACCTGTGTCAAATATGCAGACTAAAATCATTCATTGTGGTGACTGCCAAATAAAGAAACCACAATTTGTAATTTCCCCCATCCTTAATGAGTAATGTTGACCATCCAGTCTGAGCTGGTGTGGCATTATACTAGTTCTCTTTCTAATCTTCAACATATCATTGATCTCACTGAAGCATGTACTTGATGAGCAAGCAGACATGACCTGAGTGAAAATGCAATGTTGACATTTCTTACACTAAATCTCAATACTGTAATATCTTGTCTCCACCTTAACCCATATAGGAGGCCCAAGAGATGAGAGAGGATGATGATCTGAAGAGGGCCACTGAGCTCAGTTTGCAAGGTATGAACCAAGACTGATTGAATGTTGAGTAGCTGGCCCTGATAATCACTCAAAAACAAACATTTGCTTGGCTGTCGTTGAGCGTCTTTGGTGAACCAAGTACCACTGGGTGTGTGTGCCAGGCACCATTGGCCGCAGTCAGCTGATGGCTGAGTATGTTAAAGTGGTGGTGGAGGCAGCTGGTGAGCAATACATCTCTGACTGGCTGTTTAGAGACTCAGTTATGTCACAAATCCATTTGTTTCTTCTCATTTTTCACCTTGGCCTTTCCATTTCACACAAGCAAAAGACCCCAGGTGCTCAGAGCACATAATGACACAGTTTAATCAGACTCACTGTGCTGTGAAAATGCCCGACCAGTATCAATATCTCCTTGTCGCCCAACAGAGTTTAACAACTCTCTGCCTGAGCTGCTGTGCTCAGATGACGATTCTGGCAACGAGGACGTGCTGGACATGGAGTACACTGAAGCAGAGACTGAGAACCTGAAGAGGAACGCTGAGGTACTTACCATCCTGCTGCCACACGTCTGCCTCGTGATTTAAAACAAGTAGAGCAGTAGAGACCATGAGTTTATATTGTATTGTTATTTACTTGATTTCCACAATAAACTGAAAAGTAACTGTTGTATACTACAAACATACCAAAGTAAAAATCCTTCCTGTGTCTGGCTCAACATTTCTATTAAACCTTTCTAGCTGTACCTGCTAGTAGTAACCTGCTTATAAACTTGGTAATCCACAGAGCGGAGACTTGGCCAACTCTTTTAGACTCATCAGTGTCGTCAGTCACATTGGGAGCAGCTCCTCCTCGGGTGAGCACTTGTGTATATTTGTGTCTCTGTCCGCAGTGTAGATAAATCCTGTATCAACACTGTATCAAGTTGTTTTACAGCTACCCTTTTGCAAAAAGCAAGGCAGGAGCATGAGAGGTGTCAGACTGAATGTGAGCATGTGAAGCCTGGCTAGTACAGTGCCAGGATTTAAGTGCTTGTGTGTTAAGAAGACAGAAGTACCACTGTCATCCTATCCAGATGAGCGGTAAACCTCATTATGTTTTATTTTCCACCCTAGGCCATTACATCAGTGACGTGTACGACATGAAGAAGCAGTCGTGGCTGACCTACAATGACCTGGACGTGTCCCGCACACAGGAAGCAGCCGTCCAGCGGGACCGGGACCGCAGTGGATACATCTTCTTCTACATGCACAAGTGAGTTGGCAGATTAACCACATGGTGTCCTATGTCAGTGGAGCATTTGTGGCCATAATGAAACTGCTGGATCCTGACCAGCCTCTTTGATCCAAGGTGTTGGGGGGTTTTGTTACATACAGTTTTCCATGTCATTGTGTGATAGATCAATTGTGATTGCTTAAAATCTTTAAGTTGCATTAAGCCATTTTGACCACTTAAAAAAAAAAAATAAAAATATATATATATATATATATATATATATATATATATATATATATATATATATATATTTTTTTTTTTTTTTTTTTTTGTGTGTGTGTGTGTTTTTTCATGTCAGAGGGCATTACATGAGTTGGCTGTAAGATTCTGACACGTTCTTGTCTTGTGTGTCCTCAGGGATGTGTTTGAGCAGCTGTCTGAAATGGAGAGATCTGGAGCCAGCACCACTTCAGAGGCAGGAAGGAACGTTCTGCAGCCCCTCTGAGCGCTACATCTTTGGACAGCCAGCCACACACACACACACACACACACATCCACAGCTGAACCCTGGTAGATGAAGCTCTCCTCTGAACAACCTTGAGTACTACTGATTGCTGTCCTTCTTTGGTCGTCTTCAGGCACTTCTTTTCCTCTACAGATCACTAAATACCCTGCTAAGTTAGCACCTGTAAATGCCAACACAGGTGCTGCTAAAGTGTCTGGACTCAGATACCAGAAATGCAGTTAAAAATGTTCAGTGGATCAAATTTTGCCTCCATATTTTTGGGGCTGGAATTTTTTTTTTTTTTCTTTGCTATGATTTTATCAAACAACAGTTTTGTAAAGTTTTTTTCTTTGTTTCTTGATACACTTGTTTAAATTCTAAAGCCGTTCATTCAGACTCTTACTTAAAAGCAACTATCAACACCAGATGCTACTGGTGCTTCATGGATTGTATGTTTTGCAGACCCTTTATTTCCCATATAAACTAAATAAAGATATATTCTATGTTGGAGTATAAGCTATTATAGAGTTAGAGGGCTGTTGTATTTAGCGGGTACATTTGGTGCAATATTTATGTTCTGGCTCAAACTGGCCAATTCAAATCAGCTTTCTGTCACAGAGTGTGTGGATGTTTGCCCAGTTGCTTTTTGTGCTTGACTTATGAACTAATTTGTGTGTGGTTGTCTCCATATTATAGATTTTTTAAAAATCATTAAGTTGAATAACAAAGCCTGTTTTTACTGAGCTTTTCTCAGTAAAGCCCACTTTATTCTTTTGGGGTTTTGACCTTGTGCCTCCTAAGAAAACTTTTATAAATATGTATACAAGCTTTACTTTGAAAGTTGCACAACCTTGTTGTTTTTGAATATGTTTGTCAAACCTCAACAATGTGTATGTCAGATTTTCCTTTATAAAAAAAAGCCAAGATTTTCTATTTATTGCAGCATAGGGTTGATTTATCTTAACCTAATGAGATACGCCACGGCAAATACAAGTCATTAATACTAGACCACCAGGGAAGCTAGCTATAGCGTAATTTCTTTTTTCACCATCTTTAAGGCCAGTATACAGTACTTAACCTTAGACCTCTGCTAACCGTGTTCAACTAGTTCATATAAGGCGAGCTTGCTTATAGAATGGAAAAGGAAGTATTTTGTTGTTCCTATTCTGGTTCCAATACTAGTCACTGGTTGTACAGCTCTTTTTTTGTTACCACTGTAAAAATGAAATCCCATTTCAGTACACCATGGCTAATGTGCTACATTGAAACGTGGTGCCTGCTGGACATATTGAGACCACACCTAATGATTCCCTCAACTCCCCACACAACAGAAAAAAACCTATGTAAGACATGGGTAATAAAAACTCTGTATGGACTGAGTATGATATTGATATCCAGGCTTATACAGTTGTTTTTAGGAAGTGCATCATTATCAGCTGACCCCTGGAAGTACAGTATTCTGTTGCACCTTGAACCTATACGCAATTATGACAGCAGACAGAAGTTACTCACAACTGGTTCTCCTTTTTTATGTCTGCCTTGGATTTACATTTCTGAAACGTGCGCCTTCCTGAACACCCTGTCCCAAATGCAGTGTAAAGAGGATATGATGTATTTGTGAAGTCCAAATGAACAGCTTTTTCTACCCTTCATAAACAAATGACTTCCTAAAGCAGATTTTAATAAAATATTACAGTGAAAGTGCACAGACTTTTTAATTTGATGTTTGAAAAGGGTATCCACAATCCAACCACTGCATGTCTACTGCCAGGTGATTAAAAACAGTCGCTGCATATTGCGAGTGTGGAGAAGACAGCCTCCGGTGTCCTTTACATTTGTTTTAGATTGAGGGCATGAAAGTGAATAAAACAGTAGTCCATCTGGTCACAGGATAACAATATCAAGCACCATAGTGCACCTAGTGCAACTGTTAGCAGGTGACAGTCACTGTTACCTATCCTGACTGCATCTCTTTATCAGTGGCTCCAGATGTCTCCCTGTGAGTCTGTTGTACTCAGTTAGAATGTAGCTTTCCCTCTGCAGCATCTGGAAACAAATTAACAGTTTTAAAAATATAATCCCCTATGGTGCTTTACAGTGTGACAAAACAGCACAATCTGATTTCAATTAGATTCTGGCTCACAAATTCACTTTGAGTAGCACCCAAACTGCATAGAAACAAGCCAAGTCACACAGATCTAAAACAATTACGTGGGCAGAGTGCCTTTTAAACAGATATGTTGATTTCTATACTTGAGAGATAAAACCTGATTAAACACACTGACAGACTGACCAATTAAAGGGCTAGTTCACCCACATTTACAAAAAACATTTTCAGCAATATCTAGCCATGCTTTTTTGTTTGTTTGGTTGGTTGGTTTTAAAATGTCTGCCTCCACCCCAATACAACAAGAAATACTCTGGATGACCCACAGATCTGCTATGAACACATTTTACTGGAACTACTTATTGTAGTACAGAAGAAAAAGTCCCTATAAAAAGTGATGGCAGTGTCTTGTGAGTGTTCTGGAAAGACGTTGCGGATTCATTTTTTTAATTAAAATGTTCAGTGGTGAGAGGCAAAACAAATTCCATTCACCTCAAGTGTATTGGGGTGGAGGCAGAAATGTCCCACACAAATACATTTGGACACATAAAACCAAAACTATCCACATGTAGAAGTTAGGTGAGAAAATGTTACTACTAATTTGGTTGAATTGTGTTTTTCATATTAAGATTATTTCACCATATAATGTCCATACAAACCTCAGTCCATTCTTCCTCTGTCTCATGTCTGTAGCCCAACAGGTGGCAGATACCATGTGCAGTGACGACCTAAAATATGGCAAAAGAGGAGTGATTAAAGCCAGCTAATGTCACTGCAAATGTTGCTGCAAACAGACCGGATGGTGGAAGTCATAGTTTAAGACCTGAACACTGCGTATCTGAACACATGACAGTAGGTGGAATTGAATATGAGGAACACGTTTGTGAAATAACCAACAGGCTACAAGTTTATAAAATAAAGCATGGTGTAAAGTGCTGCAGATACTCACAGTGAGGGCTCCATGCAGATCTAGGGATTCCTCCTTACAATGTTTCATCAGAAACTCGACCCCCAAGAAAATGTCCCCAAGGTTCAGTTCATCTCTATGAAGGGGGCACGGCAGCTTTCCAGGTCGCAGGTCCTAAAAACACAAAAGTATCATTTCAATTGTGACTATTTTAAAAAAGTCAAAAACAAATCATTAATAGAGGATTCTTGGTTAACCCTGGTGACCCCCCTCCCACCAGATTCTAGTTGGTTTGTCCTTCATATTGAAGGGAAAGGGGTAGCCCAGCCCTATGAGCACCTTATGGAGGCAATTAATACACTGCTCAAAAAAATTAAAGGAACACTTTGAAAACACATCAGATCTCAATGGGAAAAAAAAATCATGCTGGATATCTATACTGATATGGGCTGGGTAATGTGTTAGGAACGAAAGGATGCCACATCGTTTGATGGAAATGAAAATTATCAACCTACAGAGGGGCTGAATTCAAAGACACCCCGAAAATCAAAGTGGAAAAATGATGCGTCAGGCTAGTCCATTTTGCTGAAATGTCATTGCAGCAACTCAAAAATGGTACTCAGTAGTTTGTATGGCCCCCACGTGCTTGTATGCATGCCTGACAACATCGGGGCATGCTCCTAATGAGACGACGGAAGGTGTCCTGGGGTATCTCCTCCCAGATCTGGACCAGGGCATCACTGAGCTCCTGGACAGTCTGAGGTGCAACCTGGCGGCGGCGGATGGACCGAGACATAATGTCCCCCATCTGTCACATGTGCTCAGGGTGAACCTGCTCTCATCTGTGAAAAGCACAGGGCGCCAGTGGCTGACCTGCCAATTCTGGTGTTCTATGGCAAATGCCAATCGAGCTCCACGGTGCCGGGCAGTGAGCACAGGGCCCACCAGAGGACGTCAGGCCCTCAGGCCACCCTCATGAAGTCTGTTTCTGATTGTTTGTTCAGAGACATCACACCAGTGGCCTGCTGGAGGTCATTTTGTAGGGCTCTGGCAGTGCTCATCCTGTTCCTCCTTGCACAAAGGAGCAGATACCGGTCCTGCTGCTGGGTTAAGGACCTTCTACGGCCCTGTCCAGCTCTCCTAGATTAACTGCCTGTCTCCTGGAATCTCCTCCATGCTCTTGAGACTGTGCTGGGAGACACAGCAAACCTTCTGGCAATGGCACGTATTGATGTGCCATCCTGGAGGAGTTGGACTGCCTGTGCAACCTCTGTAGGGTCCAGGTATCGCCTTATGCTACCAGTAGTGACACTGACCCTAGCCAAATGCAAAACTAGTGAAAAACAGTCAGAAAAGATGAGGAGGGAAATAATGTCAGTGGCCTCCACCTGTAAAACCATTCCTGTTTTGGGGGGTCATCTCATTGTTGCCCCTCTAGTGCACCTGCAGCTGAAACTGATTAACAACCCCCTCTGCTACTTAACTGGCCAGATCAATATCCCAGAAGTGTAATTGACTTGATGCTATACTCTGATCAAAAAGTGTTCCTTTAAATTTTTTGAGCAGTGTAGGTTACTATCATATGTTGGTATGTAGTCATATTTACCTCGTAGAATGGAAATGAAAGGACATCCGTAGGCACATTTTTCTTTCTATATATGCGATTAATTTGCTGAATCCTGTGGTTATCCACACAAATGATACCCAGGTCAAATTTCTGGACGCCTAGTATGTGTCTCAATGTGTCAACGTCCTTGCGCAGTCTGGCGCGGCGAAGAGGCACCACCTTTTGGAGATTTCGCAGTACTACTCCCATTTTAAAATTCGGCGAAACAAGAGAAAACGGCTATTTAAAAAATCTTGAGACATATGTGAACGTTAAAACTAATCCACTTCCGACGACGGCCAGTTACAATAATACCGTGGCGGCAAGTTTACGATAACGGTTGGTCAGCTTTTGCGTTAGCCGCGAGCGATATTCAGCCATTCCGGGCAGGCAGAATTCAAGGTGACACGTTCCCCGGCAGTATCAACATGTTAGTTCCCCGAACCGACTAGCTTTCTCTGGGTTGTGTAGACATGGTAGAATAGTTAACAGAAGTTAAACATTCTGTCGTTTAAGGAAAGTGGTGGCTTGCCCGTTCAAAACCTATTCGAGCAATGAACCGCTGGCAACGTTGGCTATCGCGGAACGAAATGTAGCATTAAGCGGGGACCAAAAGATTTGTCGGACCGGAACCGGATGTGGGAGAATGTGTTTGAGCGGAACCAAAAAAAATCAACATAGCAAAGAAACTGTGAAAGGTGAGTTTTTTTCGTATCAAAGTTGCGTAATTTAGCAGTATTTCCTCATGATTTTTATTGTGCCAGTGCAATAACTTTAAGGGCAATGGAATAAACTTTGCTAAGCTAACTTTGACAGTGTTTGTGGTGTTAGCTTGTGCTAGCTGCAGCCGAGCCATGCATTTTTAGTCGTTCCCGTCTTCATAATGTTCTGTTGACTTTTAACGTGACAGGGTGTTATACCGAACAACTTGAGAGATCGGAACCGTGTTACAGATGTCTGCAGCTTGAAAGCATGGATTAAAAAAAGTCCCTTCAACAAATAACCAACTGTTAAACATCCGCTAACATTTGCGCCATGAATCCATCCAATCCGTTTGGCAGTCCACAAGGTGGAGCTTTCCAAGCCCCAAGCAACACTTTGAAGACTGGTTTGTTCCAGTCATTTGGACAACAAAGTTCTAGCAATCAGCCCCAAACTATGGGTTTTTATCAACCATCAGCGTTTGGACAGCCATCTGTCAATCAAAACCAGCCCTCACCTCTTGGAAATACCATCTTTGGACAGGCCCCTGCCTTTGGACAGTCGTCTACACAGCCCCCCTCGCTGCCTACAATCAACCAAGCTCCATCATTTGGACAGCCATCGTTAGGAATGAGTAGCTCAGGCTTTGGTAGTAGCACCACACCAGCTTTTGGACAGACTAGTGGACTGAACCAGAGTTCAGTCTTTGGGCAGACACCTGCATTTGGGCAGCCATCTGCATTTGGACAGGCTCCAGGATTTGGCCAGCAAGCCGCCGGATTTGGCGAACAGCCACCAGGGTTTGGCCAACAGCCTTCTGGGTTTGGAAATACCCAGATGGCTTCTGGCTCCACCACTGCCTTAGGACAACCTCAGCAATTGGGTTTTGGACCATCTGTGTTTGGACAGCCATCATCCACCAGTGTCACCACCAGTGTATTTGGCACAGCTCAGAGTGTGACCCAGAGCAGAGGCTTCGGAACATCCAAGTTCAGTTTCAAGCCAGCTAATGAAGCACTGTTCAAACCCATCTTCAGTGCCAGCCCTGAGCCTGCTAACCCTCAAACTACTTCAATGTCCAGCTCACCTTTTGGCAGCAGTGGGTCCCAGACAAGCTCCAGCACCATGAGTAGCAACACCACCAGCACCACCACTGGCTTCTCGCTATTGACTGGGGCTAAGTCTGGGCCGCTGGGCTTCAGCTTCTCACAGCCGGCTGCAGCCCCCTCTATCTCTGCTCAAAACAATCCACTAACAACTGGCAATAGCAGCGGCCCTTCCAACACTCTGCAGTTCACTTTTTCCCAGCCAGCCGCCCCCTCCAGCTCCAGCACTAACACATCCACCACCCAGCCCACCACCCCGTCATCTTTCAGTTTTTCAGCCAAAGACCCCCTGCCCCAGGCAACACCCCTTTTTGGAGGAACCAATTTTGGTCAGCCTTCAACTTTTGGTGACACCAAAGCTAAAGCAGAGACTAGTGCAGATGAGAAAGGGAGCAACCTTGAGGGCCTAGGGGACACAAATGTATTTGCACAATTTAGCAAAGGCACCAAGCGCAAGGAAGATCCAGGGGTCCCCAGCACTGGGCCAGAGAAGCCTGCCACAGAGGAGGATGTTCCAGGAGAAGCAGATTCACCAAGACATCCTTCAAAGAGGCCCCTAATGAGGTCCCGCGGCCCACCAGGAGGCTTATTCAGTAGGGCACTAAGCAGTCTTCGTAGAGATGGGACTAACCCAGTGAGGCGAGAGGCCACAAGGGAGACTCGGCAGCAAGCATCGACGTGGGAGGAGACAAAGAGGGAAGACGTCCAAGCTCAGGGGGACGACCTATCTGCTACACCACCCGCAGGGCAAGCACTGAGCAGGGATGTGCTGGAAAAAACTGAGGAGTCAGGTGAGACATATAAATCATACACACTATCACTTTACCTGCATTTTGCATCAAGGTGTGTTTCCGAATTTCTGAAATCTATCGGTACAATGAAAGGCAACTCTGCATCATAAAAATCACTCTTAAATGACTCTTAGAATTAAATTATAATTGGTAGGAATTTTTATATTTGTGATATGAGTCAAAGAAAACCATTTATTTTGAGAATGTTATTTTTATGATATTTTTGATTTTGTTCCCTTCTTCTTCTGCCATTAAAATCACAGTCATTTTTTGGGTTTGATGAAGTACAGAAACCCAGATAGAAATCTTCTTCCTGCTGAATTTCATATCTTAAATTAATTAAAATAGTCACATTATTAGAATATGCTCACCCCGTTGTCTATTACCCATCCCACCCTCTCTAGACCCAGAAAAAGCCCCAGACCTGAAGCTCGAAACCACAACCCCTGTGAAACGTGGCTTACGCAGGGAGAGCTCGGAGAGCCTGGGTGGCATGTCTCCCACCGACTGCACCGCCATCCAGTGCAGGAATGTGCCTCCAGCCCTCAACAAGAAGGACACGATTGAGAAGCACTTTGGTCGTTTTGGCAAAGTCCGTAAGGTCTTCTGCCGGCCTGCCAAGAACCTGGCCATAGTACACTTTGATCACCACGTGAGTTAACTCTGTTACTTCTAAAACTGGCAGTTAATGATAACCGTTCTCCCAATCTGCTCTTTAACTAGCTTTGTGTTTTCAGCACACTTCATTTGCTACAGTGGAGCACTGGTTTTACTACTAGTTGTTTGGACTTCTTGTTCTCTTTTTTTACTCCTCGCAGATTTAGTGTGTGGCATCACTTCCCATTTCAGCTGAGTTCAGAAATGGGTCTGCTTTGTGAGACCGGCCAAAGATGAAGATGTGTAGTTTTCACTGAGATCACAATATTATTTTGCTTTCTCATACTGTTAAACTGTTATCTCTTTCAGGCATCAGCGGCTAAGGCAAAGAAGAAAGGCAAAGTCCTGCATAGACACGAACTCGTTCTCTTGTGGCAGAGGAAGAAGCAGAGTAAATACAACATCTTTCTATGAAAGCTCAATAAATATAGAAATAATTGCTAGAACCCAACAAGTTCTGCTGTATTGATATAACTGTTTAGAGGTTCAGACCATAGACTGTATATAATGATGGACGACATGACAGCTCCCCAAAAGTGAAGCCAAAACATCTTGATCGCCCTCCGGTGGCTGGCTGCAGTATAGGTCTCCATGTTAGCGGATGGGACATGGGCCAAACTGAAAAATCAAAGTACATGTCAAATACATTTGAATTAATTCATTTTAGGTATTACTTATCATGCTAATTTATGTTCAAGTGTTCATTTTTCTGATAACTTTGGTTTTAATTAGTTATTTGATGCTATAAAAACGGGGCGAGACGTCATGATTGACAACTGTGAGTGTGCTCGCGATTGGTTCGGGCGGGTGTATGGGCGGGACTGATCACTACTGTGCAGACTCTGGCTCCAAATGACATCACCAGCACAAGATGGCAGCTCCCATATTTTGGCTTCATTTTTGTACAGTTGGAGGAAGTGGAGACGCGACGTCCATCTTTATATACAGTCTATGGTTCAGACCTACAAGTGACTCTAAATCAGGACTTTTGATATTTACTGATGTAAAGAGTTCTGTGCACTTTATTTCATATTACCTTGAATTCCTTGCAGGGAGTCACTATATTGATTCTGAGTTGTTTTTATTTTGTGTGCATTAGGTCCAGGTGACAAAGGGAGCAAACCTGCAGCAGGAAAGGAGGAGGCAGAGGGAGAAAGTCAGGAGAACACAGAGTCCAAGGCTGCTTCCTCCCCACTCAAAAGACCTGCACTCAGAGCACCTGCAGTCAGCACCGCGGTCACCTTCAGCCACAGGTAACACTCGCACCTGCATGAAGGTGTTCTTATTATTACAGCATTTTTGATTGAACTTTGGTTGTAGTGCCTTCATCCAACATGTCTGTTCTTTCATGTGTCAGCTCTCCGGTGAAGAAGTCGTCGTTGGCCAAGTCTCTGCAGTTTGACACCGAACCCCAGAAAGAGAGCAGCACAGAGCCCCAAAGCTCAGAGCGCCCTGTCCCCTCCTCTCTCCTCCACCTGATTGGCCAGGCAGCTGAGACTGCAGAGGACAAGTACCGCCTCCTGGAGCAGAGAGACAAGATCCTGCGTCAAGGTGAAGCCACCTCTCACACTAATCTGTTGCAGCCGTTACCGTGGCTAAAAGACGCGAGACATTCTAACTGTGCGCGCAATCTTGTCTGCACAGGTCGGCCCAAGAGGACGGACCTGGACCTGTCTAAGGTGTTTGTGGGGATGTGTCCTGACATGTGTCCAGAGAAGGAGAGGTACATGAGGGAGACACGGAAACAGCTGAGCATATTCGAGATCATCCCAGACACCGAGATGGTAACATCTTTAATGCTTATGTTCCACATTCAGACTGAAGAGGATAGGCTTTTTTCAGCTGAGACGAGAGATGTTGCATCATAGCTTTTGCAACATAGGTCACCTGCTATACTCCCCTTCAACTTCAGAATGCAAAATAAAGAAAGACCAAAAGAAATGTCCTTTTATAATTTTTTTTATTATCTAGTTCTATTTATTGGTTATTTGGGTACATCTGCATTTTAATACATTTATGGAATAAGACGTAGGTATGTCTGTTATCCAGGTATATTGAATGTATACATTTATGTTGTAGCTTAAAGGATAGTTACAAATTATGTTTCTGCAAGTGGGAGCTTGCAGGTACATTGAAGACAGGAGGGACACTGTAGACAAAAAAATGAAATGATCACCTCCTGTCCCCGACTAGGTGGATCACGCAGCAGCCATCAAGGAGTACAGCCGATCATCAGCTGACCAGGAGGAGCCCCTGCCCCACGAGTTGCGCCCCCTGCCTGTGCTCAGCAGGACCATGGACTATCTGGTGACTCAGATCATGGACCAGGGCCAGGACAACTACCGGGACTGGTACGACTTTGTCTGGAACAGGACCCGCGGCATCCGCAAGGTAAGGGCCTGCTTCAGGTGACAGTTGTGATCATGCTTCAGTCTTGTTCAAATTAAAGAAAAAACTGCTGCTCTTTATACCCACTTGGACAAAACTGATGTGTTTCCTCTAACAGTTCACAATAGAAAGTTACACAATCGTTTACATTTTATCCCCATATTCACGATGTCAGCAAAAGGTTATGACACGTGTTTTGTAGACTGATTTCCAATCCCGGCCATACCTCTATCTCACCCACAGGACATCACCCAGCAGCACCTGTGCTGCCCGCACACGGTGTCGCTGATTGAGAAGTGCACCCGCTTCCACGTGCACTGTGCTCACCACCTCTGCCAGGAGCACATCTCATCGTTCGACGCCAAGATTAACAACGAGAACATGACAAAGTGCCTCCAGAGTCTCAAAGAAATGTACCAGGACCTGGCCACGCGGCACGTCTACTGCCCCCAGGAGGCGGAGTTTCGTCAGTACAGCGTGCTGCTGAAGCTCAACGACGGCGACATCCTGCGGTCAGTCCATCGAAACACACATACACACACACACACACACACACAAATGATTAAATATGTATGAAATGTCATTGTAATATTTCTTTGCTTTTTTTAAGAAATTAGCACTTTAAAATGATTTTATACATCTTCAGCTGTGACTCTTCATTTTTTGGGGCATGTTTGTTTGCATTCACTGCATTTTATACCTCACCATACGGTAAAGAAAATTTTCCTCTCACTTAATGTCCATGCAGTGAGGTGCAGCAGTTCCGCAACGAGGTGCGCAATTCCCACGAGGTGAAATTTGCCGTGCATGCATTCGCCGCAGTCAACAGCAACAACTTTGTGCGCTTCTTCAAGCTGGTGAAAGGAGCGTCCTACCTCGCCAGCTGCCTCCTGCACAGATATTTCAATCAGGTTAGAAACGGTTGCCTTCATTAATGAACACACTGAGAAAACCTTGAACTTGTCTAAAGCGTTTTCCCTTATTTGGACTTGTTCCTGAAAAATATGCACACTTATTCTTTTCAATAAGTTCATGAGGTGAATCCAGGCAATAGCCAGTGTCCTTTCCTGTTTTTGCATATCAAAACTATACCAATCATAGAGAAGGAGATGCAAATAAATAGGAATAAAGAGAAGAGTTAGAGAGGGATTAAGACAACTGAAACATGGTTTGTGTAACATGGGTCTGCTCTCTCTCTATATATCTATATCTATATATCTATATGTATATGTGTATGTGTGTATATATATATACATATATATATATATATATATACATATATACACATATATACACATATATACA